>CAJHNH020001384.1:35000-147959 GCA_905116865.2 Candidula unifasciata | reverse complement strand
CACCTCTCTAATAGTCCCTCTTTCTTTATTTCCAAACTGAACCCGACTTTAGAGACGATGGTCCTGAAACAAGGGATTGTTTAACTTGATTGCCCCCTTGTCTCAGGGGAGATCAGGGAAATTGAATACTCTCGGAGATCCACTAAGAAAAACACTGAACTCCGTTGGTCCATGTGAAAATCAGTCCTCGTTCCTTGTCTCAGTCACGGATTCATTTCGAGTTTTTAACGTACAGACATCCAATTTTACTTCCTAGGCAACTATTTTCCATGCTTGATTTCTACTGAATTATTCTATTTCCAAATGTTCTGATAAATATTTATTACACTGTACAAGTTGTCTTCTAAGCACATCATAGAAGCCTAATGGGTAGTACATTCTATCACAACGGTAGTCCAGAGTTTACCACCAGTCCACTCACGGATAATGAAAAGATGTAAATACTTTGCATTCTTCTAAACATAAGAAATCTCTGACTGTGCGCCTTGCATAGTTACTTCTAGCTTTTTTCCATGCCTTACAGACCTTTTGGGTAAATAGGGCTAGACCTATTTTTCATGATCAGATTCACAGCAGCCGCTTTTACTTCACAGGACTGAAAATGGTACCCACTCAAGGCTGGGTCGACCTGGGAGTCGTCATTTTTAAAAAAAGTCCAGCTCCGTCAAGACGAGAACCCACGATCTTCCGATCCGCAGGCTGGCGTCTCATAGAGTGTAAGATATGGATTATTACCTTTATGCACACATTGCTCTCCTACAGTGCAAGCTGCGGCGTTGTACCCAGTAACTGGATCTAAATGTACAAAGTAATTAAAATTAGGGCTGCAGCTGTGATTCAAATGTTGAAAGGCGCAATCAAAATACCTAGAAATTATATTAGATGTAAAAACTAATGTAGAAGAAAAAGAAAGAAAGGTTGATGAAGGGGGCTGGGGGAGAGAACCCAAAGTCTGATGGCAGAGTCAGGTGATACAACATCCTTTTCCATGTCAGTGGCATATTTTACAAACAGGCACTCGGTGGGATTAAGTGGTGAAAATTACACAGTTCACCTGTACTTCCTGGTAAGTATCATTTTGAAATATGTTTTGATGTGTCAAAATGGAGGCGCATTTCTGAAACCGATGCGGATTTGAATTTATAGCTATCAGTCTGCAGGCAAGCGAGCTAGCCACTGGGCTACCACCTCTTCAAGTGTAAAAGTCAAGGAAATGACCTTTTCCCACGCCCTTAGGCGTATTAGACACATAGGGCTAGAGCAATATGGGCTATGTGGTGAGCATCACGCCGACCACATTTACTTCCCAGGACCTTGCCTAATAGCCATTTAAGGCTGGGTCGACCTGGAAGACAAAGTCATTTTTGAAAAAAAAGCCAATGTCCATCGGCAGCTGAACCCAGGACCCTCCCATCGACTGGCGAGCCTCTAGCCGCTACAAAACGGCGGCTTCCTACCACTTCCAATGTTCTTATCATAAATCACTTTGATAAGAAAGTAGAGAGCCTTCTTTATTGTTACTGTCTAAATGATATTTAGGGAATTTGTTGAGCTCTATCGTGGAGTCCTTTCATTTTGGTTTTTTTTTTCTACAGACAACGCATAAAAATAAGTCAGCGGGCCATAAATAGTTTACATTTGAACATACGGCAGCCATGGACTATCGAAAGCAAAGAGACCAAGATAATGTCACAGACGTGGTGCTAGAAGAAAACCAGCGTTCAGTGTATGTAAGCCGAGAGACAACTTACCAAAAACTACCGCAATCGATAGTCGTCATCTCACGTTGCCTCTCACAACGCTCCAATCGTCTAATAGAATTGATGATTTACTGCTTCAATTGCGATCCAGTAATTGGCTGGCACGTCCTGCGAGGAACACAGAAAATCTCTCCCCCGGGATATTTTATGTCTTGATGGTTTTACAGATGCGACAAGTCCATTATTTTTTGGGGCATCGCATTATTCTAAAGCAGAAGTAACATTTCGTAACTTCCCTTAAAATCTGTTTGCATTCAGGTTTTCTCTTCAACAGATCACCAGATACACGTCTCAATGCTCTTCTGTTTGTTCTTTTTTCCCCCTCTCATACATCTTCTTTTTCTTCTCCTCCGTCTCTTCGTCTTTTTCTTTCTCCTCTCCTCGTCTTTTCTTCTTTTCTTCTTCTTCTTCTTCTTCTTCTTCTTCTTCTTCTTCTTCTTCTTCTTCTTCTTCTTCTTCTTCTTCTTCTTCTTCTTCTTCTTCTTCTTCTTCTTCTTCTTCTTCTTCTTCTTTTTCTCCTCCATTTATTCTTCTCCTCCTTCTTAATATTATGTTCTTCATCATTTTCCACCTTTACCTCTTCTTCGCTTATCCTCCTACTAATCCCCTACTCATTTTCTCCGTCTGCCTCTTTTTCCTTCTCCTGTTTCCGAGCGTAAATGATTGTGTCCATTATGTTTATATCTGCTGGTCGTTTATAAGTCTCAGTCAACGCCATGATACTGATCTATGTAGCTCTTTAGATGTGACAATGCAGTTATTGATCACTTGAGATTGATCTCAAGAATAACACGTTTACTTTTATGATGAAAGCAGTTTATTCAGTCCCTTACCTTCAAGACACAGAGCATGGAAAATGTGACCGAGTTATTTCAATAACAGGCTAGAGAAGTTTCAAGTATGGTGAAAGGCTGATTGACTCCGCCCGAGTATTCATCAATAAGAACAACCAGGAAGTCACTAAGCTTGAAGTAGAAAACGCGTCAGTCAGCCTATACATATGGCAGTCTTGTTTCCAGTCTTCTTACATAATAATTATATACAAAACTTTTCTCTCCGACTAAGGGTTAAGCTGTTTGCAACTTACTCTAAATGTAGTGGGTTCGCTACTGCGTCTTTCGATTCACTAACGAATATTTTCAGTGACATTTTTCGGGATCGTCGCTGGAAATAGGAATTTCGTGCTTTGTGTGACACTCTGGTCAGAATGTTGCTGTTCTGCGAAGATAGGCTAAAGGATATAAGATAACACCAGTCGAGCCTGTTGACTCATGTATGTGCAAGTGCCCAGCGGGCCCAAACGTTAAGATAGTCCAGTTAGTATGTTTACTGTGTGTTCTAGTGATTTGCTAAGTAGTGCTTTGGGACTGCAGGTAAGCGTATAGCCGCATCGTTATCGTGGCTCCGAACTTCAAGTAGTTACTGAAAATATAATGTGTGAATGCTGTGCTTGCAAAGGAAAGGGACATCTTATGGGGGAAATGAGGGGGAGAGAAGGACGAGGGAGGTGGTTGTCCTGGTAATTACGTGTGAGCAAGTAGTAGGTTCCCTATAGTTTAGCTTTATTTGAGACATGCTTTGGGAAGAATCTTGAATTCTGTGAGCCTAGTTCGAAAGTCTGACCAAATGTTAGTGTCTGAAAGATCAGTTGTTTAAACTTATGAAAATAGAAGTGAAGAGTAATTCTACGACTTTTGTTGTTGTTAAAGAAACAGCTTGCCTGTGTGGAAAGAGTTCATACTGACAACCCAGAAGTGTCAGATTGTTCCCACCAGTATCAACATCATCAAGCACCTTGCTGACTGGCGTAGGCAAACACGCCTTTCCACAACATGTGAACTTCTGTGTGATCTTCTGCTACACGTGATCTTCCACAACAAGTGATCTTCCACAACATGTGATCTTCCACAGCGTGTATCGGTTGGTGTGACATACCTCCATACATATGTACACACATGACGAAATTGTGACTGACTTACACAACATGTATGCTGCGTAAAGAGTGAAAAGGCTGGCTTCAGACGTCCCGCGTTGTTAGTGTCTTTTGGATATTTTCTCTAAGGATGCCAGTTTTTGGAAAAAGAGCAGCCGGATAGACTGACTGGTTCTGCACCACTGGGTGGTGAACTGATGCATGTCGAGCTAATTGTTTTAGGGGTCCTTGGAGAGCGAGTGAACAGTTTAAGGGAAACATCAATCATCACGGTCTGAGGAGAATGGTGCACTGAGGTATTGCCATGGCATCTAGTCGACGCTCAATACTCAAAGGAAAGGTGAGACAGTCAGACTGTTCAAAGTGCAATGGAAATTAGAACTCTGCGTTTGTTGATGAAGATGGTGATAGAGCGCTTATAGGAATGTCCAAAGTGCTGCGATAACGATTCTCAAAAAAAAAAAAAAAATGCTGTCAAGTATCTTCTCACATTACTCTTTTTGATCTCTCTTTCTACACTTCTTTCTAGTTGCAACACGTTCCAGTTTCTTTCTTCTCATTTCGTGGTCACAAAATGAGTATTGTCTCTTTTTTATATTTGTGAAAAACTGTCTTCAGCCCCTATCCTATTTAATAATAATTATAATAAAAAAAAAAAAAAAAGGATACTTATTCTGCCTGTCCAAGGAATTACTTGCAGAATAAACACATCAGTAATGACAGTTCTATATGTTCAAATCTTGTTATGCCCCGTTCAACAGGAAGGTTATATTCCCCCACCCCCTCCCCCACACCCCTTCCAATGGTTACAGAGTACTTGACAATTTTCATATTGTTACTTTTGTTGCTGTAAATAGGTTTCAGAATAGGGTTCAAGGACAGGAATTTTGCACCCCACCGCATATGTCGTGCAGACCCAACAGTTCCCATTCCAACATCAGTAGCTGTTATAGAACTGTCTCTAGCTTTTGACTGAGGGTGGGAGGGGCGGTTGGTTGGGGGATCGGGGGAATCAAAATTATGAGTTATCAGAGTCACTATCATCATTGTATTTTTTCCCATCAAGAATCGCTGGAAAGGAAATGGGAACAATTAGTAACCCATTGTTGGTGAAGTTGCCTTGAGCTTCACACCCCCCCCCCCCCAACCCTTTCCCCCCAGGCCTCCCCTTCCCCCTTGTTTCCCCTCGCCATTCCAGTGTAGCGTCTGTTATGATTAGTGTGTTGTTGCGTTATCGAAAGATCATTAACCATTTGATCTTCTGCTTCTCTATGCATTTGTCACTAGGTCTTATTTGTAGCTCCGACAATCTGTTTGAGGGTGAACTTATTAATAGAGAATAGAAATCAAGATTGATATAACAAAACCAAAGTATGAGAATGAGTATACAAAAAGAAATACAAGTAATATTTCATTATAGCCGCTGATAGTATCTCACGAACTGTTATTGTTTGAAGCGACAACTATTTTGACCTCTTTAACAGACATAATCGTCATTAACAGCTGCTAGTGGGCGAGCAAGAGGTAGACATCGATGTATTGAGGAATACCATAAAGAGATGGACAAGCACAAGTCTGAGCGACTGAGACTGAGCAACTGAGTTTCAGTCAAAGGGTTTCAAGCCTTCAGATATCATTTCAAAGGGGGAAGAGAGTCAGAGCGATCTCAGTGTATTGTCTATCAACAACGCACTAAACATAATATTGTATCCAAGCTTTCTATTACAGAAATCATCTCTGTGAGAAATGCCAGAACTGACAAGACCATCAAGCAGCTGAACATGTGTTGTGCCCAGTAAAATGGTCAGATCGTGCTAAATAGAGAGCTGTCCAAGGAACACTTACGGCTCTCCCAGATCAAAAGACACTTTTGAGAATAACTGCTGTGTGTTTGCTGGTTTATTGAGTCGAACTGTTTATTCCCAGTAATCGGTTACATTACCGAGCAATGATACTTCTCCGGTTCTCAGATGTGGAAGGATCACATTAAATCACGCCCAGGCTGCTCTGGGACACGTCGTAGCCTCACGTGTTGGTGGGAGGAGGATCCCGAGTTGAAACCCGTGTTCTTGCCTGATTGAGCACCTGCTGCACCCAAGGCTGTCATGTATTTGGTCAGCCTTTGTTTACCACTTTTGGGGAACGCATTTGCTGGTTGTCTTTCAACAAAGTTTACTTGATGTGGGAGAGATCTGTTGGTCGTCGACTCCCTAAAACATGCACTTTAACCTTTGAATGTAATCATCATCATGTGCCCTGTCGGCTGGCGTAGGCGTTCATGCATTTCCACAGATCTCGGTCCCTTGTTTTCTGGATCAGTTCCACACACGATATCCCTCCGAGCCACCGTTTGCTTCTCTCTCTTCTACTGTTAATCTTCCCAGTCGTCACACTATTCTCCAACCCTCCCCATCCCTTCCCTCACCACATGACCAACGAACACTGCTTGTCTTTTCCTTACAATTGTATATATTGACCTGCTTTCATTAGCTTCTTTCAAACAATACTCGACCGCGTCTAATTTGAGAATGGAGGTGGAGGCAGTCACTACTGCCTTCCGCTTGCTTCAGAATCAGCTGTACACACATGTCGTGATTGTAACTGACTCACAGAGCATGTTGAGAAAGGTGAAGACAGGTATGCTCCGTGCAGAGTGGCAAGCATGTCTTCAGAGGTCTCGGGTAGTTAGTAACCTTTGGATACTCTTTCCAGGTCCCGCCGGTGTATTGGGAAATTAACAGGCAGATAGACTGGCCGGTTCTGCACCACTTGGAATTGATGTATGACAAGCTAGACGTTGTGAGTGCCTTCAGGGAGCGTGTCAACAGTGCGGAACCGCAAATAGATCATTACGGTCTAAGGAGAATGTTGCTAAACACGCTCAACACTCTGGAGAAGGGCGACAGAGAAATACAATCAGATAGTTACTGTGCTATCGGAATTGGAACTCTTCGTTTGTTGCTGAAGATGGGGACACAGCGTTTATGGAGGTGTCCATAATGCTATGATGTCGATTCTTAATTCAACATTCAACATTCAAACAATGCTTGTTAGTTACTCTGGAAGTCCAAGGGTTTGGTAATATTTGTCTGTAAAAGGACATCCTAATTTCTGACACACATCTTCCCTCTGAGTGTACCCAGATATTTGAATTTATCGACCTGGATTAACTTATTACTTTCTTTTCTAATCTCATAATGTAGTGGTATTCTTTTCTTTGATATACCAATTAAATCCGTTTTGAACAACAATACGTAATTTGCAAAGAAACGTATTCAAGCTGAATTATTTCTTGGACATCTGAAATTTGCTCTAGCGGAGAAAAAAGTTATTTTGGTTCGAATCATCGAATTCATTTTTTAAATAGATCTAGGTTCCCATTTCAAACCAGAATGAAAATGTAGGCCTATAATTTCCTGGAAACTAACTCATCTTTCTGACCCTTAGAATGCTCATTGTTTTATCATAATTGGTGTCTGATCTGTCTGATGCCCCAGTGTCGTGAAGAGAATCCTTGATGTGTTGTATACTTACTGAATTTTGGTCTGTGTATTGTTGACTTCACACGGTTCATATCTGTAACTCTTACGCCCGTATTATTTTCAAAATGCCAAGTATTCTGCATATATGAATGACACGTAGTATTTGTCAAATCAGCATATCCGTGTCAGAGAGAGAATGTGACCGTAAATCTTTATTTAAAAGATTTCAGATCTGTCTTTTCCTGTGTTTGTCCCACTTTCCATCTTCACTGTAATTCAGAAACACGATGACGTTCTTTCAGTAGTTTCAAGACGTTCGGTATACTTGGTCTAGACTGCTCTTCCTTCTCCAGTGACACCACAGTGAGTCTTCCAAGATGGGCACCGGCTCATATCAATTGCCGGGAATCCCTTAGTCCTGGTCATGGAGATAGCTCGGTAAAGCAGTTTACCCTTGTGTTAGCCATTTGTATTTTAGGAGACTAGTCAGTCAATGCATCTGGTACAACACATATCGAAGTACACTCGATCTTCGGACTGACGTCGTCATTTACACTTGACAGGTTTCAATCGCTGTATAAGTAAAGCCTCACATTGTTATGTTGTTGTATGCCCCTCTCTCTATATATTTTCTTCATTTACACGATTGTGTCATCTGCCACAGGCGTGTCTAAGTGACTTATTACTTTAAACTAGTGTGCCTATGATGAGTGTTAGATACTGTCAGACTGTTACTACGGGTACTATGGTGTAGCGGCGAGAAGCTCGCCTGCGGATCAAAAGGTCGAGGGCTCAGATTCTGACACAACACATATTTTCAAAAATGACATTGGCTGTCAGGTCGACCCAGCCTTTAACTGGTACAGGTGAAGTCCTTAAAAGCTATCACAGGCGACGTCTTTGCACACTGGGCATGCCCATGCGTTCTCAGTCCTCCAATGCAGCAGCCACCCCAATGTACCTCTACTTTTTGTTTCCATGAGGAGTTGGTTATAGTATCTCCTATATTTAACTCGAAGATGACATAGACATATTTCATCAAGCCTAATCCTTGGTCACGCAGTCGTTTTAGTGTCAGAGATTCGTCATTACCCCCCCCCCCCCCCTCACTCCCACCCCACCTAGTGCGTTCAGCGTTCATGTTATTAGCTTTTCCTATACTTTTTCCCGTTTGCTTTGGTGCATTACTTGCCAGCTGTCCAGCTCTTTCATTACAAGTCCCTGATCGAGCAAACAGTCGCTCCCTGTGGGATGTAGTTTTTATTTTTGAAGCGCCACACTGGGACCTCTACACAGGCGATTCTCATTTGCATGGTGGCACTTTGTGTAAGCGGGTGTTTATCGCTTGTGTGATGTCCTGCTGGGGTACAGCTTACCTACTTACCTACCAGAAGCCCGGCTCTCTAGCGTAGTTGACTAAAACCGGATTGCGAGGAGAGCGGGTGACGTACTCCTTGTGGTCCGAGTTCAATCCCGGGGGTAGGCAGGAAAACCACATTTTCTCCCAGATTTACGGTAATTACAATGTAATCAAGGCCGAAAGGTTGCGGTATCCATAATACCTAGCCTAAGGGTTAGCAACTCATGGCTTCTGGATACTAAAACAAACAAACAAACCTACCAGATAGAGCAGGAATAGTAAGCGTTGATCATTGTCGGCGTATGCTACCGCCTTCTTGGCTCTAATTATGACATTGTCTAGGTGATTCTTGGTTTCTGACCGCAGATATCACAGTCATAATTGTCTCTGGTGATGCTCTTTTCCTGTAAATTAGGCTGCTATAAGCCTCTCTCGAGACAGACAAACTAACGTAACACTTTCTTACATGAAGCGAGAGTTAGCAACTGTAAGGTGGACATTTTTATTTCTTCTAAGTACATGAAATTACAAAGATGCATTAAGTAAATTTCGTTCATTAATCAGTTACACAGTAAGTAATGCATTAATACTTCCATACACATCAGATGATTGCACAAAGTTAAATCATTGGTGATTAAGCATTAAAAGTTATTTAATTATGTAAGCTCAAACAAGTACGAGGAAATATTACGACTTATATAATTAGTATAACAGAACTCAATGTAGAATATATCATAAAGATGTGTACAAATCGTGTGCTATGTCATTACAAATGGTTCGGACCCTGTACGATCCATCTGTTTGCGCTGACTGTTGACGTCTGACATCTGGGCCAACAGCGTCCCAAATGTCCTGAACTAAATCACAGATACACTTGTCTCAACGACCATTACAGGACGTTATCACAGATACTATTACTTCAATAATTCAGGGGACGATTGATCTCACTCTGTTTATTGGCGTTGCTTTTTTAACTCCTTATGCCCTGGGATCAGTGGTTTAAACCATTAGTTTATGGGGATAAGCGGCATAACCCTTTGTCAGTGGCGAAAGTGATTTTAGCCTTGATGCAAGGGATCAGTTCCCTTTGATTCCCACAAACGAATGCCTTTACATTAGTTTACAGATGATTTGTCCCACTGTGAATAGGGATCATTGATTCTACTTTATGTTCACGAGAGACAGTGGCCGTTCCATTTGTTGACATAAACGAACAACTTCATAATTTGTTGGTGATGTTCAATGACTTAAGCCTATATTCACGAATCAAAGACTTCGCCCTGGTTCACGAGAATTTGTAACTTCACACTTGATCACATGTCTCAATGTGGTAAATAACTTCGCCTTTGTTTACGAGAATCGATTGTTTTACCATTTTGTTCACTGCTGTTTATGACTTTTTTCATTCATAGTAATAATTCATCATCAGATAGCAAAGATACCTCATTTTGTTCTAGGGATCAGTAAGTGCCCTTGTATCTCTTCAGAAGAGCCAAATATGTTTCCACCATTCCCACATTCGATAAGCAGATAAGGTGAAGTAACAATATCAGTACTAGAGATAGAAAGTGATCTAAGGTTGATACAATCTAACCCCCCCCCCCCCAACCCCCCTCACTCACACCCTCCCGCCCAAATCAATTAATATAACGAGCTACAACGAACTCTGTCTCCCCGGAAATTAGACCTCACTCGAAATAAACTCCTGCATGTTGTATCCACCATTGTCGGTCCTATGCCCAGATGAGAAAACAGGTGGCTCTAGCTCCTTCACCTTGAAAAAAATGTTGTGCTACAGAAACTTGCAGGAGAGAATGCCATTGGTGTGAATAAATGAGTCAGGTGGTATGTGGTGCACACTTATAAGACCACGAGGATGGTGTTGTAATGAACGTATCCTGACCAGAAATGCCCAATCACCAGACAGGCACTACATGGGAATGAAAGGTATTGGGAAAGCCAGGATAGCCCCCCCCCCCACCCCCTTTTTTCTTAAAAATACCCCCCACCTCTAAAACAAACATTGATAACAGAGACCAAAGGTGATAGACTGCATTCTATTTATGATATCCAAGGGATTGCATAATTTAGGAATGGAGGAATAGAATATAAGCCGTATATGACATGTAACTGCACAAGACAGTGATGATGATGATGTCTTTCCAGGCTGTTGATAATGTCAGCTCAATTTTAAATATACGCCCTAGTTAAAATAGTCAGTCAGACGGACCAATGTAGTCCGCCCTTTGAAATACATCACCAACGCACTGAATTAGCAAGTATTGTGTGTACTAGTCAATATAAACAATTAATATTTTTACAATAATGCTTTAAATAAGTGATTTTATAACTATAATTAAGAATTGGTAACTACCCAAGCGAATGCCATCGTTCTAATGACAAATAAGACAAGTGCTAGGTGAAAAAATCCGGACTGCGTCTTTTCAATCAAAAAACAAAAATTAGTAATAGAAGACCCGGTGTTACTGTGGGGAAAACACGGTATTATTGTTGTTGATTTCGCTTGCCACACACACAGCTAACTCCATGACTACTGACTGACCCGGCTAGTTGCTACAACTGATGCTATATGTGTACTGCCGCTAAAAGGGCTACCAAAGTTACTTCTATTATTTGTCATAAAAATGGCACAACTAATACTTTAGGCTAACAGTTACCAGTGCAGTTACTATTGTGCTCACCTGTTGTCTAATTTCCAGCATCAGTTTTGGTACAATGCAATAATGATATATATATTATAGCTATTTATATTATTGCTAGTTTTATTTATTCACGTGACCCCGCCGTTTAAAAAGTGTATTTTTTAATTTACGTTTGGAAAGCAAACTTTATAATGTACAGTATACAAAATAGTGAATCACATGGTATGTGAATAATTTAGCATGTGCTGAAATGGATGTACATAAACTTTAGATATTGTGTTAAAGTATTAATTATAATTTGTTAGTTTGAAAAAAAGACATTTTAATATGTGTACTGCAGCTAACATTCATATTATTTCGCAAAATTGTCATTGTAGTTTTCCCACTTATGTGTGTTTTAACAAAATTTTTATTCTAATGATATAACAAAGTATTCATTCATTGATAGTTGTGTGTGGGCCCCATCTCTTTACTGAAACCAGTGTTGTTAGACATAGTAGGCCACTGCTTGCAAATCCAACAGTTTACCAATTTCACATACAAAAGAAGAAGTGGCTGAATTGCAAGTGGTGATCCTGCAGCAAGACATATTACAAGCAACGATATATATGAGGGGGAAAACAATTATTTTTTGCAGATAACTTTTTGTGCAGATAACTTTTGACCATGGAGTCCGTTAACACAATGCCGGGAAATGACAAGCACCACGTGCCATCTTATGTTGTCAATCATAGATTAGCATAGATCCCTTTGCTCGTGGTCCTGTGGCAACTGCCAAGCGTGCCCATACGTTGAGACGGCACAGGTGACAACGTTCACACAAAGCGTATACTTGATACTGTTACACGCACAGTCACGTCATACATAGCCTTTCATATACACCGATGTATCAAAACATTATACAATAATGTTAGTGTCAACTCATTTAAAGCATACGATGAGAGAAAGATATGACACCAGAGTTACAATTTCAATTTTGTCACAAGAAATTACTCGTTGAACGTTAAAAACAATGAACATGGAATAGAAGGAATAAAAACAATAGTTTCATTATTCAATGATTAATGTTTTAAAAAGCATGACAAAAATGTTAACACATGTTAATCAAATGCACATTAATATCACTGAAATCTAGAAAAAAAAAAAAAATACGCGACAATGAGATAACATGAATTAGAACTTGTTCACACTAATATAAACTCAGCACATATTTACCTTATACAGCCTACACCTTAAGATCTTTTTTTTTAAATTTGATAATTTTGTAAATGAACACCCCCCCCCCCCCCCCACCTTTTTTTTTTTTGTCTCACTGTCTGACCCAAGTTTTCAAATTTACTGCTATTTCTGAACCTGCAGCACCGTCCATTCAACTTCACTTTGCAGACTTTCCAGACTGGAAATACTCCCAAGCAACAACCCCAACACTGAACTCTGGCAGAAAGATGTGGTCGAATAGTTTCTTCCTGGCTCAACATATACCTCTGTTACTCAATAAATTGTCAGTAAATAGTTATACACAGATACGTCGTTATTTGGTGGCTGGGAGATAGGTCTTTCGCTGCCTCTCCCCAAAAGCATATCCTATCCTATCGCTGAAGCCAAAAGGCGCCGATATAGAGTCTGCTTGTCAGTCACAACACAAAAGTGCCAAATGCTCATTTTTTTTTTTTTTATTAGGGCAGCACACAATGCTATATCTACATATTGTTGACGGATGTGACAAAGAAACGACGCCCTAAGCGTTGTAAATTCTTCTGAAATATAGAATTGTTAAATAATAAGTTTAGTGACCCTTTAAATATTGCTTTCATGAGGTATCATCATTCTGTGCCATGCCGATTAGCACAGGCAGTTATGCTTTGCCCTGCACATAATTACAAGTCAGTGATGTTTCATTGATGTGGCTGAGTTATCAGGGTATTTCTTTGGCTTCCTCTTGTTCTATTCCCACCACCAAAACCAGTATGACCAGTTGTCACTAGGTTCTCGAGTCTTTTCCTTCCTAAAAATATTGACAGTTTATGTCTGATTTTACCATATTTTACGGCTGTCATATGTCTCAAGGAGTACTGCCGGTGTTTGTGTATGTATGTGTGTGTGTGTGTGTGTGTGTGTGTGTGTGTGTGTGTGTGTGTGCGTGCGTTTTCCCTAATCACTTTCATTGTTTGCACTGTGTTTCAAAATGTCCATTGACAGAAGGTGTTTCTCAGCCAGTTTGCTTATACTCGGTGTCTCATATGCTTACAACAAAACATGTTCTTCCTTGTCGTTTAACACGCTGTTTATCAATTAACAATTATTTATTGGGGAGTATTTCTTGCGCACGAAATTATTTATTATATTGAATCTACAATAGAGACAAAGGCATCCGGTTAGCCAGTTCGAGCATCAGTGTGATGTGTAGGAAGTAATACACAGTGTGTCTAGGGTTGGTGTGAATTATCTTTTGTCAACAGTACAATCTTTGCTAACTCCTGTATGGTTACCTTTTGTGGCCTTACATTTACAGATGTATGCTAGATCTTGGTTTCATTCACTTCTTTTTTGTCCTTACACATTCTTTCAATCATCTCCTGTTTTCTGTCTCTCACGTTTGTAATTAGGAACCTTCAACATAGATAGCACTGGCCTACCATTATAATAGAACAAGTTCTATTGACACACGAGGAGGGTATTCGTTCAACCTAGCCTGTAAATAATATGCCATAGTCTATTTTACCGTAATACTATGAATATGTGGGGTGTTTGCCCAACTTCATATCTTCAGTAGAACAAATAACTCGTATTATGCAACCTTTCGATAGACTCTACTACACGGTAACAACTGTGTATACATGATCTCACTTCATGAGACGTAGTTGCTGCCAACTACATGAAGCCAATATTGAATCTGTATTTAGTCGGATTTCTGCAACTGACCTAGGGTCTCCAGTTCCACCCAAACTGAAATGGATGCCATACAATTGCAAGCAAGGCAACGAAGCCGGCTTCATATTGACCTCCGGACCTATGGAGATTAATAAACTAGTAATTAAAATATGGGTCTATCACCATATGCCCCACGCAGTATACAGTATACAGTAATTTCCTTTACTTTCAATTTAACATGTCATTACTACGACATTATATAGTTTTGGTCCCACAAATATTTCTATAGCCGACAGAGGACTGGCTTGTTGCTTATCATATTAACAATATACCCATACACATTTCTCAAATATTTTTGTTTTTCGAAACAAAGAGTTCAAAAGTATATATATTTAGGAGTTACGTTTTCCAGTTGTGTTCGCAATCAGAAGCTGTGAAAAACTGAACTAGACAACCCGGATATGACGTCTACATTGTATGAGAGCGGTTACTGAAATGATGGTTTCTCATTCCATACAATCTCGGAGCTGGGAAATGTCTCAAGGGGACACTAGAACAGTCGCACGCCAAAACTAGCAGCCTGCTAGTATCAGAAAGCTGGATTTAATACAAGATTGTCTGGGTCCAATTCACTGGAAATCTCAATAAAACAAATAAGGAATTGAAGAAAACAAAATCAATAAAATACCATACCATGGCGCGTAGGAAACCTCACATTAACATTTATCTCATACAAAGTATGACAATCTTACAACAACAAAAACATAGTTTTCTAGTGAATCTTTCACATTTTCTACATACATTTATACATAGAATATTGTGGGTCAGTTCCCTTCCTCGATTTCCTTCCCATACATCTCTGGATAGATGTTGATAAAATAATAACTGTTTACAATACAGAAACAACTGTTTAAAAAAAAAGGGAAGTTGATGTGACAACTGTTAGTCGCGTATCCTTTCCAGGACGTTGCAGAAACTATCACAGCATTTTGTTGTTGTTGTTGGCTGTTGGGGTTTCTCTAGGCAGATTTTACGTTCAGCAGTTTGCCGTTGCTTGAACGTCAGCTCTTAGTACCACTGTCGCAACTAACACAAGACAACCGTCCACAGCTGGGATCGAACCCGGCACCCTGGCATTGAAAAGCGCGTTCGCAAAACCTAAGCCACAGGCGCTGACATTTCCAACTGACGGAGTTAAAAAGATAGATACCTTGGAAAGGGGGCCGAGGGTTAAAATTTAGATGTCTCAGAAAAAAGAAAAAAAAAAATAGATTAAAAGGAAAATACCTGTCTCAAAGAAAGTGAAAAAAAAAACTGACTCGGGAGAAGGTGTTAAAGTGATAAACCGTTTCTAATGGTAGAGTGAAAGTGTGATATGGTGTGCACTAGTTCGAAGTTCCATGATGTGAGATGTTTTATGTGGGGAGAAGAGGCAAACAATGATAACTGCTACATAGTAGGCTAATGTTACAGCTGATCGAAATACAAGCATTTCGACAAACATATCAACTGGGGCTTATGTGGTATAGCGCTGTCAAAAGAAACCGAAACAAGGGCGATACGAAACGAATGCAAACTCAATAAAAACGGGATTTTATATTAAATTTTAGTGTAATGTGTCAGAATGTGCCAGCCGAGGTCGCTAACTGATCATCATTTGAATGAGCACAAATGAGTAGCGGGAAGAAAATTGATGGGAAGTGACCGGAGACAAATTCCTCATTTTCTTCAAAGTGAATTTCTTTCTCCGCCCTTCTTCCCTTCTCTCCTTCACAGTCAGCACTTTGTATTTTTTAAAGTAAGTTTTTTCCCAGCCTTCCGCGACCGGAGCCAAAGTTATTTTTGAGTCCTTTACACCGTAACTTTGATTTTATTGATGAGATATCAGGTTGTATAACCTGCTCGTTCTTCTCTTGCTGTAGACGTTGTTTGTTCTACTACATCTTTCACCTCCAGTGTAGTTTCTTTATGTGGACGAGATATACATTTTGTTGCAGAAACGCATGAAACATACATGACGTGATTTTATTTAGCCAAGCCGCGAAATGTGATTGTGTTTGGTCGCACTGTTTTATCAGGAGACTATAAGATTGGATTTAAATATAGCTTAGAGGTCGCTCCAAAATTTAAACAGAAAAAAAAAAAAAAAGGAATTGCTACAGTTGACAACATTTAGAAATGTAAAATTGTGTCTTTTTTCGGAAAAACAATAATTTAAAATGTAAACGCCGATTGAATACATACTGTTTACTTTTTATGAGTGAATAAAACAGAAGTCGGTCAGTAACTATGTAGAACACAGGAACTACTTTGCTGCATCAGACGCAGCTAATCCACATTTTTTGGGGGGGGGGGGGGGGGGGGGGGGGGGGACACTGTAAGCATGGTCAAACTGGAAAACATCGTCACAGAGGAAAGTTTAAAGGAAATAGAGGCAGATGGAAACCAGGAGAGAAGATACTAGACAGTTTTTCATTATTGCAGGGAAAAGCATTTGTATCAGAAATCACTGACAGGAGGCAGCCATTGTTACCAATGGTACACAACGCTGTCTATAAAAAGAAGAAGCAGAAGATATGTATAACGTGATTTCCTGGCAACATAAGCCCGGCATACAAACACGACACTATCAAAGATTATTTGGTCTTTGATCTCGATGAAAACCCAATTCCTTACGTTTACACTGCAGTTTTTTAGAAGTCAGTCGTAGTTGACAGGTCCGGATAATGTTTGTGTCAAGTAACATTTTCTAAATGTCAACGCTGCAATGTTGGCCTCAAGCTAATGATTGTTTGAAGATCAGTACATTCTTACCCAGCTCTAGAGACTATGACTGGAAAGGTCATTATTTTCTATTCTTGTTTTACCTAGTTGCCATATGTAGTGTAACAACACTCGCTACCCCAGCAATGGACTGTATACAAATAATCATCCTCCTCTCACTGAATGTTACACCACTAACTGGTGTGCTGATGTGCATCTTTGTTGTATTCAATAAAATGCTTACTTTTAAGTCAAACTTGGCTCTCCTAGCTACAGGAAAATAAGTGTTAATTGGTCAGATTTGTTGCTTCCTATGGAGGTGTGTAAGGTTCTGTAAGATGTTCAGTACTCAAGGGGAAACACAGAGGCGGACTTTTCGTCAGATTGTAATTGGTACTATTAGCATGTCAACTCTTCTTTGGTTACTAAAGAAGGGGACAGTGCACGTATGGGAATTCTTAAGTGCAGTGATGCCAGTTTTTGATTGATTGATTTATTCATTTGTTGCTTCCTAATACATAACATATGCACGGTTTAGACTCTTCGAGTTCTGCTTCAGAAAATATTTATTTATAGATGACACGTGTAGCTTTCCGCTCCAGATAAGACTTTATGGTTCAGACTTTCGATGTATCCAATACATCCTTTTTTGAAGATGAGATGTGACATTTTCCTCTTCGGACAAATCTTGTCTATAGATCAGAATTGTCGTTTCTCGTTTCAGAAAATACTTCTGTAAAGATCAGAGTTGTCGCTCCCGCTCAACATGCGTTTGTTGATAACATATATATTTTATAGCTGTAGATGGTAGATGGTATACGGTTAAACAGTGCAAATCTTGTTCGTGTTATAAGTCGACGGTTTATAGACCTCATTCCATTCTTGGTGTAAATTATATGTCATTCATATTTAATTAGCATCATCATCATATAGCAGGTCCTTTGCGGAACATAACTTTTAATCACGCCATTTGGTCCCTTGTCAACTTTTCCGCCTTGTTAATTCTTATTTCCCGGGTACCTCTGATAATCTGTGCCTACCTTCGTGCTGGTCGACCCCTTGCATTATATTTCGGTAACTATATTTTCCATTCCTGTTCTCGCTCAACCAAATTGTTTTTTTTTTTTTTCAATATGACCGAAATATATAAAACAAGTATGCAGATTTGCATGGTACTCTCGGTATTTCTTAAAGATGATTTGTATACTGAAGATGTGGTCTCTAATTCCTTTGGTATGTTTGAAACCACTTTTCATTTCACTGCATGTTTATTCGAAAAACGACTGTACCACAGTACTTGTTCCGACATCATTCACTTCCCGCAGTTGGAGAAAAATGACCTGCCTGGATTGAGGGTTTCACCATGAGAACTGTGGGTTACTTCTAAAGTTGGCAGAACCAGTTTCATGGAATACATAATGTGGCGGTTCCATTTATTAGGCCCAGCATTGACATACATTTCTACCTCTACGGCTTTCAAAGTGGAATTTAATACTTGTGGAAAGGGGGAGGGGGAGGGTTCATACCGCTTTTATGGTACACGTCACTGCTACCGAAACTGTGAATCCGCTCTAGAATAAAATGTTTAATTTGTTCCTGTCATTGTAACCTAAAATCATACCTCCTCCATCCGTTTGTTGTTTAAAAAAAAAATAGTTTACTTACTCAGTCCCTGTTCGGGGTGCATTTATTGTATTGTAGAAAAAAAAATAGTTTACTTACTCAGTCCCTGTTCGGGGTGCATTTATTGTATTGTAGAAAAAAAAAAAAAGATCTCACACCCAGGGCCCAATTAACGTCTGCCTTCCATAATAGGAGCAGCTGGCTTTGAATGGTAATGCTTACAGAACTAACAAAATTGTACGTGTACCCCAGTCATCCAGTACGTACATCCTCCTGTCAAATACAGGCCTATTTTTCAATAACACTGAAAAAGTCTGCTCATCGCATTGTTCACCTGGATTTTCAATCAGCGGATAAAGCATAACATTATTATCACGTTATACAGTTATTAAGTAATTATATACTTAAATTTGAACGATTAAATTACTCATCATCATCGTCATGTGCACTGTCGATAAGCCAAGTGGCATGAATCGTTCGTGTTTCACCGTTTGGCACGGTCACAGGAGTCATAGATCAGGTCAGTGATCATTTATGTGGCCGAGGCAGCAGTGATATTTTCCATAAAGCGTGCCAGAAATCACCTAGCTCACGAGCCATTCCGTCGCAAAACATTCTAAACATGTCCACGTCTAATGACACACCAATTATTGATCTACCGATAAATGTGTTATCTATGAATGCTTATTACCAGCTTGCTGACATTATATCCATCTGTTTATTGTTCATTTTATTAACAAAAAGAAGCCATGTTTTAATTGGACCATTACTGTGTCATAAGTAAACTCTAGAGATTAGTTCTCAGCAATAATTGGCTGTTTGCGATCTTCCAAATAAGGATTAGGACGGAAAACAAGACAGGGCAGTGATGAATCATGGGAAACTGGGAGACCCAAACGAGCTTTCCTATGTCACAGACAGAAGAGATCAGCGCGCACCTTCCATTTCAAGACAGTCCATAGGGAGATGAAGAATCAATGGCAGAAAGAAGGTTCCAGAGCAGCTGCGAAATGGTTCTCTGTCGATTGAAAGAAATGATATGTTGAGGGGAGGGGGGGGGGGGGATTATTGGTGGCGAATTTCTAAACTTGAAAAGAGAAATTATAGTACAGAAAAGGCAGTTAAAATATCAAAAATATTTTGCAATGAAAAATAATTTGTGAGGTAAGACAGAATATAAAGGTGATAATTAAACAACTAAATATTCAGTTTTTATGATTTCCTGTCCATGTTTTATTTAACTGTAAGTACTTGACAAAAAGACTGACTATCTTTGCAAGTTTCGTGCTGACCGATTCGCAGTTTTACTTGTCACAGAAAGAAGGTTCCATAGCTCCAAAAGGCGTCCTCTTCGATTGTGCGAAATTATTTGGTAAGGGGGAACAACCTACTTGTCTTGCAAACGTTCAAACTATGCATTCGAAAGTTTACACAGAACTTGCAGCGCTTTCGTGCACTTACTTCTTCACTGAGATGTCGCGTTTAATGCCTACAGATAAAATTGGTTACATTCTAGATGGAGCTACTGTCTCGGTATGATAAAGTTCACACACACACACATACACACACACACACACACGCACGCACGCTCGCACACACACACGCACACACACACACACACGCACACAAATGATTGGCCAAGGAAAGGAAACGTAATGGCATTCTTTATACCCGAGCATGACAGTTTCATTTCTTTCAAACTGAAATATGTCAGCTATTTAAAAAAAAATATATCTGTATGAGGATATCAATAACTGAGGGGAAAGTTCGTGGTAGAGAAGGCAGGGATCTGCCAGTACATGTCGGACATCGGAAGTCAGGAGCACATTGGGTATGACAATTTACAAAGCAGGAGGATTGGCAGAGAGACCAAGTGGTCTTCCATCGATGGTAATGAGTGCGATCGTGTTCTGCGAATAATTTGTTACACTATAGGTTGTCAAACCACCAGTTAGCAGCCCCCAAGCGAGAGCCCGCACTCATTTAGCAGATCAGTCAGCCCGAAGACTGATGTTCAAGTTTGATCATGTCTCTCCTCCGTCATCTATTCGCCACAGTTGTCTATAGCAATGTAAAAATATGTGCCCATCATCCATGCACGTTTTTTCTTTTCTTTTTCAAGGACGCCACCTTCTTGCTTAGTCGTGCTCTAGATTCTATCCTCCTTAACTTTCCTCCATGTGCAACGATATACACGTTTTGAAAGAACACTACTGAGTGTATAGTCCCAAGAATAAGAGGCATTTGTTAACACTCTGGGTATGAAAATTCACGGAGAGGGAAAGCTGACAAGAGACCAAATGGGTTCCCGGTGTGTAGGGATGAGAGCGACGTTCTGAAGACCAACGACTACAAGAGGAGTCAGCCTGTGTCCGCCACCACTGTATAAGTACAAGAGGATTCAGCCTGTGTCCGCCACCACTGTATAAGTACAAGAGGAGTCAGCCTGTGTCCGCCACCACTGTATAAGTACAAGAGGAGTCAGCCTGTGTCCGCCACCACTGTATAAGTACAAGAGGAGTCAGCCTGTGTCCACCACCACTGTATAAGTACAAGAGGAGTCAGCCTGTGTCCGCCACCACTGTATAAGTACAAGAGGAGTCAGCCTGTGTCCGCCACCACTGTATAAGTACAGCCCCACTCCTTTAAGCTAGTAGTGCAATCCGAGGACAGTGCCAGACTTAAAAATTCGTAACTATAAACGATATGTGCCGTATAAGCATCCTTCTGAAGTTTTTCGTTTAATCTGATTATGTTATTCTTTCTTTATATGCTCTCCAATCCCTGTCCACTTTTTCAGGTTTTATCATCAGCTCCTTAACAACTTGCATCAACTCTTGTTTCTGAGTTCTTTAATATTGTGCCATTCCCAGAAGCATTAAAAAGGAAACTCAGCTTGTCAGCGCCCTATCTTTTTGATTACACTTCGGCTTTCTTCTACTTCCACGGAAGCTCTCTTATTTCTGATTCTCTACTTCGGTACAAATTGTGTGGCACAGACAAAAAAAAAAAAAAAAACAGGCCTGGTTTTTCAAATTGATTACATTTTTATACTGTGTATGCCTTTTTAAAATCTGTCTTCCTTCATTGATATGAGAAGATATACACAGCAAAATTCATAAAACATAGATTTAGAGCATGGCGGAAGATGCTTGAAGCACAACTAAGAAACACTTTAATCTCATATCTACATCTCGGTTATCTTTCTTGTAGACCGCCAGCTATGCTTTCTAGGCAAATGACGTCAGCTTAGGCTCATATAAAGCTTTGCTCTAGAGATTTTTAAAGAAAATAGAACTTCACTCTGCCTTATTTCCTTTCCTTTTCTGGAAACTCTGCTAATGTTGAACTTTCCCGTGAAAGTTAATGGGGCTGCATCATTGGGGATCAAGAATTACTGTCCCATAAGACCAAGGCAAAGCAGTGGAAAAGCCCAGGCCGACGCAGGGCTTTATGGTTAATGCTGCCAGCGGATGTCTGCTTATTGACACCAAGCTGTCAAAAAAATCGACAAATATTTGCTCTTATCAGACCTATGTCAATAAAAATGTATCCATTCAGATTGTCATCATTCTTTTCCTGATTTCTCCTGTAATTTTATTGCTTGCCTTATTTGACCTGGCTTTTATACTTTCTTTCGCCCTTCTATACCTTTGTTTGCCTTTCTGCTTCCCCCCACCCCCCCTTTCACATTAAGCTTGCTGTTTAGCGCTTTGGGAGACTTGTTTGCATTGACAAATGATTGGGCTTTGGCGTTCTTGTTGAAAAAAAAAATTCTAAGATTATGTGTGAAATGATTGCTATCAGTAGGCTAACTTTGTCTATGTATTGTTCAGACTGTAGGCAAACTATACGCATTTATACCTACCTCTTTGTCCGAGAGCTATGGGTTTAATTATGACATGTATTCATAAAAGGTTAAAGATTCATGATCGCCTATTTATGCTACAAATGTAGCACCTCAAAACTGTAGATAGAAGTAAACATGAGTTACTTCAGATTTTTTCAAGAATCCTCTGCATTTCATACTTTAGGTCTGCATTGAGTGGCTTTTTTTATTATAAAAGAGAACTTAATAAATACAAAATCAAAAGACAAAAGCATCATTTGTAACCTCCAAGAAACTTAAATAATCGGATTCAAATGCCTAAATAAACTGAGACACCGTGCCCAAATAGTAATTTGTATTTAAAGAAAGGGATATGTGGAATTCAGGTAAACGTTCCTCCATATAATATAATTAAATAATCTCGGTGTGTACTCTGGCTGAGAAATCTATTGAGATTGATCAACGTAGCTGCACAGAAACATTAGTCAAACATGATAATAGAAATGCACAGAGCCTGAAATAATGAGTTATACAAAGTTTGAAATCTTCCAGCAACTAAAAAAAGATAGACATACAAATAAGTCCATACTATGTGAATACAAACCGAATAAAACAGCCAATATGGGAAATGTCCACAGCCCAAAATATCAGTAATGACAAAAAATATCTAAAAACCAAAATATCAGTAAGAAAATGTCTGCTATAACGATTGCTCGGAGAAGGGCAAGTCACATCAGTTTCGACATTGTTTTGAAAAGGGTCAGATGCCTAGGATTGTAATCGTTCATGGCAGTTGGCAAACACTTACTGATGATGGTAATTGTTTTTAGCCATGTTATCAACATTGTTTTAAAACGTAACAACAATACCAGACTATTTTATTGCATTCTGAAGTTTAAAAACTATTCTATAAGAAAAATGGAGTTCTACTGTACCCAAAAACAAAGAAATACATAGCGAGTACACCTGAGCAAGTCAGTTCAACTGGAAACTACTGAAACGAATGAATGGGATTTGGGGGAATAGGTTTGGATTTTTGCTGGGGAGGGGAGGGGGAAAGGAGGGGGAAGGGAGGGGTGAGGGAACAGGTATTGGAAGGGGTGAAAGGAAGGATGGAGTGTTGGTCATTCGCAATTCAACTAGATCATTACAAAGAAATGGCTCACGGCGTAAGAAGTAATATTTCTTACAGTAAACTAATTCCAGCACTGACTGATTGTTTTGAGGTTTACTGGACAGTTTTACCTTCAGTAGTTTGTCATTGCTTTGTGAACGGGAAACACTAATATATTTTTGAAATTAACGCTAAGCAAGTGACAACTGATCCAAAAATATGGCTCCTACACAAAATATTCCCATAACCCTGCATGATTGAATACATTTGCCAAATGGTTCATTATTGGCTGCATTTAGGAACATGCATACACTTTTCTTGTAGTGAGCGCTCGAATGCACACGCGCACACACACACACACACACACGCACGCACACACACACACACACACACACACACACACACACACACACACACACACACACACACAACAAACGCATCGTTCCCACCGCCGTTTCTGAAAATTAAAATAGGAAAGTCTGGGTTGGTTCCGTTTCTGCTAAAGCGGAACTGTCTGATTTTTGTGGAGTCATAATCACATTGAGCCGGGACTATAGAAAGGGGCCAGCAGGTGATACGAAGGTGGAAATTCAGCAAATAGTTAAAGATCATGCTCGCTCAGAGGATGTGGTTATTTATACAGACGGTTCAGTGTCAAGAGGCAAAAGAAGTGCTTGGGGCTTCTTAGCTAAAGTTAATGGTCGATGTTTGGTTCAGGAGAGCCTAGCAAATGAGACCACAACATCCAGCTTAAGAATGGAAATGGAGGCGGTCACTGCAGCTTTCTGAAGGTTAGACAAGACGACACCTTTACACGTAGTGATTGTAACTGACTTAGGAAGTATGCTGAGGAAGGTCAGGCCACCATGCTTCGTGCAGAGTGACATGCTTCGCTTCTGAGGTGAAGTGTTAGGAGTACTGTCTATATCTTTTCTCTGTGTCACGCCGGTGTATTAGGAAAATGAACAGACGGACAGTTTGCGTGGCTCTGCACAACTTGGTGGCATATTGATGCAAGATAAGGCAGTCGTGGTTAGGGCTGTGCGGGAAAGCGTGTACAGTTGGGAGGAGCAAACGGATCACCACAGTCTGGTAAGAGTGATGCAGCGCTGATGACGAGTTCTGGCTCAACGCTCGACGCACAGAGGAAAGGCCAGATGGACGTTAAATCAGAATGATGCTGGCACCATCAAACTCTTTGCTGATTGCTGAAGATGGGAACGAAGCGATGATGG
Organism: Candidula unifasciata; assembly: GCA_905116865.2. Lineage (NCBI taxonomy): Eukaryota > Metazoa > Mollusca > Gastropoda > Stylommatophora > Geomitridae > Candidula > Candidula unifasciata. The sequence goes on along the minus strand of CAJHNH020001384.1, from coordinate 123,326 downwards.
GAATGCCCTGAATGATGTGATGTCAGTTCTTGAATCAACTTAACTCAACTCAGCTCCATATACCTACCCATACAATACTTAGCGATTTCCCTATGTGTCGTTTCATAAGTGTATGTGTGTGTGTGTGTGTGTGTGTGTGTGTGTGTGTGGTATATATATATAATTTTATATATAAATATATATGTGTGTGTATAAATACATAATATATACCTATCTATATCTAGACTATATTTGCTTATCTAGGAAGCTATTATGTCTACCTCCCTACCTACTTATCGTTCTGGCTGTCGACTAACCTATTTATCTATATATATATATATACATAAACACACGAATTATTTACCTATATACCTGAATAATGCCCAGAAAGCAATGACAAACTACTGGACGTTAATTTGCCTAGAAAAACAACAACATTCAAAAACGTTGCTGTTGGTTCTGCAATATCCTATAAAGTATATGCAACTAACTAACCTGACTATCTGTCTGTCTTCTTACCCATATACCTACCTGTCTTACAAGCAATTTGCCAATCTACCTGTCTGCCTCAATATCTATCTATGTTAATATCATGCATGTTTTTCTGCTAGTCCATCTGGCAAGCCTATTTGTATATTAGTGTATCGGCAAATTTGTTAATAGCGTTTGTAAAATGGTGCAGTTCCCAGAATAGATTATAATCATAATATCTAGCAAAAGTAATGCCCTGGTAAATCAAATGGAACCTACATCCACAGTCCAGTTCCCTAGTGGTATTTGTTCTGTATTAAACGTTATCACAAATATGACTTGTACAAAATACATAACAACAGCACACATACATAGTTGCTTGACCACACTCTGACTCTCAAGCGCTGTCACTCGTTATCTCATAGCTATTCACGTAGTCGATGTTCTTTCACTCATTCTTCGTACTCTGTCGAAGTTCTGGATGCGTAGCCCAATGTTTCTGTGATTATGGACGTCTGTACGACGTTGCCATGAGCTATTAGCTATTGCAGGTGCAATATAGGGTCACTAATATCCATGTTGTGGCGACCATGAGTGACCCAGAGACTCTCAAAGGAGGAGATGCAGCATCACCTATTCCACTGTCGCCGTGTGCATCACCTGTCAAACAAACAGAAGACAGTTGTGAAAATGTGATTCAAATGGTTTTCATAATTGTGTTAACGATTTTTCTTGTTCTTCGTTCACCGGCTGTAAACTCCAGCGGAAAATTTGAGTTTCTTGCCCACTTCTAGACTCTAGTCCTGTTCCGGAACGTGAGTGTTTCGTGAAAAATCGTTTCAGAAATCTGACTCAGTGTGTATCCAGAGTGCTGGCTCCCTGCCTCTCATGCCGATATACTCTGATGAAGCTTCTAGTTACTCGACTCTTACGACATGCTTTTGAGGAGGCAAGTGAGTCTAGTTTTGCTTTTCAGACAATGGGGCCTCGGACCCACAAGGGACGTAATAACGATTTTATTAACAATGTGTATTATCAATGTGTTAGAAACGAACCAGTAGATTATACAGGTACAAGAACAATATAATGAATGACTCAATAGGAAATACATTAAATGGTAGCAATGGGTCAGGTCAACGTCTGTGGCTTGTGAGTTGCGAACGCGCTTCGTAATGCCGAGGTGTCGGGTTCGATTCCAGCTACGGACAGTTTGTCTTAAGTTGGTTCTGACTGTTGAGAAAGAATGCCAAACTGCCAAACGTAAAATTTGTCGAGAAAAAAACACAACAGCTTAAAAATGCTAGGGTTGGTTCTGCAACGTCTTGCAAGGGATACGCAAATAACTATGAGTCAGTTACAAAAATAATAACTGTCAGCTTATGAAGAAAATATATACGAGTTCTTTGTTTCCATTCAAATCCAGTGGTGAAATTGTGATATATAGAAACAATTAAGGAGTGAGTATCATGGACAGACATAATAAATAAAAATGTCTTAAACATACTTTAATTGAAAACAGAATTCCTAAATGTCCACAGTCCGAAAAAAAAAAAAAAAACTAAAAGAACTAAATACTTGCGAGCATGAAAGGAATCTCAAAACAACGAAGTCAATCGCATTAGTAAATGACAAACGTGTCAGGGTAAGACAACGACTGATAGGATAGGCGTGAGAGGTCGAGATAGAGTGAACATGCGATGACTACAACCTCTGACGGCAGAGATGCACTTAAGTATAGCCTTGGTTGTGAAGATGCTAACTGATGCGATCTGATTCCAGTGAACTAGAAGACTAAAGTTACCACTGATGTATAGTTACATTTAGTGATCTAGCTAAACTGGTGTCCTGGAGTTATGACTGATGTACAGCTAAATTATAGATCTCAGCGAGTCAGAATCCTAACGAAACAAATAATGTAAAGGTAAGTTATTGATTCAAGTGAATTATCACACTAAAGTTGCAGCCGATACATAGCTACAGTTGTCGACATAAGAGAAGTAGCCAACTAAAGTTACAACCGAATTATAGCTGAATTCAATGATCCTAGTCAAAAAGAATACTAAAGTTACAATCAGTGTATCGACATGACATTTTAGTGTTCACTTCAACGTAGATGTCAAATATGGCCACAAATGGCACAAGAAGTATTTAAAGTACTTGTTTTATTAATGTTCCTTCTATGACAATACACAATTTTCAAAATAATGTTTTCCCATAGAGAATCTAAATACTGCAGACACAAATTTATTGCACAATTAATTGCCAGGCATTTTTCGCTGTATCTCTGTAAGTGCGTAACAGAGTTTGACTAACATATAATGTTATATTTAAATAAAAATGTCCATCAATGTTGTTTTTATCAATGCAAAAATACAAACATCAAGTGGCAGACATTACTGTGGTTACAAACTTAGCATTCTGAATATAAAATGCAGTGTCAAATATATATATATATATATATATATATATATATATATATATATATATATATATATATATATATATATATATATATATATATATATATATATATATATATATTGACAGAAACATGATTAAAGAAATTAAAACATTGAAATACGAATTCAGGACTTCTTTACATGTTATAAGTGATATAAACGGTAAGACATTAACGGAAACCAAAGACACATTAGAAAGATGGAAAGAATACTGTAGAGAAATGTATGAGGATGTGACAGGTAATTTAAAAACGACTTGTGAAAGTTATGAAAAAGAACCATAGCTTTTACTGGATGAGGTACGATCAGCAATACACAGCCTGAAGAAAGGAAAGTCACCAGGTGGAGACGAAATACCAGCAGAACTAATTCAAGCAGGAGGAGAGTCCAGCGTCCGAATCTACCATGCACTGTGCTTGAAGATCTGGAACAGTGGCATTTGGCCTAAAGCATGGAAAAGAACAGTCTATATAACTCTCCCAAAGAAAGGAAATCCAAAACCACCGCACCATCGCATTAATAAGTCATGCTAGTAAAATCCTCTTACGAATTATCATGAAAATGATTGAAAAGAAATTACAATATGAAATAGATAAAGCACAAGCGGATTTCAGATATGTTAGAGGATCTAGGGATCACATCTTTAATATGAGAATAATTTTTGAAAAATGCAGAGAATACAATGTAGATCTTCATTCTTGTTTTATTGATTATAGCAAAGCATTTGATTGTGTCCAGCACCACCAACTGTGGACTATTATGAAAAGTATGGGGTTTCCAGCGCATTTAGTGCAATTATTTGAAAATCTCTATCGTGAACAACAAGCAGCCATCAGAGCAGCTGGTGAAACATTTGATTGGTTCGAGGTGCAAAAGGGGATGCATTCTCTCACCATACCTATTCAATGTATACTCAGAAAATATAATGAGAAATTTCAAAAATGGCCAGAATTGTGACAGTTATGATCCGCTCAAAATTGGGGGCAACCCTATTCCGGAACTCCGCTACACAGATGACACAGTCCTCCTTTCGAACAGCGTAAAGGGAATAGAAAATTTAATATTGTCCGTCCAAAAGCACAGTGAAGATCAACATCTGTTCTTGAATTTAAAGAAAACGAAAATAATGTCCACAGATAAAACTGGCTGTCACCCCCCCCCCCCCCCCCCCAAAAAAAAATGATGAAGAAATTGAAAATGTCACAAACTTTGAATATCTAGGCTCTATAATAAACAACAATCGAGACTGTTCGACAGAAATTAAAAGGAGGATGGCCATAGCAATGCAAAGACTGAACAGCCTTAAAAGTCTATGGTTAAGCACCAGCAAGTAGATAAAAATTAGAATTTTGAGAGCATGCATCTTCCCTGTAGCTACATACGGATGTGAGTCGTGGACTATCTCTCAGTCCTTAAGAAAGAGAATAGGGGCTTTTGAGCTGAAATGCTATAGAAAGATTCTCAGAATATCTTGGACAAAGAAGATGAGAAATATTGACATCTTAAAAGATCTGAACATCAAGGAAGATTGGCTAATAAACAGCATCCTTTCTCGAAAGCTGAAATATTTTGGTCATATCAAGCGCCACGACGGATTGGAAAAAAATTATAGCAGAAGGCATGGTACCAGGAAGGAGAGGCAGGGGCCGACCGACACGTAGATGGGTACAGGATATAAGTGACTCCTTGAGTGTGAAAGTTCATGAGGCGGGAGAACTGGCAAGAGACCGAGTTTCTTACAGGCAGACTGTGATGAGAGCGACGTTCTGCAAGGACCTGCTACATTATATATATATATATATATATATATATATATATATATATATATATATATATATATATATATATATGTGTGTATATGTATATATGCATATATGTATATATATGCGACACATATGAAATTGAAAGTATTTTGCTGTCATAAAATCATTAAAAAAAAAAAACCACACACACACATAAATATACACCGACGCAGTCATACACAACAGCGCACAAACAACAGCGCACAACAGCGCACAACAGCGCACACGCACATAGAGGATAAGAAACTAATGACAGTTATCCCCCCCTCCCCCCCCCCCCCCCCCCCCCCCCCCCATATTGTGATCAGGTAATTTCAATATCTCTCCTTAACTTTTTTGTTTTGCAAAGCAGTTTTTATTGTGTACCTCAGTGGAGCTCGTGTCATATACACGGGTGGAATTCTGCAAGTCACACGAACCGAATCTAGGACGCAGGTGGGACCACTATGTTTACAAAATGCCAAGAACAGAAAAATGTCAGTCAAACACTATACGTCAGATGCGGTAACGTGGTAATAAGGAAAGTAACATAGTGAGTTTAAAACTCTTGAATACTGTCTGTGCACTGTGCACAATCAAACAATCAAAAATACGTTGAATTTAGTCATACTGCTGTGCTATAGACTGACATTAGCTAAACCAGAAGACAACCCAAAAGTGTAAGAGCTGGAATGTATTCTTACTATTTGTGAGCTCAGATTTCATGCTCGTTAAAGTACATAAAATTGTCTAGCAAATCCACAAACCGTAAACAATTTTGAGGCTGGCTCGCGTTCCTGTAGCGTCGTGTTTCCTTAAGTAGGTTCTACCACCCCCAGGGGCGCTTGAACTGTCCAGGGGCGGTAGGGGTCTCGACCAAATTGAGGGGGGGGGGCGCTGGACTGCTCCGAGGGGGGCGGGGGCAGTAGTAGCCTCAGGTGCAACTTAGAAGCATTAAAGAAAACTTAATCATCAGTAGAAAGAAAGATAAAGAAGGACTGAAAGACGAGAGAGAGAGAGAGAGAGAGAGAGAGAGAGAGAGAGAGAGAGAGAAAGAAAGAGAGAGAGAGAGAGAGAGCGAAAGAGGGGGGGGGGGGGGGGAGGAAGAAAACGGTTTAAAGCCGCCACAGGCATTGAACAGGAGGGACTGTACAAGGTTTGGTTGCTCCTGAAGAGCAGACACACAGTGCCATCCGTCACGCTGAGCGTTTCTGTAAGAACAGACAGAGGACCAAAAGGAGCGAGTCAGGTTCTTTAAGGACCTGTTGCAGTTTGTCCGAGGCCTGTTCGAGCAACCAAAGTCTGGGACTCTAGTTCTCGGCATACACACACAAAAAAAAGAAAGAAAAGCATCATCTGAGAGTGTACTCCGACCGAACAATGAATGCTCCTCTCGATGACATCCCAGAGATCACCAGAGACCTGAGCTGTCGAAGGCAAACTTTAAAAAGTTGCATTCTTCAAAGAAGTTCTGAAACAAGCCGGAGGCAAATCTGCACCCGGACCTAGTGGTGTCCCTGTACGCGGTTACACACGCTGTCCAAAAGCTTCATCGCCTGATGTGGCTAGTGCGTACCTTAGAGCAAATATGTAAATACAAAGGCAGCGAGCAAACCGAGTCTGCATCCCCAAGGAGTGAGACTCCTCTAATAAATTCTTCTGATGCTTCGCTTTCACCGGCTGTAAACTCCGGCGGAAAGTTCTTGTTAATTTCATCCCCCTCTGGATATTTAGACTTCTTCTAAAACCTGAGTGTTGCGTGCACATACGTCTGACAGATCTGACTTATTTGTATGCAGACTGTTGGTTCCTTGCCTCTTAGGCAGATGTACTGACTTCGAACAAAATCCCCAAATTAGTCGACTCTTACGACATGCTTGTTTGGGAGGCAGTGGGTCTATTCTTGTTTTAACCAAAACTGGGGGTTGGGGGGACCCCCACACCGGGATCTATCCCAATTCACAACTATCTTGTTGTTGAATGTTGAGGGTTAAACATTCTTTTCGGTTGTGGCATGCACACTCACACAGTACTTGATGCAGAACAAATATATCGACAAATGGGTACAAAAAAAGGTAACACACGGGCGTCCTTGATTTCTTAGGATGCGACCATGATCAGGAAGTCTACTTAGAGAGCTAAGGTAGAGAGCGCCCAATTGTACGTGATATGAGAGCGCCCAATTGTAAAACAATGATCCTTAGTGAATGAATAGCGATTATGCCACCATGCGGGTAATCACCGTGGAGAGGTCCCCAGAAACGCGTTCAGACATTTGGCCATAATGATGACCTGCCTATATTGCGGCCCCTGACAAAAGCCAGAGTGGGGCTTCAAATAACAAAAAATAACGTCCTAAGAAGGACGTAATGAATTAATATCCTTAGTAAAAGATTGCGGCCAAAAGTGATTGGTTTCTCTAGGAGACTGTTCTTTATCCTTAGTAAATATCGATCGGGCAGCTCCCCTCTTTATCCTTAGTAAATATCGATCGGGAGACTGATGACAGCACAAGTGATTGGTTTTCGGGGAAAGGTATATGAAATCGATACTTTGTCTCTCCCGGGGTATTTTCTTCGGGGGAAAGGGCAGGGCCAGCTGTTTGATAAACGGGGTATGCGGGGCAGGGGACCCGGGGCATGTTCCACGTACCGAGACAGATCACCGAAATGATACAGCAATATTTCTCAAAGTTTGCCATACCTTTCTTTATCCCGACGTTTACTAGGAGATGAACTGAGATGCAGGCTGGGATAGCAATAGGGTGTATGCTTTCTCCAAAACTGTTCGTTATGGCCATGCAGGTCATATTAGGCTGGGCTGTCATCGTCAGTCAGGGCCTTACAATTGGGGATCACCGATGCCACCACTGTGTGCATTTATGAATGATAAGACGATCATAACGGGCAGTGAAGATCATGCCCGCCGGAGTGCGTAGTTGAAGGGTATGAAATCCAGAAGTTTGTTATCCGTAAATGTAAAGTGGTGGCAACCAGTTTTACGGTGGCAAGGACAGATATCCCCACGGTTTTGGAGGAACCAGTAAAGAGCCTTGTCCGCGTCTACGATTCGAAGTTATGTGACAGCATGAAAGTCCGGCAAATACATGAGTCACTGGCCATAGACCTGCAAGTGTTCGAAGTTAACAAGAGCGCCGTGGAGGCAATAGAGCGGAAAATGAACACCTCTATGAGAAAGTGGCTCGGAGCGCCGCCTTGTCTGCCCGGCGTGTTGAATTTTCAGGGGTCAAAACTATACTGTTAGCCTATCGAAGGTTGTTCATGTTATGCCAACAAAGCGATGTTCCTGGCAAACCTTTCTATGAATCTCATTCATTTGTGAAACTTTAATCTGTGTTTACATTCCACGTATTTCCTTTGTCGGTCTTTTTGTTTATATTTTGTAAATTTTTGTTTTCGGTTTTAGCTCTGCAGTAATCACCCCTATTTTAAAAACCATGCGGCATGCAGTACCTATTCAGTTTCGTCCTTTTAAGGACGACATTTTTAGTTATTTGAAGCCCCATCCTGGCTTTTGCCAGGGGCCGCAATATGGGCAGGCCATATATGTGGCCAATTGTCTGAACGCGGTTTGTGGGACCTCTCAACGGCGATCCTCATCCACATGGTGTCACTTTGTGTCATCGGATGTTTGTCGCTTGTGTGATGTCCTGGTGGGGTAGAAAGTTAGTCAGTCGGCATGCAGTGTCAAAAAATAAGTGAATTGAGTTAGGAACAAACAATACAGAACACGTAGCATTCCCATGAATGCTCTGTCCCCACCTTCGGCAGTCTGTCCTAATGTTGATGGTGTTTGCCCGTCTGACTTTTCCTTTGAATCTTTAGTCAATCAGATCTTCTGGTCAACTACGATCCATCATTGTCTGTAGACCGTATTGATTTTATCTCGCTTTTGCATTGTTCACTTGCTACTTGACATCATCTATCCTGTGGTGCATCAGGTATTCGGGAAATCAGGTAATCACAGTTCCAACTTCCCAGCAGATGGATCACCCCATAATTGCTCCGCACCTGTGCCAACGAAAACACCCAGACCAACTATCACTGTCCCTTGTAAAGAGAGACCACAACACAGACTGTCCATCACTGTCCCTTGTAAAGTGACTGTCACAGACCGTCCATCACTGTCCTTTTGAAGAGACTGACACAGACTGTCCATCATTGTCTCTTGTAAAGAGACTGACACAGACTGTCTATCACTGTCTCTTGTATAGAGTCGGACACAGACTGTCCATCACTGTCACTTGTGAAGTTACTGACACAGACTGTCCATTACTGTCCCTTGTAAAATGACTGACACAGACTGTCCATCACTATCCTTTGTGAAGTGACTGAACACAGACTGTCCATCACTGTCCCTTGTGAAGTGACTGACACAGACTGTCCATCACTGTCCACTTGTAAAGTGACTGACACAGACTGTCCATCACTGTCCCTTGTGAAGTGACTGACACATACTGTTCATCACTGTCCCTTGTGAAATGACTGACACAGACTGTCCATCACTATCCCTTGTGAAACACAGAATGTGACCCGCTCACGACCCTTGTGAAGAAAGCCCCAGACACTGTCCATCTCTGTCCGAATTTAAGCACCTGAAACAGACTGTCCAGGATGTCTCTTGTGAAGAGACTGACACAGACCCAGACACCCACTGTCTCTTGTGAAGAGACTGACACAGCGGACTGTCCAGATCAACCCAGTGACCTTTAGAAAAAGAGTCTAACCCGGGACACATAACGAGCCGCGTGCGTGGAGCGAGCACCGGACACCTTATCCCAGGTCGACCTGTAAGAATTTCGGGGGAAGCACCGGAAACATCATTCCAGGATGACTTATGACAAGAGCGGAGCTTTTGCCAGGGGCCGCAATATCCAGGCCGACCATGACGATGCGGAGCATGTCCAGACACGCGGTTTCCAGGCCCTCTCCACGGTGACAAAAGCATCCGCAACCCGGACACATTGTCAACGCAGCCGATCGCTTGTGTAATAGAAACCGGACACCAATCCACAAGCCGACTCGTGACGAAAGCGAAGCAAGCACCAGGCACCTCATCCCAGGCCAACTCTTGCCGATTTCGTAACAAGTCCCAAACACCACATTCCAGACTGACCCGTGTCGAGAGCAGAGCAAGCCCTGGACAGGTTACGTGAAGCAAACTCCTGATACCTCAACACAGGACAACCCGTGACGAGAGCGAAGCAAGCCCCGGACACCATATCCAAGGTCGACTCGAAACGATATCGGGGAAAGCACCGGACACCTCATTACAGGCCGACCCGTAACAAGAGCAGGAAAGCCAGGACCCTTGATGATAGCTGAGCAAGCCCCAGAAATTTCATCCCATGCCGACTCTTAACGGGCGCGGAGCAGGCCCCAGACACCTCAACACAGGCCAACTTGTGCTGAGATCAGAACAAAACATAGGACACCTCATCCCTTGACTGGCGCTGAACAAACACGGACACCTTATACCAGACTGTTTGTGTTAGCAATTCGGATGTCTACCATATACTTTTAATGCGAGTGTATGCTAGATTTGCTGAGATAGCAGTTGTGTTTTTCGTTGGCACAGGTGAGGAGCAAAGATGGGATGACCCGTTTGCTATGAAGCTGAAATTAAAATTACCATATTACCAGATTACCTCATCCCGTGCCAACTCATGCCGAGATCAAAACAAGCCAAAAGCACCTCAACCCAGTCTGACCCGTACGAAAGAGTTTAGCAAGCCCCGGACACCTCAACACAGACCGACGGTCGTGGAGTGAGCTCCGGACACCTCAACACAACCGACTCGTGACCATAGCGGAGCAAGCCCTGTACAGCTTAACGCATGCCGTCCCTTGACGTGCGCGAAGCTAGCCCCTGATACCTTAACACAAGCCACCCTGTGACGAAAGCGGAGCAAGCCCCGGACACCTCATCCCAGGCCAAATTTTGTCGAGATCGTAACAAGTCCTGGACACCACAATTCATACTGACCCGTGTTAAAAGCGGTGCAAGCCCCGGACACCTCAACACAGGCCAACTTGTGTCGAAAGCGGAGCAAACCCCGGACACCTTATCCCAGACCAACTCCAGCCAAAATCGTAACAAGTCCCAAACAGCACAATTCACGCTTACCCGATTTCGGGGAGACCACCAGACACCTCATTTAATAACGACTTCTGACGGGCGCAGGCTGATCCGTGACGATGGTGGAGCAAGCACCGGACACCTAAACACAGGCCGACATGTGACCAGAGCGTAGCAAGCCCCGGACACCTCATCCCAGGCCAACTCGCGCAGAGATCTTAAAAAGTCCCGATCACCACATACCTGGCTGACCCGTGACGATAGCAAGGCAAGCGCCGGACACCTCATCCTAGTCCGACTCGAAACGAGGGCAGGGACAGCAAGAATGTAGTATTCCTAGGTCGAGCCGTGACGACAGCGGGGCAAGCCCCGGACATTCCATTTTATGCTAACTCTTAATGGGCGAGGAGCAAGCCCTGGACACCTTAACACAGGCCGACCCGTGACAAAAGCCGAGCAAGCCTGGGAAACCTCATCCCAGTCCTCATCCAGCTTTGGCCTCGCTCATCAACTTTCATGTTAGGGATTCTTTTAGGTGTCCTAACCTATTTATCCCCCCCCCCCCCACCCCATTTTAGTGATTATCAACTGGCTTCTTCTCAGGATGTGTCCAGTATAGCAAAGCACTATCTTCTCACTCTTTTAAATATAAGTACTGGTTTTATTATCAACAGAAATCATCAACGGAAGATAACATTTCTCCAGCTCTGGCTGACAATTAAAATGATATACCCGAACAGTATAACTACAGTGGGAGAAAATCAGTTATATAACGATCGGAATACTTGTTACTAATACATTGTTGGTGCACTGTGATGGGGGGACTCATAGTGTGCGATAAATCCAGAAAAGATCTCAACACTAATGGACGATCTCAAGTGTGACGAAAATTATTCTTCAAGTCAATCAGTAAATCTATCAATCAGTCAATCCATGAATCCATCAGTCAGTTTATTTCACAATCCTTCAATCGAGCCTGGCAAAAAAGGAAACTTTTTGCTGTATCATCAAACGTCAGAACGTTGTTGATATTCTTTCTTCTTTGTTTATTTGCGTTGAGCAGCGACCCCTGTTTATTTGCTTCATGCACGGGGCTTTCATTTCCTCGGTTATGTCGTGTATCCATCATCTGGGCTGATTTTTGTGTGTGTCTGTATGTCCTCTTGAATCGCTCGAGATTGCTCTCTGTACACTTTGCCTGGGAGATAAAGGCGGCCAGCCACATCACCCGTCGAGTGTAATCTAAGCCTAGCATCATATGTCCGACGACACGATACTGTCGTGAACAAATTTCTATCCCTTTTTATTTTACTTAACAGACTTATTCTTTTTGTATTACTGGTTCGTGACCTAACGTTCTTATTGCTTTTTAGTGAATGTATGATGCTAGTAACTACTGGAGGTAACATGTGCCTAAACAAACCACACAACAGCCAGAAGCTGCTGGGGTTGGTTCTGCAACGTCCTGTAAAGGATACGCAACTAACCAAAATGATGCTAGTTCGAGCTGCAATATCGCAGTGGTTAGAGACATGTCTGCAGGTCTAGAAGCTGAGAATTGCAATCATCATCGGGGTAGATTTTTAGAGAATGACCTTCGTTCTGGGGCTGGCCAAGTATAAAAAACGTACAAGGGAGGCAAAGGCAACCTAGTTACATTAAATTTATCACCCATAGAACGACGAGGTGGTCTAAAAACCTTTACACTAAAAAACGCCACTAGCATAATAGGTTTTATGTTTTCTTTTTTTTTCATTATTACGCAAGCAATGCTGTGAATAATAGATATAATATATATATATATATATATATATATATATATATATATATATATAGTATCCAGTAGCCATGAGTTGTTAGCCTTTCGGCTCGATATTGTGGATATCGCAACCCTTTAGCCTTGATTTCATGATAAATACTGTAAGAATACTGGGAGAAATGTGGCTTTTCTGCCTACCCCGGGCGTGAACCCGGACCACAAGGTGTTCGTCACCCGGTCACCGCGCAATCCGGTTTAGCCAACTACGCTAGCGAGCCGGGCATATATATATATTATTGGGAATGGGGATGGGGGTTAGGGGGGGGTGGGTGGGGGGGGGGGGGGCTTGTTATATCGTTGAGTCTCGACATAGACTTATAAGGAAGTTCCTGTTAGTGAGTCCGTACCACATAGTGTGGAGATTAGGTCATGTGTACAGCTTTTTTGTCTTATATAGTGTCAAACATCTCTATGCTTCAAGATGTCCTTCCCTACCACAAGGCACACAAACTAAGCATAGATACTCGCTTGATTTCTGCCTTTCTTCGACAAACTTTCCATGTCACAACGTACCCTAGAATGTAGATGACCTCCTTCTTTATGCTAAACAACCAGGCATCTTCATTGCCCTTCAGCTGTCCAAGCTTTTCTCATACATTCATCTGTAACACCTGCCACTCCTCCTGACAGGGCTCACGGTCTCATGTATTGTCTGGGCATATACCTTCTCTTGCTTACATATACCTTCTCTTTGCTTACAACCTGCACACTGTAGGCTAAGCGCCATAAAACGAAATATTAGCCTTTTTTAAAGGGGTCATATTGCCATCGGGTGTCTTTGCTCCTGTGAACATTTTCTTGTACTAAATGTTGATCTTGTGACCTCACAACCAGGCTTCAGTTGTAAAAACTTGCCTCGCTAGCGAATTCAAATCCATTGCACTACCTTGGCTTTGCAGTATAAGAACTAGTTCAAAAGTTGGTATTTTATCCTACCCCCCCCACCCCCCACCCACCCCCCCCCCCCACCCCCCACTAATAGGAGATTGTATAAATGAATCTAGTGTTGCTGTTGTGGTGAGTTCCCAATCTCTCTCATTGAACGGTTTCTCTTAGTATATATGAATGTATTATTGCTTTTATGGTGAGTTACCAATCTCTTTAACTGTACAGTTTTTTTTTTTTTTAACAGGTGCACATAACCAGGAGAATTGTATTTTTCTAAACTGACCCTGATGAAGAAAGAACCCAGGTATGACTAGGACTGTGAAACGAGTTCACTACCATACAAGTCTTAGAACTGTCCCAGGTCATCTCTGTCAGTCACTGTTGTGATTTCACACCTATCTTTAGTACAGCAGACCTGTCTAATCCTGTGTGGATAAGTTGTCCTGGACACAAAAGTTCCCGACATTCAGATGGCAGACTGGTACACAAAGAAAGGAATTCTCTTAAAAAACATAAATTCTGCCAGACATTTCAGGAGTAGAGAATAGGAACAAAGAAACAGAGACATCAACTACCACCAGCTCAGCGAGGTGGGAAAGTGTAAAAAAAAAGCATAGGCTACTTTCTGGTTTGAAGCTGTGACTTATATTGTGTGTGTGTGTGTGTGTGTGTGTGGTGTGTGTGGGGGGGGGGTGGTTTTCTGCCGTTGATAAAGACTTCGCTTGCAACATCTGAGCTTCCTCCCCCCCACCCCCCCCCCCCCCCCGCCACCCCTCCCCTTCCAGCTCCACCCCTCTTTTCCCTTTCATTAAGCTCCCCCACAGCCACAATTTATGTTTAATAACGTTAGTCTTGATACCGCCTTACTGCAGTAACCCATATTTTTAGCATAGTAGAAATGTAGAATGTCTTTTCATATACATAATTCTTCAATAATTAAAGGATCGCTAATCCTCTTAAAGAGACTGACAATACAACTATTTGTGTGTGTTGTATCGGACCAGTATTTGTGTCCACAGATAAACATAACGGTAATTTATATGAAAGCCGACATTGCCATTGTTGGGGTATTAGACGTAGACACTGGCTTTACAATTTCATCTGGGGTCAGCAATCTAGTTCCAGCCCTGGTCGCCATTTCTTTCCAGTAAAAACTCAGAATTATCCGGTACCAGTTTCACCAAGTACAGGGTGGAAGCAGAACATCTTAGAAACTCCGCTGTACTATCAAGCATACATATCTAAGGCTGTCAGATCAGCAAGAACAAGAATGTTTTTTTTTTTAACCTCCATGTTCATCCAAAGCAGTAAAAGAAGAAGGATGAGGAGTGGTAGAAGAGGTAGCATCATCATTAGCAGCATTAGCAGTAGTGGTCGTCAGCTTAATAGTGGTGGTAGTAGTACTGGTAGTAGTAGTAGTAGTAGTAGTAGTAGTAGTAGTAGTAGTAGTAGTAGTAGTAGTAGTAGTAGTAGTAGTAGTAGTAGTAGTTAGTAGTAGTGGTGGTGGTGGTGGTGGTGGTGGTGGTGGTGGGTGGTGGTAGTGGTGGTGGTGGCAAAAAGACGAGAAGAAAGAGGACAGGAAGAGACTGTTACCGAAGGAGGGAGTTGGCTAAAAATAACACGGACACACATACCTGAATGCTGGGATCCACTGTTTGCAGACTTAGTGCCTTGATACTCGGACATAACGGATCCCTTGTGGGAGGACTGTCCGTCAGGTACATTCTGATTGAGATATGATTGATGTGAAGTGACTCGACCGTTGTTCTCGATCTCGATGATCTCGTGCCCATTCTCGCTGTTGGTCCAGATGTGTTTATAGACACTCGTTGTCGAGGTGCTGCTGCTGGGCGATGTCTTAGACACCAGTTCTGAGTGCAACGGAAACACGCAACAGAATAATTCATCGACACATGAAACACAATTATTCATTTGAAACATCAAACAAATCCATGAACGGAAACATGAAGCAAATTAATTAATACACAGAAATATGAACAGATTAAAACATGTATTCAGGAATCAAAATAATGTCTGAAACTCGAAACCAATTATTGCATTGAAAGATAGGGGAAAAAAAGTAAGCACTGAAACACGAAACAAATAAATGCATTGAAACATGAAACAAATTATTGCATTGTCCGTTAATATCAGGTGGTTGATCGGCTTGAAAACAGTCGACACGTAATTCATGGGCCTAAGTTCCTCAACTAAGGACAAAGGATCAGACTACAGAGACAATGGCTACTGCTATCAGACCATTATAGTCAATGCCAAAAAGGAAAGCAATGACCCGTCCCCAGCCCCCCTTCCCTTCTTTCACCCTGACGTACTAAAAAATCTAAATTGACTGCTTTTGATTCTGGTAATCGGCTGTTTTTTCGAATATTTTTAAATAATTGGTATCAAGACAATGTAACTGAGCTTTTTCTGTACATGGTGTTTTTGTTCATCATCATCATCATCCCGTAACACTACGTTGCGTTCGGTCACCAGTTTCTGTTGACTATCGATCAGCTTTCACCACCTTTGGCGGTCAGTTGCGATGAACTTCATGGTTGCATGCTGAGACCTATCCAGTCAGTCAGGTTCTGTAACCAGGTCTTTCTTGGTCTGCATCTTCTCCCCGTTCCCACTACTGAGCATTGCAGTATTGTTTTTGAGAGTCCGTCAGATCTTACTACATGTCTATACCATTGCATTTTTCGGCTATTCACTGTAGTTAAAAGAGGTTCATAGTTGCCAATGTGCTGCATAAATTTATGGCGAACATTCTCGTTTGTATTGTGGTCTCAGTATGATATGCAAACAATTTTTCTGAAACATAGCATTTGTAATGTTTGTATCTTTATTTCTAGTTCAGCTGTTACGGTCTACGTTTCTGATCCAGTTTCGTCCTTTTTAGGACGACATTTTTTGTTCTTTAAAGCCCCACTCTGGCTTTTGCCAGGGGCCGCAATATAGGTAGGCCATAAATATGGCCAATTGTCTGAACGCGGTTTCTGGAACCTCTCCACTGCGATCCTCATCCACATGGTGGCACTTTTTGTCATCGGGTGTTTATCGCTTGTGTGATGTCCTTTTGGGGTAGAAAGTCAGTTAGTCAGTCTGTTCTAATTTGTGGTCTTTAACGTAGATTGGTGAAATTCTGCCAGCTGAATTATTAGTAATTACTTTCGTGTTTTTTTTTTCTGCGTTTATTTCCATGATTGGTTGATGTTTCATCAAGTAGATTAACTAACTCGACTAGTTCTTGTTTTTCTCCACCAACCCATCGATGTTATCTGCAAACCTCCGATACTAACTGTTCCATGACATTGTTCTATGACATCAGTCATAATTATTTCTTAAAAGGTGTTGGAGTAAGGAGCCAGCCCTGCCGGACTCCTCCCATTGTTCATGAACAGCTTCCTGTTTGTACGTTCAGCGTGACAGCACTGCCTGCCTTGGCATAGAGATGTTTTATAGTACGTATGAGGGTTTTAACATAAAACCAGATTCTCTCAGCTTTCCTGTATGTTTTCACCAGTCAGACTGACTGCAGTTCACTTCAGCATTCACACTATATAAATCTTGTGAACTCAGTTTCACTTCAGCATTCACACTATATCAGTCTTGTGAACTCAATTTCACATCAGCATTCACACTATATCAGTCTGGAGAATTCAATTTCACTTCAGCATTCACACTATATCAGTCTTGAGAACTCAGTTTCACTTCAGCATTCACGCTATATCAGTTTTGAGATTTCAATTTCACTTCAGCATTCAGCATGTTCCGGTTAAAATGGACGCTAGACAGCGGCGCCGTTCGGAACTGAGGCAATTTTTTTGCTTCTGCCGGACGGTGGCCGATGCATTTTTGCTCCATTTGTAGATTGGATATAGTTTGTCGCCCAGCTTCTGAGTTGAATTCATGGCGTGACCCTGTGAGCTGCGGATTGAATTTGGAATGTTTTTTTTCGACTGTGACCAACGTGGTGGTGTGAATTGTAGATTCAGAAAATGGCGCGATGCCTGTCGTTCAATGCTTGCGGGACCCGTATTAAAATTGATCACGCGGACAACTGCTGATCTGTTGACGACAAGTTCTGCTATCATCAATGATGAACTGCATTTTTAATGTTGGACTGTTTGTGTTAGCACTTCGGATGGCTACCATATGCTTTAATGCGAGTGTATGCTAGTGTCGTGAAATGATAGCCATTACGCATCGGTCTGTAAGGCTGATAACCTGTCTTACCTGTAATCTGCACAAAATTCAAACTTGGACTCGCCCAGAAATATATAGTCCCTTATATCTATATATATATAGGCCTGTATTGGACAACATTATTATGTCTGCCTTTTCTGGTTACTTTAACTAAACTCCACTTTTAAATGTATATCTCTTGGAGATATATTTAGGGAGTTATTTGAGGTTTCTTGGAAAACCGATTTACTCCTTGCCCCAGTATACAAGGAACTTCTTTTGTACCACGCACGCCTGAAGTGTCTAAGCGACGCTATTCTCCTTGCCAGCTTCTCAAGTGTCCAGATGTGTTAATCTGTGCCTGTATAACTTTCACTTTTCAAGGCAATCTGGAAATGTCTCAGTTTTTACATATGCTTGGGTAAGTTAATTATAGTTTACGAGTACCTAGAATGATGTCTGTAAAGTAGTCACTGCTGTAGAGAAATCCATATCGGCTGTGTGATCTCACTTAGTTCTACCATTCTTGATCGCTAGAGTAGCGGATTCGAACGTAGATCTTCCACTGTACAAATAGCTTATGCCCTCAATAAACCACCCATACTGATAAACATTTAATGCCCTTACAATTGTGTACGTTTTAAACTACTTACAGAATTTGTACATACGAAATGGGGACAGAATTGGGTCAGGGCTGTGTTAATCAAAGTATGTGTGTGTTTGACCCAGATCAATGAGTGCTGGGGCGGTTGGGAAAGCTAGGGAATGCAGGTACTGACGGTAAATATTGGTGTTTGTGTGCAGAGTGAGGGGGATAGGGAGAGTGATATATGTGTTAGACCACTTTATCTATCTCCACTGTATATCTGACTTGCCTTCTCTTGCACTTAACAGACAGATAAATATAGGAGACTTATGTCTTTTGGTCTGGAGAGGCAATCTGAGGAATGAAACAGGAGAGCAGGGAGGAGTCAGCAGATGGGGGTTGATGACTGATGCTTGCTCTGTCTTTCCTGTCAAGATGTTACCCTCTTGATGATGACTAATGTTGAGTTATTTTCTTGACAGGATGTATATTTTCTGAAGAGCTGGCAGAAGATTCACAGTCTCACCAACATCCACCAACCATCCAACCACCAGAAACCAACTTGTTACCCACCAGCTAACACCTGTGAAGGTTCCTGACATCTCCAACCCATGGGAGATGGTGCCTCAAACAGCTACCAGTACTAGAGCTTAATGTGGCTCAAAGACATTGTGTGTCCTTACTGGTGATAGAGACTTGCTAAATACCGGTACAGTTGCTGTATAGTGAAGTACTCTTACTACTTGATCCAGTGGAGCAGAATTCCCAGAGTCAAAGACAGTCAAATCATCCGGAGCTGAGGGAGGCATCATAGACAGAGAGAAGAGAAGATAAGTCTAATGCTTCGCATGATGTTGTGTTCCTCACAGCTCCTTGTGTCCAGTGATGAAAAGATGTCATCTCCAAGGCCTTCTGTCTGTGTAGATCTTTGTGATTTGGACATGATATCCTGAGATCTGGCCTTTGTCTCACTTTTATATATCTAATTTATATTGATTACATACATTTCATTTTTCATGGCTGACTTAGGTGTCTCTATTTCACCTTTTTAAGTGTTTTAGCAGTTGTGTATGTATGTGTATCTTTCATTATATGTGTTAACATGGTTATGATAATGAACTATCATAACTGGGGGGTCTTTCTTTAGTAAGTAGTGGGGTGTCCAGCCAAGTGTGCCTAGAAATATTATATATATATACTGACATATTTTGTAGTGCCAATACTTGAGTTGCCCTACTCCAGAGATAAGTTGATCGTATATTGGCCACGGGGAATCCCTTAGACCAATACGAGCCAAACGACTCAACATAATTATCTCTGAGTGCTGCTGGTTCTGAAGGAGAAATCCTTACATTAGGCACGCGACAGGAGTGATATGTGACAGCTAGATATGCTGAGACAGCAGTCTGTCAATCTTTCCACAAGGGACTGTGATAGACATTCTGAGTGTTTTTCGCTGGCACATGAGCGGAGCAAAGATGGGGCAACCCGTTTGCTATGAAGCTGAAACTAAGACTACCAGACAGACTACCAGACCAGACTTCAGCATTCACACTATATCAGTCTTGCGAACTCAGTTTCACTTCAGCATTCACGCTATATCAGTTTTGAGATTCAATTTCACTTCAGCATTCACTCTATATCAGTCTTGGGAACTAAGTTTCACTTCAGCACTCACTCTATATCAGTCTTGGGAACTAAGTTTCACTTCAGCATTCACACTATATTAATCTTGAGAACTAAGACATCAGCTGCCAAAGAAAAATTGCACCAAATATTTTCACCCTGCGATGCGCAGCTTTTGATTGAGCTATTCCTCATTCAACTTCTTTAATGTGTTTTTCATTTGTTGTTTTCAGGGCACTTACATATTTGAGCATATGTGGCAATCCCAACACACTCGTGAACATATTGCGATGTGACATGCTACTAAACAGAAAATGTCATAGTTCGCTATCGTACAAGAAATTCAAGATTGGGGGGATTCAGAATCTGGCTAATGTGGACACGCACCAAAGGTATTGAACATATGCTACAGATATGCTCTCTACATGCAGTAGAGAGATAGCCAGGTTTGGAAAGTTAGCATTCCAAGGGAATCCACGTTGTATGAAACAGTAGAAGACATATGTCACACCACAAACTTCATGAAGACCTGTAACCTTACGTTGTTAAAACCACTAACAAGGAGAAGAAAAGAGGAAAACATAATGCTATGGAAAAATGTTCTGAGACTAGGATCAGGTTTGCGTTCTTGCTCCATGTACACCACATTGCTAAACAACCAAGGTATTCATTCATACATTGCTAAACAACCAAGGTATTCATTCATACATTGCTAAACAACCAAGGTATTCATTCATACATTGTTAGTGTTAATTTAGACAAAACAGACAATTAAAAATGAACTAACCGAAAAGCTCCATTGTTCTGACAGTGGTGCCAATAGAGTTGGTGGCTACACACTGATAAAAGCCGAAGTCTTCAGGTTGTACCCGGAGAATCCTGAGGCTGAGAGTGATGCTGTCATCAGGGTTGTTGTTGTTGTATAGGTGCACCTCGTGCGACTCACTGTTGGACAGGCCGCTGGAGATACCCAAGTTTCCAGTTAGTATTGAACTGAATGCTTTAAAAAGATTACATATCATTTCGGATTAGTGGTATAACTGTTATGTGATGTAACAGAGTATGGTATTGTGTACATCATCATCTGGCATTATTATCACCGATTGGCGTGGTAGTTAGTACTTGCCAAAAGTCATTTGATGCTGATGATATCGGTCTATCTAAATCATTCTCTGAAATTAATTATTTGAAAACAAAACAATAGAAAGTTTTGTATTGTATCACATAACCAACTGTAATGTTTCAGTTTGCATTAAATAATAATTATAATACAATATTGTGAAAGTAACGATTCATCAAATTGGACAGGCGGACTGTACCTCTCTGAATTGTGCCTCCACACGACGTAACCAAGCGGCGAGGCCGAGACTTCGCAATCAAGGATGGTGTCTTTTCCAACTTGCTGACCAATCCGGGAATTCGGCAGATGGACTTCTGGGATATCTGAAGGTATAAAATATGTACTTTGTTGCGTTTTTTGTTTGTTTTTGTTGCCGTCAATATTTCTTAACCATTAAAGAGGGTTTATTTAAATCCTAAACCGACGTTATGGTCTACTTTGAGCCCGTGAACAATTCGGATGAACGAGCAGATCACCACAGTCTGGACAGAAGAACGCAATGTGGAGTAGCCAGAATATCGGACCAACACTCAAAATTCACAAGACAGGAAAGCAGGACATAAACTGAGAATGCAGGTGGCATCATTAGTAATAGAACGCTTTAAGTGCTGAAGAAGGTAAACCCCGCTAACATGATGGCTCTGCTGCAAGGTAGTTAAGTATATCATTTTTTTTTTAGCTTGCCAAGTGCGGTTCTGGGTAAGTGGTGGTCAGTAGCTGGGGTCCAGTATATAGTCCTAGAATTTTTTAGGTAGCCCTAGGTTGGTGTCTGAGGTAGCGATGGTGGTGGTGGTGGGGAGAAATGGGGCGGGGGGGGGGCGGGGGGCATCAGTGACTGGAGCAAAAAGGTTGCATTGAAAGAGTGAAAAATGTGTCCGTCAGTGATTGACAAGATGACATATATCTAAAATAGCTTACAAGTTCACCGATAGAGAAAGACGTGATAAATGCATGCTAGCGAAAGATGAAAAAGAAAATGCCAAGATAACTAACGTGAAAATGTTTACCAAAAGTGTATGTCAGTCGGTGTGTGTGGGGGTGGTGGGTTGGGTGGCTGGTGAGATAACATGTTGACTTACGTACAAAAAGGTGAATAAGATGTCCCATAGTGAAAAAATTCTGACAAGCTGTATGTCAGTAAACAACTTTGACAAGCTGATCGATGTAATTTTATTTTCTTACAAAAGGCAATATAAGAAAAAGCTTGTAAGACATAGGAATATTTGTTTACAAGTGGCACGATGGAAAGAGGTTTACAAGATGCTTTTCCGCCATCCAAGGAAAACCCAACATCTTGCATGGCGGGCAGCTATATAGGATACATATCACGTGCCTACTGTATCAAAGTCATTGGAACCTCACGGATTGTGCTATACATATGTTATTCCCCCAGGGGACTCATTCGACCTATCTGTATCATAAAAGAGATATTCCCATAAAACATGACAATCCTAGTGACCACTACTGGCCATAATTGAAAACAAAAACTACCTCATACGTTGAGTATATGATCCACCATTTTATCCACCGCTTCCCAAGATATTATAAACAAGGCATGCACTCTATACTTTGACCACGACTTACAACCAGAACCCTTATCTAACAGCTAGGGTGACGTTATCTTGGAACCTCCCGGCTCCTCCGGCATCGACTACATTGAAGCTCCTGCCTCGCCGACTATTCATAAAAACAATGTGTTCCTTACATAGCGAAAATATAAACCATTTAGAAGCAAATCATTATACATTCTACTCGAGACCAGACATTCACAACGTGCACAGCGTAAACTAATTCACAATATGTGTTCGGAAGAGGAGACGGTAGATTTCTAAAACATGTTTATAAGATAGGTAAAGGACACATGTAACGACTTTTGTCCCTTACGCGCTTGGTGCTTAACAAAATGTTCAAAGAACAGTTGGTATTCAATGGGTCATATGATGAACGTCCTGCCCTGTGGACTCACTGCTTAAGATACTTTCTGATACATAATTTAGGCTGGATTTTCTTTGGAACCTACGTCAATTATGATACTTGATTTAATTCGAAAACATGGTTAACTGAAGCACAATTTATAAAGCAGCAAAAGCTTCCTTTAAAAGGAAATGGGCACATGAAATGATTGCTAAATTAGGCTTATCGTCATGTTTGCTGTCCGTGCTACAATTATTCCACCAAAACGAGAGGGCACAAGAAGTATTAAATACGTTAAAGGATTGGTTTACTTGGGTCGGTGGGTGTGTTGCAATGGTTGCATGACAAGCAGGTATTTATCACAGTCATGCCCAACCTACTAAAAGGAACGTAAAGAAAATTGTCTATCCCGAACAAATCTACATTAATGTCGGGAAGCTAAAACAGAACACTGAGTTAATTGTAGTCATTGCTTCAGAGTGTGTCCAGTGTTAGAAGAAACAGGAAGTACATGTCTGTCTGTCTGTCCGTCCGTCCGTCCGTCCGTCTGTCTGTCTGTCTGTCTGTCTGTCTGTCTGTCTGTCTGTCTGTCTGTCTGTCTGTCTGTCTGTCTGTCTGTCTGTCTGTCTGTCTGTCTGTCTGTCTGTCTGTCTGTCTGTCTGTCTGTCTGTCTGTCTGTCTGTCTGTCTGTCTGTCTGTCTGTCTGTCTGTCTGTCTGTCTGTCTGTCTGTCTGTCTGTCTGTCTGTCTGTCTGTCTGTCTGTTTGTCTGTCTGTCTGTCTGTCTGTCTGTCTGTCTGTCTGTCTGTCTGTCTGTCTGTCTGTCTGCCTGTCTGCCTGTATTGGGTGCCTATGTGTGTGTAAGTGAGTGAATGGGTTTGCGTGTGTATGTGGGTGTGTGTGTTCGCGCGCAAACGTTCGCAAGTATTTTACCACCTATTCTTTTGTTTTTGACATGATATTCATAATATGTATTATATTACAGTAACATAACATGCTTCATTGATGAAATACAACTGCTGTGTGAAAGATGGGAGTTTGGAAGGGTCGAATGTAAGACAGGCCTGCGAGCCTAATTTGTAACCCTTTGAAAATAAAATTCGGTCATTCGTTGGTTCTAAGCATTGATTGTCAGCAAGTTCTCTGATCACCATCGGCTCTTCAGCCCTGTTCGCGTGTTTCCAAAAGATCTTGACCACACCTGCTTTATCATGCATCAGTTTACTATCCAGGTTTTCACAACAAGCCAGACTGATTTCTCGTTCATTTACCAACAATATGCCCTATAGTAAATATCTAAATGTTACTCGCTATCTGACACCTCCGATGCGACACATGCCTGTTGAAATCTTTCTCGTGGTGCCTTGAAACGACCATGAAATATGTATGCAATTATTTTTTAGTTACTTTAATTCTGCAATGACCACCTCCACCTAAATTCTGAATTCACATGTTGCAGTAACTTGTACAAAGCTTTCTTGCACTAATTTTCGCCTATTTGCTTTTTCTCTGGAATCTGAGGTCCTTAATCTGCTTTTCAGTCATAGACATCCGTATAGCCACCATCACCCGGGCAAGAATGGTCTGAATCAATTGCCTAATTTCCACTCTTCGCTGACTGGCAAATGCTCACACTCCCACTGTCATTGCTTTGCAAAAATATGAGTTTTCCTTGGACACTGGCCCACTTTTTTTTTCTCGCCCAGTGTTTTCAAGCATACACACTTGTTCTATTGTGCCTTTCGAATGAGAAATGCAAGACTTTTTTTTGTAAAAACCACGCTACAGCCATTATTTGCCTTAAGATCAACAAGGAATATCTCGACTGCGGAACCTGGAGCCGGTCTGGAACAGTTGGCGTAGCAAGGATGTAAAAGCCATGATGTTTCTCTTTTACAAAATATAACCAGTGGCATAGCTAGATTGTTCATCCGTTCTAGTTCCCATTTCATGATCTATAACTGATAGGATCAAGTGCTGATCATCATCATCAGGTGCCTCACCGACTGGCTTAAGCGGTCATGCCTCTCCACAATCTGCGAACTCCTACAGCATGTATCAGTTCGTTTGACGACACACCTCCATACCATGCAACAAGACTGTCAAGAATCTTCTCTCACTGTTTTCCTCTATCCCTCCTCCCACATATCTTTCCAGTGGTTACAACATGTTACATTTTTTCTTTACTCATAACATGGCCGAAACATGATGACTGCTTTCTTCTGATGTTTGTGATAAGTTGTTTTCGGGCTCCCGCCATTTTCAAAACCTATTAGTTGCTCTTTTTGGGTGTCCAAAATGTTGATAAAGCGTTTTAAAATATTTGTCCCGTGTCAGATGATACCCAAAAAAAAAAAAAAAAAATTACTACTCTTTGAGACACTTTTGTTATTTTGTCACAACTACTTCCATGTGGTCTCTGAAGGACCAGCGTCTATCCAGATTGCTTCTTTCACATTTCAGTCTGCTTTCTCTATTGATGTTTCTAGCATTTGTTAGGAATAGTAGGCGAGCAGGAGACTTTCAGTGACACATGTCGCAGAAGCGACACATGACGGAGACTATCAGTGACACATGTCGCAGAAGTGACACATGTCAGAGAATACCAGTGGCACATGTCAGAGACTATCAGTGACACATGTCAGAGACTATCAGAGACACATGTCGGAGACTATCAGTGACACATGTCAGAGACTATCAGAGACACATGTCGGAGACTATCAGAGACACATGTCAGAGACTATCAGAGACACATGTCAGAGACTATCAGTGACACATGTCAGAGACTATCAGAGACACATGTCGGAGACTATCAGTGACACATGTCAGAGACTATCAGAGACACATGTCGGAGACTATCAGAGACACATGTCTGAGACTATCAGAGACACATGTCAGAGACTATCAGTGACACATGTCAGAGACTATCAGAGACACATGTAGGAGACTATCAGTGACACATGTCAGAGACTATCAGTGACACATGTCGGAGACTATCAGTGACACATGTCAGAGACTATCAGTGACACATGTCAGAGACTATCAGTGACACATGTCAGAGACTATCAGTGACACATGTCAGAGACTATCAGTGACACATGTCAGAGACTATCAGAGACACATGTCAGAGACTATCAGTGACACATGTCAGAGACTATCAGTGACACATGTCAGAGACTATCAGTGACACATGTCAGAGACTATCAGTATCAGACACATGTCAGAGACTATCAGTGACACATGTCAGAGACTATCAGAGACACATGTCAGAGACTATCAGTGACACATGTCAGAGACTATCAGTGACACATGTCAGAGACTATCAGTGACACATGTCAGAGACTATCAGTGACACAGGTCAGAGACTATCAGTGACACAGGTCAGAGACTATCAGAGACACATGTCAGAGACTATCAGAGACACACAGAGACTATCAGTGACACATCAGACTACAGGGGACATCAGAGACTATCAGTGACAGAGACTATCAATGACACATGTCAGAGACTATCAGTGACACATGTCAGAGACTATCAGAGACACATGTCAGAGACTATCAGTGACACATGTCAGAGAACTACTCTGACACAGGTCAGAGACTATCAGTGA
Organism: Candidula unifasciata; assembly: GCA_905116865.2. Taxonomy (NCBI): domain Eukaryota; kingdom Metazoa; phylum Mollusca; class Gastropoda; order Stylommatophora; family Geomitridae; genus Candidula; species Candidula unifasciata. The sequence continues at coordinate 96,785 of CAJHNH020001384.1, read as the reverse complement.
CACATGTCAGAGACTATCAGATCAGTGACTATCATGTCAGAGACTATCAGTGACACAGGTCAGAGACTATCAGAGACACATGTCAGAGACTATCAATGACACATGTCAGAGACTATCAGTCAGACACAGTGTCACATGTCAGAGACTATCAGAGACACATGAGACTATCAATGTCAGAGACTATCAGTGACACATGTCGGAGACTATCAGTGACACATGTCAGAGACTATCAGTGACACATGTCGGAGACTATCAGTGACACATGTCAGAGACTATCAGTGACACATGTCGGAGACTATCAGTGACACATGTCGGAAACTATCAGTGACACATGTCAGAGAATATCAGTGACACATGTCGGAGAAGTGACAAATGTCATAGACTATCATTGACACATGTCGGAGAAGTGACAAATGTCATAGACTATCATTGACACATGTCGGAGACTATCAGTGACACATGTCAGAGAATATCAGTGACACATGTCGGAGAATATCAGTGACACATGTCGGAGACTATCAGTGACACATGTCAGGGGACTATCAGTGACACATGTCGGAGACTATCAGTGACACATGTCAGAGACTATCAGTGACACATGTCAGAGACTATCAGTGACACATGTCAGAGACTATCAGTGACACATGTCAGAGACTATCAGTGACACATGTCAGAGACTATCAGTGACACATGTCAGAGACTATCAGTGACACATGTCAGAGACTATCAGTGACACATGTCAGAGACTATCAGTGACACATGTCAGAGACTATCAGTGACACATGTCAGAGACTATCAGTGAGACACATGTGACATCAGAGACACATGGTCAGAGACTATCAGAGACACATGTCAGAGACTATCAGTGACACATGTCAGAGACACTATCAGTGACACATGTCAGAGACTATCAGAGACACATGTCAGAGACTATCAATGACACATGTCAGAGACTATCAGTGACACAGGTCAGAGACTATCAGAGACACATGTCAGAGACTATCAGTGACACATGTCAGAGACTATCAGTGACACATGTCAGAGACTATCAGTGACACATGTCAGAGACTATCAGAGACACATGTCAGAGACTATCAGTGACACATGTCAGAGACTATCAGGTCAGACAGAGACACATGTCAGAGACTATCAGTGACACATGTCAGAGACTATCAGTGACACATGTCAGAGACTATCAGTGACACATGTCAGAGACTATCAGTGACACATGTCAGAGACTATCAGTGACACATGTCAGAGACTATCAGTGACACATGTCAGAGACTATCAGTGACACATGTCAGAGACTATCAGTGACACATGTCAGAGACTATCAGAGACACATGTCAGAGACTATCAGTGACACATGTCAGAGACTATCAGTGACACATGTCAGAGACTATCAGTGACACATGTCAGAGACTATCAGTGACACATGTCAGAGACTATCAGTGACACATGTCAGAGACTATCAGTGACACATGTCAGAGACTATCAGTGACACATGTCAGAGACTATCAGTGACACATGTCAGAGACTATCAGTGACACATGTCAGAGACTATCAGTGACACATGTCAGAGACTATCAGTGACACATGTCAGAGACTATCAGTGACACATGTCAGAGACTATCAGTGACACATGTCAGAGACTATCAGTGACACATGTCAGAGACTATCAGTGACATCATGACACATGTCAGAGACTATCAGTGACACATGTCAGAGACTATCAGTGACACATGTCAGAGACTATCAGTGACACATGTCAGAGACTATCAGTGACACACATGTCAGAGACTATCAGTGACACACATATCAGTCACAGAGACTATCAGTGACACATGTCAGAGACTATCAGTGACACATGTCAGAGACTATCAGTGACACATGTCAGAGACTATCAGTGACACATCAGTCAGAGAGACTATCAGTGACACATGTCAGAGACTATCAGTGACACATGTCAGAGACTATCAGAGACACATGTCAGAGACTATCAGTGACACATGTCAGAGACTATCAGTGACACATGTCAGAGACTATCAGTGACACATGTCAGAGACTATCAGTGACACAGGTCAGAGACTATCAGTGACACATGTCAGAGACTATCAGTGACACATGTCAGAGACTATCAGTGACACATGTCAGAGACTATCAGTGACACATGTCAGAGACTATCAGTGACACATGTCGAAGACTATCAGTGACACATGTCAGAGACTATCAGTGACACATGTCAGAGACTATCAGTGACACATGTCAGAGACTATCAGTGACACATGTCAGAGACTATCAGTGACACATGTCAGAGACTATCAGTGACACATGTCAGAGACTATCAGAGACACATGTCGGAGACTATCAGNCTTCGAGAACCAGACATTCACAACGTGCAAACGACTCAGCCGTAAACTAAATTCACAATAGGGTGTTCGGAAAGAGGAGGAGACGACGGTAGATTTCTGAAACATGTTTATAAGATAGGTAAAGGGACACATGTTAACAAGACTTTTTGTCCCTCTACGCGCTTGGTGCTTAACAAAATGTTCAAAGAACAGTTGTATTCAATGGGTCATATGATGAACGTCCTGCCCTGTGGACTCACTGCTTAAGATACTTCTGATACATAATTTAGGCTGGATTTTCTTTGGAACCTACGTCAATTATGATACTTGATTTAATTCGAAAACATGGTTAACTGAAGCAACAATTTATAAAGCAGCAAAAGCTTCCGATCAAAAGGAAATGGGACACATGAAATGATGGCTAAATTGAGGCTTATCGTCATGTTATTGCTGTCCGTGCTACAATATTCCACCAAAACGAGAGGGCACAAGAAGTATTAAATACGTTAAAGGATTGGTTTACTTGGGTCGGTGGGTGTGTTGCAATGGTTGCATGACAAGCAGGTATTTATCACAGTCATGCCTAACCTACTAAAAGGAACGTAAAGAAATACAGCGTTAATTGTCTATCCCGAACAAATCTACATTAATGTCGGGAAGATAAAACAGAACACTGAGTTAATTGTAGTCATTGCTTCAGAGTGGGTCCAGTGTTAGTCGAAACAGGAAGTACACGTCTGTCTGTCTGTCTGTCTGTCTGTCTGTCTGTCTGTCTGTCTGTCTGTCTGTCTGTCTGTCTGTCTGTCTGTCTGTCTGTCTGTCTGTCTGTCTGTCTGTCTGTCTGTCTGTCTGTCTGTCTGTCTGTCTGTCTGTCTGTCTGTCTGTCTGTCTGTCTGTCTGTGGATGTATGTGTGTAATGGGTCCTATGTGTGTGTAAGTGAGTGAATGGGTTTGCGTGTGTATGTGGGTGTGTGTGTTCGCGCGCAAACGTTCGTAAGTATTTTACCTCCTATTCTTTTGTTTTTGACTTGATATTCATAATATGTATTTTATTACATGAACATAACACGCTTCATTGATGAAATACAACTGCTGTGTGAAAGATGGGAGTTTGGAAGGGTCGAATGTAAGACAGGCCTGCGAGCCTAATTTGTGACCCTTTGAAAAAAAATTAGGTCATTCGTTCGTTCTAAGCATTGATTGTCAGCAAGTTCTCTGATCACCATCGGCTCTTCAGCCCTGTTCCAAAAGATCATGACCACACCTGCTTCATCATGCATCAGTTTACTATTCAGGTTTTCAGAACAAGCCAGACTGATTTCTAGTTCTTTTACCAACAATATGCCCTATAGTAAATATCTAAAGGTTACTCGCTATCTGACACCTCCGATGCGACACATGCCTGTTGAAATCTTTCTTATGGTGCCTTGAAACGACCATGAAATATGTATGCAATTATTTTTTAGTTACTTTAATTCTGCAATGACCACCTCCACCTAAATTCCTAATTCACATGTTACAGTAACTTGTGCAAAGCTTTCTTGCACTAATTTTCGCCCATTTGCTTTTTCTCTGGAATCTTAGGTCCTTAATCTAATTTTCAGTCATAGACATCCGTATAGCCACCATCACCCGGGCAAGAATGGTCTGAATCAATTGCCTAATTTCCACTCTCTTCGCTGACTGGCAAATGCACACACTCCCACTGTCATTGCTTTGCAAAAATATGAGTTTTCCTTGGACACTGGCCCACTTTTTTTTCTCGCCCAGAGTTTTCAAGCATACACACTTGTTCTATTGTGCCTTTCGAATGAGAAATGCAAGAATTTTTTTTTTTAAACCACGCTACAGCCATTATTTGCCTTAAGATCAACAAGGAATAATCTCGACTGCAGAACCTTGAGCCGGTCTGGAACAGTTGGCGTAGCAAGGATGTAAATGCCATGATGTTTCTCTTTTACAAAATATAACTAGTGGAATAGCTAGATTGTTCATCCGTTCTACTTCCCATTTCATGATCTATAACTGATAGGATCAAGTGCTGATCATCATCATCAGGTGCCTCACCGACTGACTTAGGCGGTCATGCCTCTCCACAATCTGCGAACTCCTACAGCATGTATCAGTTCGTTTGACGACACACCTCCATACCATGCAACAAGACTGTCAAGAATCGTCTCTCACTGTTTATCCCTCCTTCCACATATCTTTCCAGTGGTTGCAACATGTTACATTTTTCCTTTTCTCATAACATGGCCGAAACATGATGACTGCTTTCTTCTGATGTTTGTGATAAGTTGTTTTCGGGCTCCCGCCATTTTTAAAACCTATTAGTTGCTCCTTTTGGCTGTCCAAAATGTTGATAAAGCGTTTTAAAATATTTGTCCCGTGTCAGATGATACCAAAAAAAAAATTACTACTCTTTGAGACACTTTTGTTATTTTGTTACAACTACTTCCATGTGGTCTCTGAAGGACCAGCGTCTATCCAGATTGCTTCTTTCACATCTCAGTCTGCTTTCTCTATTGATGTTTCTATCATTTGTTAGGAATAGTAGGCGAGCAGGAGACTTTCAGTGACATGTCGCAGAAGTGACACATGACAGAGACTATCAGTCACACATGTCGCAGAAGTGACACATGTCAGAGACTATCAGTGGCACATGTCAGATACTATCAGTGACAAATGTCAGAGACTCTCAGTGACACATGTCGGAGACTATCAGCGACACATGTCAGAGACTATCAGAGACACATGTCAGAGACTATCAGAGACACATGTCACAGACTATCAGTGACACATGTCACAGACTATCAGTGACACATGTCACAGACTATCAGTGACACATGTAAAACTGCTCAGCAAAAGTACACATGAACGTAAAACTGCTCTGCAAAAGCACACATAAACGTAAAACTAGTCACCAAAAGCACACATAAACGTTAAACTACTCAGCAAAAGCACACATAAACGTTAAATTACTCAGCAAAAGCACACATGAACGTAAAACTGCTCAGCAAAAGCACATATGAACGTAAAACTGCCTAGCAAAAGCACACATGAACGAAACTACTCAGCAAAAGCACACATAAAAGTTCAAGATTACTCAGCAAAAGCACACATAAACGTTAAACGTGACTCAGCGAAAGCCACTGAAACGTAGAATGCTCAGCAAAAGCACACATGAACTACCGTAAAAACTGCTAGCAAAAAAGCATTAGAGCAACGTAAACATCCTTTTTAGCACATTCCTCATTTCGAAATGACCAAAAAGTGCCTAGCAAACGCACACCGTAAACGTTCTCGCCCTACTCAGCAAAAGCACACATAAACGTAAAACTGCTCAGCAATCATCATCATCATCAAAACTGCTCAGCAAAAGCACCAATGAACGTAAAACTGCCTAGCAAAAGCACATATGAACGTAAAACTGCCTAGCAAAAGCACACATAAACGTTAAACTACTCAGCAAAAGCACACATAAACGTAAAACTGCTCAGCAAAAGCACACATAAACGTTAAACTACTCAGCAAAAGCACACATGAACGTAAAACTGCTCAGCAAAAGCACACATAAACGTTAAAACTACTCAGCAAAAGCACACATAAACGTAAAACTACTCAGCAAAAGCACATATGAACGTAAAACTGCCTAGCAAAAGCACACATGAACGTAAAACTGCTCAGCAAAAGCACACATGAACGTAAAACTGCTCAGCAAAAGCACACATGAACGTAAAACTGCCTAGCAAAAGCACACATCCACCAACAGTTTCTATGGCTGGTTGTTGACGTCCTTAGCAGGACATGTAACTATCTTAATTAAGCTGTTTCACGACTAGAAGACGTTCTGAGTTGAAACTCCTGCATAAGCTAATGGAGTTTGTGTATCTTGTGAACATATTGACTGAAAATGTTGAATACTGCCTGCGGTTTGAGGCAAAGGGTTCGATTTTCATATCCTGCACAAAATCATACAGGACCACACCAGCAATGCTATCGTGTGCTTAATAAAGAATTATATTCTAGTAACTAACATGTTTCTACCAAGTGCATTTTCTTCTTTTCTTTCACGAATAAATAACATGCATGTACATAGATATATACTGCTTTTATTGATATAGTAGTATCTTTGTACTGGGCAACAATGTCATCAGATGGCAAACCTAAGCAGAACTTTACTATTTGTTGTATATGAACGCATTGCAAGCTCCTAGAATCTGTCCCCTTGTATCACAAGCAATAAGGTAAAGGACCTGTTTCCTATCGTAGGCTTATGTGGCATACAATACGCCCTGAGGCGTGGACAAGGCGGTCCTTTTATTATAGTATTATATTATAAATATTAAAATGTTATTATTATTTCACTGCAAATTCGAAAATAAAACTCACATCTGAAGTTTTAGCTTCCAGTCACTACCGTGGCTCCTTGGGTGCCAGCCTCATATTTGTATAGACCAGTTAGCACTCAATTGGTGACGTAGTCAACATCACGTCTCGTTACCTTTACATTCTAGGATGTTTCCCTGCATTTAATTTAAGCTGGTAGACATGGGAAACGTTGACGATTTCGTACGCTCCACGGTAAAGACAGTTCGAACTTTTGCCACTCACCGGACAGGCAATAGTGCAATCAACAGTGCTACCACTGCTCGCTACTTGTGTTGCCAACTAGTACAATTGGGGAAAATGTTCCATGCCGCACAAATCACCAAAGGCAGTCGGCTCGGCAGCAGAATATTAAAAACGGAATCTCAGAAAGCTATTAAATTGATATTCATGAGAGCCTCTGATGTGAACGCCCTAGAAGAATAGAAAATAAATACGTTTATGCAGAGGACTTTTTTCCTGTCTTGTTTGTGAGATAATTTGCTCACGTCTTGTGGCCATTGACAAACGTTTGTGTCGGCTGTTACAATCACGTGCCCATGTTGCGACTTGGTCCATTGAATGATAAATGACTCATATTGCTGAAGAGAGTAGTTTTTAGCAGCGATGTGTGCATTTGTGGATATGTTGTGCGTGCGTGTGTAAGTATGTTTGCGCCAGTGATTGGGTGGGGAAGGGGTCCAAACAGAACCTGGCCAGCTGAGCATCTTTGACCTGTGCAACTCGTGGGCATTTGTTTTAATCACACACGCGCTCTAAGGGTCATATTATGCAAATGTGATCACTAAGATTGCTGGCAACAACTGCAGAGGGGCCGTTACTTGGGTTGTCCGGGCCTGATTCCTGGTCTGCTTCTGTTCATTGTCAATCAAGTATGACAAGATAAGGTGTTTAGTCTATTTATGTCGGTCATGTGTCACGAATGGTCGGAGATAAGTTCCCGCCGTCACGCAGAAATATCTATGTTCTTCGTTAATATAGAAAGCAAACGTCTGGGGATGTTCAACAATAGGGACCTCATATGTTTTAAATAACATATTTAGGTAGTTATTGTATGTAATCTAATACTTTAGGATGATTAGTAATTGTTGCAACCATATGTTAAAGTAAAGACCTGTTTCCACGCCTTCAGTATAACATATGTTAAAGTAGAGGACCTGTTTCCACGCCTTCAGTATAACATATGTTAAAGTAGAGGACCTGTTTCCACGCCTTCAGTATAACATATGTTAAAGTAGAGGACCTGTTTCCACGCCTTCAGTATAACATATGTTAAAGTAGAGGACCTGTTTCCACGCCTTCAGTATAACATATGTTAAAGTAGAGGACCTGTTTCCACGCCTTCAGTATAACATATGTTAAAGTAGAGGACCTGTTTCCACGCCTTCAGTATAACATATGTTAAAGTAGAGGACCTGTTTCCACGCCTTCAGTATAACATATGTTAAAGTAGAGGACCTGTTTTCCACGCCTTCAGTATAACATATGTTAAAGTAGGACCTGTTTCCACCTTCAGTTTAACATATGTTAAAGTAGAAGACCTGTTTTCCACGCCTTCAGTATAACATATGTTAAAATAAAAGACCTGTTTTCACGCCTTCAGTATAACATATGTTAAAATAAAAGACCTGTTTCCACGCCTTCAGTATAACATATGTTAAAATAAAAGACCTGTTTCCACGCCTTCAGTATAACATATGTTAAAATAAAACACCTGTTTCCACGCCTTCAGCATAACATATGTTAAAGTAACACTGTTTCCACGGTATATGTTAATAACATATGTTAAAATAAAAGACCTGTTTTCACGCCTTCAGTATAACATATGTTAAAGTAGAGGACCTGTTTCCACGCCTTCAGTATAACATATGTTAAAGTAGAGGACCTGTTCCCACGCCTTCAGTATAACATATGTTAAAATAAAAGACCTGTTTCCACGCCTTCAGTATAACATATGTTAAAGTAGAGGCCCTTTTTCTACGCCTTTAGTATAACATATGTTAAAGTAGAAGACCTGTTTCCACGCCTTCAGTATAACATATGTTAAAATAAAAGACCTGTTTCCACGCCTTCAGTATAACATATGTTAAAATAAAAGACCTGTTTCCACGCCTTCAGTATAACATATGTTAAAGTAGAGGACCTGTTTCCACGCCTTTAGTATAACATATGTTAAAGTAGAAGACCTGTTTTCACGCCTTCAGTATAACATATGTTAAAGTAGAAGACCTGTTTTCACGCCTTCAGTATAACATATGTTAAAGTAGAACACCTGTTTCCACGCCTTCAGTATAACATATGTTAAAGTAGAAGACCTGTTTCCACGCCTTTAGTATAACATATGTTAAAGTAGAGGACATGTTTCCACGCCTTCAGTATAACATATGTTAAAGTAGAAGACCTGTTTCCACGCCTTCAGTATAACATATGTTAAAGTAGAGGACATGTTTCCACGCCTTCAGTATAACATATGTTAAAGTAGAAGACCTGTTTCCACGCCTTCAGTATAACATATGTTAAAGTAGAAGACCTGTTTCCACGCCTTCAGTATAACATATGTTAAAGTAGAAGACCTGTTTCCACGCCTTCAGTATAACATATGTTAAAGTAGAGGACATGTTTCCACGCCTTCAGTATAACATATGTTAAAATAAATGACCTGTTTCCACGCCTTCAGTATAACATATGTTAAAGTAGAAGACCTGTTTCCACGCCTTCAGTATAACATATGTTAAAGTAGAGGACATGTTTCCACGCCTTCAGTATAACATATGTTAAAGTAGAGGACATGTTTCCACGCCTTCAGTATAACATATGTTAAAATAAATGACCTGTTTCCACGCCTTCAGTATAACATATGTTAAAGTAGAAGACCTGTTTCCACGCCTTCAGTATAACATATGTTAAAGTAGAAGTCCTGTTTCCACGCCTTCAGTATAACATATGTTAAAGTAGAGGACCTGTTTCCACGCCTTCAGTATAACATATGTTAAAGTAGAGGACCTGTTTCCACGCCTTCAGTATAACATATGTTAAAGTAGAAGACCTGTTTCCACGCCTTCAGTATAACATATGTTAAAGTAGAGGACCTGTTTCCACGCCTTCAGTATAACATATGTTAAAGTAGAGGCCCTTTTTCTACGCCTTTAGTATAACATATGTTAAAGTAGAGAACCTGTTTCCACGCCTTCAGTATAACATATGTTAAAGTAGAGGACCTGTTCCCACGCCTTCAGTATAACATATGTTAAAGTAGAAGTCCTGTTTCCACGCCTTCAGTATAACATATGTTAAAGTAGAGGACCTGTTTCCACGCCTTCAGTATAACATATGTTAAAGTAGAGGACCTGTTTCCACGCCTTCAGTATAACATATGTTAAAGTAGAAGACCTGTTTCCACGCCTTCAGTATAACATATGTTAAAGTAGAAGACCTGTTTCCACGCCTTCAGTATAACATATGTTAAAGTAGAAGACCTGTTTCCACGCCTTCAGTATAACATATGTTAAAGTAGAGAACCTGTTTCCACGCCTTCAGTATAACATATGTTAAAATAAATGACCTGTTTCCACGCCTTTAGTATAACATATGTTAAAATAAAAGACCTGTTTCCACGCCTTCAGTATAACATATGTTAAAGTAGAAGACCTGTTTCCACGCCTTCAGTATAACATATGTTAAAGTAGAGGACATGTTTCCACGCCTTCAGTATAACATATGTTAAAATAAATGACCTGTTTCCACGCCTTCAGTATAACATATGTTAAAATAAATGACCTGTTTCCACGCCTTCAGTATAACATATGTTAAAATAAAAGACCTGTTTCCACGCCTTCAGTATAACATATGTTAAAGTAGAAGACCTGTTTCCACGCCTTCAGTATAACATATGTTAAAGTAGAGGACCTGTTTCCACGCCTTCAGTATAACATATGTTAAAGTAGAGGACCTGTTTCCACGCCTTCAGTATAACATATGTTAAAGTAGAGGACCTGTTTCCACGCCTTCAGTATATATGACTGGCCTGGCCATTATTCTGCGCTCAGTGGGTAATGTTGTCAACATCATGCAGTCCAACGTTACTTGCCTAAACTTTACTTGGTAACCTTTTAAGACTGGGTCGACCTGGGAGCGATGGCCATTTAAAAACAAAAAAGTCTGGCTTTATTGGAACACAGGACCTTCCGTCAAGTCTAAAACCACGAACATGTTTAGTACGAAAAAGCGACCAACATACCCGCACCTGGTCACAATAGCCAAGTGGGCAGAGAAATAAAAAAAAACTGTCTGTCCACACGTGAATAAATTAAAAATACAGGAAACATGTCCACGCTTTGGGGTTTTCTGGGCATAAGGTATTAGCCTCATATTGTATATACTACTTAGCATTCAATGGTTGATGTGATTCATCTCAGACAGGCCATTATATCTTTAGAAACGTCTCATTACTCAACAGATTTATTACCATCCCGTAACACTGTGTGTCATGTGTCACCAGTTTCTTTCTATTGACTGATCAGCTCTCTTCATCTTTGGCGGTCAGTTGCGATGAACTTCATGGTTGCATGCTGGGGTCTGTCCAGTCAGTCAGGTTCTGTAATCAAGTTTTTCTTGGTCTGCCCTTTCTCCTTCTTCCCTCTACTGAGCTCTGCAGTATTGTTTTTGAGAGTCCGTTTGATGTTATTACATGTCCCTATCACTGCATTTTTTCACCATTTTCACATTAGTTAAAATGTTGAATGTTGAATTGACCTTTGAATTTAGAATCGACATCACAGCACTCGGGACACCCCATAAGCGCCCCGTCCTTATCTTCAGCAGCAAGCGACGAGTTAAAATTCTGATGGTACCAGTAACTGCCTGACTGTATATCCGTCTCGCCTTTCCCTTCAGTGTCGAGCGTCGGCCAGGTCCCCTTGTAGCTACTGGCAGACCTTAATGATCTATCTGTGCCTCGGCACTGTTCACTCACTCCCAAAGGGCTCTTACAACAAAATGCACTGTGAGTCAGTCACAATTACATCATGTGTGTACAGCTGATTCTCAAGCCAGCGGAAGGCAGCAGTGACTGCCTCCACCTGCCTTCTCAAACTAGACGTTGTGATATCATATGTCAGGTTTTGTTGCACCAAGCGACATTCATTCGCCTTCGCTATGAACCCCCTTGGCACTTTATCTACACATCTCAATGCAGAGCCATCTGTATAGACAATCACATCACCTGGGCGGGAATTGTCGTGAATTATTTGTTGACATTTTAATTCTGCAGCACCAGCTAGCCAGTCCCTGCACTCACGTCTCAAAGTGATTAGAACCCCACACAGGTCTGAAACCTGATCTTACACTTTGACCCACTCCTCTCATCGCCTAAATTTATCAAGCCTGCACATATGTCCAATTTTGTCTTCAGCTGCGCAATACAAGACTTTCCAAGACTTTCTGTGACCCTTAGCTCTATCCAGGACTTCATGCAGGAGGTGCGTCCTGTTCGCAGCTACTCTGAGAAATGACTTAGATTGCAGAACTTTGAGCCTATCTTCAATAGTAGGCAGTGCTAGTATAAATATCATACACACTACATCCCAGAACGACCCACATGGCTTCATTCTGTATGCGTTAGTTTTATCAGCTGACTCTTTGATATGGTAAGTATGCTAAGTCCATTATCTATCATCGACAGGATCACATGCTGGAACATTTTAAATAGCATTCTTTATTCCATTTCATTGCTGCCATAATCTTAAGAGCATTAGGTCTTTTTTGGCATTTAACCGCAACTACCTCCACATGATACCTGATACCAGCGTTCTATCGAAAATGATACCCAAGTACCTCAATTTGCTTTCTCTTTTGATGTTAATGTTATTAACTGTGAGGTTTGGAACGTTAGCTTTTAAAATTCTATTGTCCAGAGAGCACCACAAAACAGCTGCATTTTCTGAGTTGATGACAGCACTCATTTCTGCATACCTGTCAGTCACTTTGTCTACAGTTGCCTGTAGCTAGGGGCTATATGCAAGAACACCAACACCTTGTGATTCAAGTTCTGCAATCTTGTTTCGAAGTAGTTTAAAAAGGTTTATAGTTGCCAATGTGCTGTCTAATTATACGATGAACCTATTTGTTTGTAATATGGTCTATGTATGATATACCAAGATTTTTTTCTGAAATATCTTATTTCCAATGTTTGTATCTTCTTTTCGAGTTCAGGGGCGGGTTGCATTGCTTTTCTGTATGTGGCTTTAATCTCTTTAAGAAAATTTGGAGCATGACTTTACTGGGATGACTGATGGGACTTACAGTACTATAATATTTACATTGTTGTAATGTCCCCCTTTCTTTTATTGGGGCGGGGTGGGTGGGGGGGGGGGGGGCAGTCACTAGCCTCCCCATTTTTTTAAGGATATAAGAAAGGATGTCGATGACGTCCTCTCCCCCAACCCTAAGGATCTCAGCTGGGATGTTGTCAATTCTCCCAGCTTATCCACATTTTTTTTAAAGTTTTGATGTCCAGTTCTGTTTCATCCCGTAGTATGTGAAAGCTGTAATCGTCCTATGCTTGGCTGTTGTCAAGGATGTCGGTGTTGCTATTTGTTAGTTTGTTGTACAAGCTCGAACAGTATTCACACCATCTATGTAGAATGATATTACTTTCTGTAAGTAATGCATGCTGCACACTTGTCCCTTAAGTCCTGACTGTTAGTCCATCTAGACTTTGTCTTTGTGCCAAGGCCTGAACTTTGCCTGTACATCCGTTTTAATGGCTTTTTTTTGTCCCGCTCAAGTAGATGTACTCCGACTCCGAAGAAAGATCCCACAAGTTGACTCCTACAACATGCTTGTTTTGTAGGCAGTGGCTCTATTTCTTTTTGTGTGTGCCAACAATGTCGCCCAGAAACCAACACGGTGAAACCTGGGATTGACCTGCGTTCGCCCTTAATAAGGCACATTTGCCATTTGTGGTTTACAGGTAGGCTGTGATATCTGCTTCTACCAGCACAATATATCAAGCTTTAACAAACTGCTTTCAGTCGTTTTTGACCGCATGCTTGTTAAGAGGACAGCGGGTGAGTTTTGTTCCTTTCAAAATGGGCCACACGGAGTAATGCCATTAGAGTGGCTTAGAAAACATGTTCTATGTTCAGGGGTTCAGAGTGCCTATTTAAGAGCGGGAGGATACAGCCGACAGCCTAGTTGTAAACCACAATACAACATACCAGCAGTCTTGTTAGGGTTAATCAAATGAAAAATAATAATTAGAAAACAACTAAAATACTTCGATCACTGTCATTAGACACTAGACGGTTGTCAGTAGACACTAGACCGTAGTCAGTAGACACAAAACCGTAGTCAGTAGACACTTGACCATAATCTGCAGACACTAGACCGTAATCTGTAGACACTAGACCGTAGTCTATAGACACTAGACCGTAGTCTGTAGACACTAGACCGTAGTCTGTAGACACTAGACCGTAGTCTGTAGACACTATTCCGTAGTCTGTAGACAATAGACTGTGTTCAGTAGACACTAGACCGTAGTCTGTAGACACTAAACCTTAGTCAGCAGACACTAAACCGCAGTCTGTAGACACTAGACCGTAGTCTGTAGACACCAGACCGTAGTGTGTAGATACTAGACCGTAGTCTGTAGACAGTATACCTTAGTCAGCAGACACTATACCGTAGTCTGTAGACACTAAAACATGTTCAGTAGACACTAGACCGTAGTCTGTAGACACTAAACCTTAGTCAGCAGACACTAAACCACAGTCTGTAGACACTAGACCGTAGTCTGTAGACACTAGACCATAGTCTGTGGACTCTAGACTGTAGTCTGTAGACAGTAGACCTTAGTCAGCAGACACTAAACCATAGTCTGTAAACACTAGACCGTAGTCTGTAGACACTAGACCGTAGTCTGTAGACACTAGACCTTAGTCTGTAGACACTAGACCGTAGTCTGTAGACACTAGACCTTAGTCAGCAGACACTAAAACGTAGTCTGTAGACATTAGACCGTAGTCTGTAGACACTAGACAGTATTCTGTAGATACTAGACCGTAGTCTGTAGACACTAGACCGTAGTCTGTAGACACTAGACCGTAGTCTGTAGACACTAGACCGTAGTCTGTAGACATTAGACCGTAGTCTGTAGACACTAGACAGTATTCTGTAGATACTAGACCGTAGTCTGTAGACACTAGACCGTAGTCTGTAGACATTAGACCATAGTCTGTAGACACTAGACCGTAGTCAGTAAACACTAGACCTTAATCAGCAGACACTAAAACGTAGTCTGTAGACACTAGACCGTAGTCTGTAGACACTAGACCGTAGTATGTAGACACTAGACCGTAGTCTGTAGACACTAGACCGTTGTTTGTAGATACTAGACCATAGTCTGTAGATACTAGACCTTAGTCAGCAGACACTAAACCCTAGTCTGTAGACACTAGACCGTTGTTTGTAGATACTAGACCATAGTCAGGAGACACTAAACCGTAGTCTGTAGACACTAGACAGTAGTCTGTAGATACTAGACCGTAGTCTGTAGACACTAGACCTTAGTCTGTAGACACTAGACCATAGTCTGTAGACACTAGACCGTAGTCTGTAAACACTAGACCTTAATCAGCAGACACGAAACCGTAGTCTGTAGACACTAGACCGTAGTCTGTAGACCCTAGACCGTAGTCTGTAGACACTAGACCGTAGTCTTTAAACACTAGACCGTAGTCTGCAGACACTAAACCGTAGTCTATAGACACTAAACCGTAGTCTGTAGACACTAGACCATTGTCTGAGGACATTAGACCATAGTCAGTAGACACTAGACAGTAGTCTGTAGACACTAGACCATAGTCTGTAGAAACTAGACCGTCGTCTGTAGATACTAGACCTTAGTCTGCAGACACTAAACCGTAGTCTGTAGACACTAGACCGTAGTCTGTAGACACTAAACCGTAGTCTGTAGACACTAGACCGTAGTCTGTAGACACTAGACCGTAGTCTGTAGACACTAGACCGTGGTCTGTAGATACTAGACCTTAGTCAGCAGACATTAAAACGTAGTCTGTAGACACTAGACCGTAGTCTGTAGACATTAGACCAAAGTCAGTAGACACTAGACAGTAGTCTGTAGACACTAGACCATAGTCTGTAGAAACTAGACCGTAGTCTGTGGATACTAGACTTTAGTCAGCAGACACTAAATCCTAGTCTGTAGACACTAGACCGTTGTCTGTAGGTACTAGACCTTAGTCAGCAGACACTATACCGTAGTCAGCAGACACTAGACCGTAGTCTGTAGACACTAGACCATAGTCAGCAGACACTATACCGTAGTCTGTAGACACTAGACCATGTTCAGTAGATACTAGACCGTAGTCTGTAGACACTAAACCTTAGTCAGCAGACACTAAACCACAGTCTGTAGACACTAGACCGTAGTCTGTAGACACTAGACCGCAGTCTGTGGACACTAGACTGTAGTCTGTAGACGGTAGACCTTAGTCAGCAGACACTAAACCATAGTCTGTAAACACTAGACCGTAGTCTGTAGACACTAGACCGTAGTCTGTAGACACTAGACCGTAGTCTGTAGACACTAGACCGTAGTCTGTAGACACTAGACCTTAGTCAGCAGCACTAAAACGTAGTCTGTAGACATTTGACCGTAGTCTGTAGACACTAGACAGTAGTCAGTAGATACTAGACCGTAGTCTGTAGACACTAGATCGTAGTCTGTAGACACTAGACCATAGTCTGTAGACACTAGACCGTAGTCAGTTAACACTAGACCTTAATCAGCATACACGAAACCGTAGTCTGTAGACACTAGACCGTAGTCTGTAGACACTAGACCGTAGTCTGTAGACACTAGACCGTTGTCTGAGGACATTAGACCATAGTCAGTAGACACTAGACCTTAGTCTGTAGAAACTAGACCATAGTCTGTAGATACTAGACCTTAGTCAGCAGACACTAAACCGTAGTCTGTAGACACTAGACCGTAGTCTGTAGACACTAGACCGTAGTCTGTAGATACAAGACCTTAGTCAGCAGACACTAAACCGTAGTTTGTAGACACTAGACCGTAGTCTTTAGACATTAGACCAAAGTCAGTAGACACTAGACAGTAGTCTGTAGACACTAGACCATAGTCTGTAGAAACTAGACCGTAGTCTGTAGATACTAGACCTTAGTCAGCAGGCACTAAACCCTAGTCTGTAGACACTAGACCGTTGTCTGTAGATACTAGACCTTAGTCAGCAGACACTAAACCGTAGTCTGTAGACACTAGACAGTAGTCTGTAGATACTAGACCGTAGTCTGTAGACACTAGACCTTAGTCTGTAGACACTAGACCATAGTATGTAGACACTAGACCGTAGTCTGTAAACACTAGACCTTAATCAGCAGACACGAAACCGTAGTCTGTAGACACTAGACCGTAGTCTGTAGACACTAGACCGTAGTCTGTAGACACTAGACCGTAGTCTTTAGACACTAAACCGTAGTCTATAGACACTAAACCGTAGTCTGTAGACACTAGACCGTGGTCTGTAGATACTAGACCTTAGTCAGCAGAAACTAAACCGTAGTCAGTAGACACTAGACTGTAGTCTGTAGACATTAGACCAAAGTCAGTAGACACTAGACAGTAGTCTGTAGACACTAGACCATAGTCTGTAGAAACTAGACCGTAGTCTGTAGATACTAGACCTTAGTCAGCAGACACTAAACCCTAGTCTGTAGACACTAGACCGTTGTCTGTAGGTACTAGACCTTAGTCAGCAGACACTATACCGTAGTCAGCAGACACTAGACCTTAGTCAGCAGACACTAAACCATAGTCTGTAAACACTAGACCGTAGTCTGTAGACACTAGACCATAGTCTGTAGACACTAGACCGTAGTCTGTAGACACTAGACCTTAGTCAGCAGACACTAAACCGTAGTCTGTAGAAATTAGACAGTAGTCTGTAGACACTAGACCGTAGTCTGTAGACACTAGACAGTAGTCTGTAGATACTAGACCGTAGTCTGTAGACACTAGACCGTAGTCTGTAGACACTAGGCCATAGTCTGTAGACACTAGACCGTAGTCTGTAAACACTAGACCTTAATCAGCAGACACGAAACCGTAGTCTGTAGACACTAGACTGTAGTCTGTAGACACTAGACCGTAGTCTGCAGACACTAAACAGTAGTCTATAGACACTAAACCGTAGTCTGTAGACACTACACCGTAGTCTTTAGACACTAGACCGTAGTCTTTAGACACTAGACCGTAGTCTGCAGACACTAAACCGTAGTCTATAGACACTAAACCGTAGTCTGTAGACACTAGACCGTTGTCTGAGGACATTAGACCATAGTCAGTAGACACTAGACAGTAGTCTGTAGACACTAGACCATAGTCTGTAGAAACTAGACCGTCGTCTGTAGCTACTAGACCTTAATCTGCAGACACTAAACCGTAGTCTGTAGACACTAGACCGTAGTCTGTAGACACTAGACCGTGGTCTGTAGATACTAGACCTTAGTCAGCAGAATCTAAACCGTAGTCTGTAGACACTAGACCGTAATCTGTAGACATTAGACCAAAGCCAGTAGACACTAGACAGTAGTCTGTAGACACTAGACCATAGTCTGTAGAAACTAGACCGTAGTCTGTAGATACTAGACCTTAGTCAGCAGACACTAAAACCTAGTCTGTAGACACTAGACAGTTGTCTGTAGGTACTAGACCTTAGTCAGCAGACAATATACCGTAGTCAGCAGACACTAGACCGTAGTCTGTAGACACAAGACCATAGTCTGTAGACACTAGATCGTAGTCTGTAGACACTAGACCGTAGTCTGTAGACACTAGACCGTAGTCTGTAGACCCCAAACCTTAGTCAGCAGACACTAAACCGCAGTCTGTAGAAACTAGACCGTAGTCTGTAGACACTAGACCGTAGTGTGTAGACACTAGACTGTAGTCTGTAAACACTAGACCGTAGTCAGCAGACACTAGACCGTAGTCTTTAGACACTAGACCATAGTCTGTAGACACTAGACCGTAGTTTGTAGACACTAGACCGTAGTCAGCAGACACTAGACCGCAGTCGGCAGACACTAAACCGTAGTCTATAGACACTAAACCGTAGTCTGTAGTCACTAGACCGTTGTCTGAGGACATTAGACCATAGTCAGTAGACACTAGACTATAGTCTGTAGAAACTAGACCGTCGTATGTAGATACTAGACCTTAGTCAGCAGACACTAAACCGTAGTCTGTAGACACTAGACCGTAGTCTGTAGACACTAGACCGTGGTCTGTAGATACAAGTCCTTAGTCAGCAGACACTAAACCGTAGTTTGTAGACACTAGACCGTAGTCTGTGGACATTAGACCAAAGTCAGTAGACACTACACAGTAGTCTGTAGACACTAGACCATAGTCTGTAGAAACTAGACAGTAGTCTGTAGATACTAGACCTTAGTCTGTAGACACTAGACCATAGTCTGTAGACACTAGACCGTAGTCTGTAGGTACTAGACCTTAGACACTAGTAGACCTAGACCGTAGTCTGTAGACACTAGACCGTAGTCTGTAGACACTAGACCTGTAGTCACTAGACCGTAGTCTTTACAAGACCTTAGTCAGCAGACACTAAACCGTAGTCTTTGTAGACACTAGACCGTAGTCTGTGGACATTAGACCAAAGTCTGTAGACACTACACCGTAGTCTGTAGACACTAGACCAGTAGTCTGTAGACACTAGACCGTAGTCTGTAGACACTAGACCTTAGTCTGTAGACACTAGACCATAGTCTGTAGACACTAGACCGTAGTCTGTAGAACACTAGACCTTAGTCAGCAGACACTAAACCGTAGTCTGTAGACACTAGACCGTAGTCTGTAGACACTAGACCGTAGTCTGTAGACACTAGACCGTAGTCTTTAGACACTAGTCTATACACGTAGTCTGTAGACACTAGACCGTAGACACTAGACCTTAGTCTGTAGACACTAGAAATAGTCCACTAGACCGTAGTCTGTAGACACTAGACCGTAGTCTGTAGACACTAGACCGTAGTCCGTGTAGACACTAGACCGTAGTCAGCAGACACTAAACCGTAGTCTGTAGACACTAGACAGTAGTCTGTAGACACTAGACCTTAGTCAGTAGACACTAGTAGAGACACTAGACAGTAGTCTGTAGACACTAGACCGTAGTCTGTAGACACTAGACCTTAGTCTAGACCGTAGTTCAGTAGACACTAGACCGTAGTCTAGTACCGTAGTCAGCAGACACTAGACCGTAGTCTGTAGACACTAGACCATAGTCTGTAGACACTAGACCGTAGTCTGTAGACACTAGACCGTGTTCAGTAGACACTAGACCGTAGTCTGTAGACACTAAACCTTAGTCAGCAGACACTAAACCGCAGTCTGTAGAAACTAGACCGTAGTCTGTAGACACTAGACCGTAGTGTGTAGACACTAGACCGTAGTCTGTAGACAGTAGACCTTAGTCAGCAGACACTAAACCATAGTCTGTAAACACTAGACCGTAGTCTGTAGACACTAGACCATAGTCTGTAGACACTAGACCGTAGTCTGTAGACACTAGACCTTAGTCAGCAGACACTAAACCATAGTCTGTAGAAATTAGACCGTAGTCTGTAGACACTAGACCGTAGTCTGTAGACACTAGACCGTAGTCTGTAGACACTAGACCGTAGTCTGTAGACACTAGACCGTAGTCTGTAGACACTAGACCGTAGTCCATAGTCTGTAGACACTAGACCGTAGTCTGTAGACACTAGACCTTAGTCAGCAGACACTAAACCGTAGTCTGTAGACACTAGACCGTAGTCTGTAGACACTAGACTGTAGTCAGTTAGACACTAGTCCAGTAAGAGTAGTCTGTAGACACTAGACCGTAGTCTGTAGACATTAGACCAAAGTCAGTAGACACTACACCGTAGTCTGTAGACACTAGACCGTAGTCTGTAGACACTAGACTAGACTGTAGTCAGGTAGACACTAGACACTAGACCTAGATAGTCTGTAGACACTAGACCGTAGTCTGTAGACACACTAACCGTAGTCTGTAGACACTAGACCGTAGTCTGTAGACACTAGACCGTAGTCTGTAGACACCTTCACATTGCCCGGCAGTCAGCTCAACAACATCGACTTGGAGACCTCTATGTTCTTTATTCTTGTATTACTGCACTCTGATCACACATACACCGGTTAAGGGCAACAAAGACTCTGCAGTTGCTAATGTAAGACATCCATGTAATTTTCAACATCGATTTGAACATATGTTTGAGTTAGCGTATGTGCATTGTACATGCATATATGTGTGTCCGTGTGCATGCATCGATATTTGGTAGTGTTCATACATGTACTCACCAATAAAAAGAAACAAACGCCAAATAAAAAAAATTTAAAAAAAAAAAATTACTTACAGAAGACGGTCACTTTAAATGTTTGACTGGCCGCTGGCTCCACGCCATTACTGGCCACGCATTCGTAGGTGTCGCCACACATGCGGGATATGTTGTGTATGACCAGAGATTCTCCTGTCTGACCCACACCTGGCATACAAAAACCATTATTGTCTCAGTGTCAATCATCTCCTTAAACACAATGCACATGAAAAAAAGTACATTTGCAATTTTTTTTCCACTATAAGGTTTCTTATATGCAGGTGTGTTTTTTTTTTTTTTTCAGAAGAGGAAAGAAATAATTAAAAAATCTAGCAAAATTGCAATAAAGCAAACTAAGTCTTAGGACAAATGGCATTAATTTTTTTTTAATGCAATCATGTGAATATGAAAACTAAAAGAACACCGTTTAACACAATATTCTTACCAACGCTACGCTGTCATTGTCAAACATGGATTCAAACATGCACACTGTCTTCAGAAGACGGGAGGAAAAAAGTCACGATATAAATTAAATGTTCACGAACCATGCATGCTAGGTGTAACAAGGAAAGATCGACTTAGGAACGATACTATCAGGAGGAGATTCGCCACAGAACCAATACTAAACTTTTTAGGTGGACATTAACCAAACAGTTTGGGCATGAAACAAGATTGGCAGCAAACAGGGCACCACAGAGAGCAATGTTTTACAGGTACAGTGGTAACAGTCCTAGAGGTCGACCACGCAGAAAATAGACCACACAGGAAATCAGACACTGAAAAGTACTTTATACGAGTGAGCAGAAGGGTCCGTTCCAGAGATCTCTTATTGCCCTGACGCCGCGAAGCATTCCAGGAGAAGAGAGCAGAAGAAGAAGGTTTCTTATTTTTGTTATAAGTCCACACACAAATTGTTCTATAAAGGAATGAAACAATAATGAAAACATTAAGAACAGATTTGAAAAAGAAAAAAAACATTAAAAAAAAAATAAAAATAAAGCTCGTACATATGTAGACAATACAGACTTTTTAGGCACATCGTGTGAAAGGGGAAACAGTCTTACTTAGGTACCAGACAATTTAGAGAGGCAGCAAGACAGGACAAGAACCTAGAAAGTGCATGTTTTAACGCCCCGGCACTAACCACAGCCCGTATGTCTATTAGTTGTTCTGTTTATTTATTAGTCTTCCTAATTTGTTTTGCTGCACACAGCTGTTGAATTACCCAATTGTAATCCTTTCTGATAACTTTATACTCTCAACTTCTCTATTTATTACTGTTTTATTCCGCTCGCTTAGCATCTTTAATTCTATATGTTAAGAGGAATGCAATTTTACAGGCATAGATGTCTGTACCAAAACAGTTAATCAAGTAATTGGGACAGAAGGATTTGGTAGACTTGCTCACCAAAGCCATGTGATATAGAACTATGCGATGAGATGGCGTTATCGGCGTATTATCGTTTTACATAATTACAGAAAAGAAGCCTCTAGCGGCAAGTGCGATATTTGTTTGTTTTAATTAACTGGGGAAAGCTTTATTAATATTGGGCTGAGTGTATTTTTAGTGTGTTCATTTTAAAATGTGCGGAGATCATCTACACAATCACGTAGACATGAGATTCACAGGTCAGAGGCTTATCCTTAGAGCCATCTTCACGGTTGACAGATCCGCACAGCGCAGACGCTGCTAATGGGTTGTGAATTATTCAGGTCCATTGCGACCTCCAGAAGTCTCTCTTGCAGACGGCACATTATAGCTTCTATTGAAATGCTTACAAGTATCGCCCGGTGACTTGAGCGAAACGAACAAGGGGTAGATTCTAACTGGTGAAGCCAGGAAACGATCTTGCTGTACGCATTTCTTTCCAGAAACAACATGTGCACATTGTGGAACTCGGGGGAGTATGAAATACAGCAACATATGTGATCACATTCTCTGTTTAACCTGTGTTGTGAAACAATAATGACAGTTACCGTAACTGTTATAATTAGAGTTAGATGTGGAACATAAGTTTACAAGCTGTTTTCTATTGATTGATTTTCGTCACTTTTCTCTGAAGTTGTCTTCATATATAAGATTCGACAATTGAGTATTAAGACTAATTTTATGATGGCTAAGACATAAATGTCATCTATGAAGCAATGTAATGCAATTCAAAGAGACAACCTTCGTCTATGAGCTGGCAACGTCTCATCGCCGCCCGATAAGCAGACAACAAGCAAGCCGCCATTTTGTTTACCTAGTCAGAGGTACATTGTTACGTAATCAGAATTGAGCAAAAAGATACTATTAGATTATGTTTAAAACTAAGAAAAAGCGCCCATTGCAACAGTTCAATTGATGCGACAAGTTTGTTGGGATAATTGTTACAGATTTTCAGGGGATATTCACGATTGAAAGGTGATGAGGAAATGATTACTAATGCATCTAGACATAAATGCAAAATTTCTATTCGTAATGAGTAACTCATTGCAAAAGTTATAGAACGGATACAAGTAGATCCTTGTTTGACTGTTTGGATGATAGCAAATGATTTTTATGTTAAAAGAGAGACAATTCGTTAAACTTTTAGTGGTAGAATTAGGCAAGAAGCAAGTTTTTTGCCGGTTTGTACCATATTCGTTGTCTGATGACTAAAAACAAAAGACATTAACAAAACATGTCGAAGAAATAAACATTTCTTTAATTCGATTGTTGCAGAGGATGAAACATGAATTTTCTGCTATGATCCCACAACTAAACGCCAAAGTGTTCAGTTGGAAGTCATCTTCATCACCAAAAGGAAAAACAAAATTCAATCTTCAAAAGTCGATATTGAAGTCAATGTTGGTTTGCTTCTACGACAGTAAGGGATTTATTCACAAAGAATTCCTAGAACTAATGTTACCGTTAACAGGACTCTTCTTTGACGATACTAATGACACCCACAATGCCGTAACATCAGCTTTCAGAGCCATAACAATAGAAGAACTATGGAGGTCCTTCCAGTATTTGTTAGATCGTGCCATTCACGAAAGCCTATTGGGCTTACTTTGAATAAAATACAGGTTATATTTTTAACTGTTGATTATTTTAATTTTATATAATTATTTTTGTTAGTTTATTGTCGAGCCTTGTATTTGTAATCTCTTAGCAAAATTATTTTAATTTTACATTGTTTCTAGGTAAACGAATCGATTGACCAATATGAGATTAAAGCCGTCGGTAGCGATGTCATGTAATAAGTCCAGGGAGAGGTTCTCTCAGCCATTTAAATGCAAACTTGCGGGACGGCGTCATTAATGTAGTCTGTACCCTCAACATATATGGGAAACACAGTGCAGGGTGTGGAGTAAGGGTCTGAATTATGGTGTGGGGTATGTTGTGGGGTATGTTGTGGGGTGTAGAGCGTAGTGTCGCATAACAGCGCACACCCCTCTGGTCTTGTACCTGCCCACATCTTGTACAGTTCTATGGAAATGAGATTAATTCGAATCTTGGACTTCCCTCCATAGTTAAAAAGTCCTTTCTATTGTACGTATGAGTCAAGGTGTCGGACTAGGTACTCAGTTCTATTTTTATTTTCTTGGTAATGACATATATTTACATTTAGCTATATGGGTGGAAGTTTACTTATAGGGAAGCCAACTCCATTGGCCTCACTACCGCTTTGGACGTGGATGAATTCCCTTTTGGTTCTAGCTGGAGAGAGAGGACTTATTCTTGACTAAGCTTCTAGACTAAGTAGACGGCTTGCTACCTTATCTGTCTATCTGCTTAACTCCGTTTGAATCCCCGATTCACCCAAGAACGTCAATGAGCATGGGTAAGTACATTGAAGATCAATAGTATTAAAGCATTCGGCCCTGCTGCTGAATGTAGGACAGAGGTGGCAATAGGAAGCAATGGAATTAGCTGTCAAACCATTCAAACTGCAAGAGAGTGCGAAACCATAGCGTTCACCAACAGGCGGGGGGAAATTATCTCCTCATACTCCCTCAATGGGTTAGAGACAGCCTGAAAATTACGTATCTATTTTATAAAATGATGTGTCCATATTTCATAGATATATGCACCCTTTAACTAGGAAAAGAATCGGGAAAGGCAGGTCAGACCGTATTGATTAGTACCAGCTGGGGTCATGCTTATTTTAGTACAGGTGTGACGTGACGTCTGCTCTACTAAAAATGGAAACATAACCGCGTCTGCAGGAGAGTAAAATCGTTGTCTCGCGTTTCTGAAGCTGGTACGCCATATATATATATATATATATATATATATATATATATATATATATATATATATATATATATATATATTATATATATATATTATAATATTGTTTTCGTGGTATAAATATCTGAGCATGAGTTCCCTATCATGGAAAGGAAATGGTGCAGCCTATATGCAGCCTATCGCTGTCACTAGGGATGGCATTAGACAGAATTTAGTTTCTGTCTAATCTCACTGCTACCACTGAGGATCCTGGGGTTGGGACAGACGTAATCCGTCTTTAAAAACTGACACATACATCAGAGCTAAAATACTGTAGAAATAGGGATAGGTGGTGAACAGGGTATGGTGTTTGATGATTGTTAATTCTAGTTTTCCTCTGTGTCACAGAATGTTACGGAAATTTGGAGGCCAGGTCAACGATCAGTATCCTAAAACACATTCAGTGTAGCCAGCATACAGCCTGCAGTATGAGGGATCCTCAATAAACACCTCACTCATGTCCATGCACCATTATCAACTGTTACATGAAATGACAACTGTCAAATGTGTCTGTATGATCACCATCAGCTTGTGTCCTTAACCCATGAGCTTTTAATGTGCTCATGCTGCCAACAACGGCTACGACCAGAGGGTGGCTTAGAGTCTAGTCTAGAACAATTAATAGATAACACGGACCTTTATCCTGTGAGCTGACTATTAAGGCCATGAACACTATATTTTCATGTTTTAACAACTTCAGTGACTGGTGAGCATTGTTATTAAAATGGAATTCACAAGACTTTGTCCCTGCTCAAGGCCCACTGCTGGAAGAACCAGTACCTCAGATGAACATAACGTCCTTGACAGTTAAGTTATGGTCGCCAGTAATTGAAGTCACTCTTAACACCAAGTGCCAGTTACCTAGGTCTAGGTTTGTCAATAATGATAGTTTTTGTTGCATTGTTGTAATTCATGTTACACTGTGTTAATTTGATTAGCATAGAATTACTATTTAGTCTGGGAGCTTAAAAGTAGTAGGGAAGTCAGTAAAAGTTGCTCCTAGGAACATTTATTTATTCTGTAGTGCCATAATTTGAGACGCCTCACCCCTGAAGTAGGCTGGATGTTCTTTGGAGCTGTGGGATACCGCCTAGACCATTGTGATCCAACATCTCAACAGTTAAACTACTTGAGAGTGTCTTTTGATTCTGTAGGGAAAACCCTAACAAAGACACGTGACACCAGCATTATGTGACATGTAGTATGGGGTCAATATATGTAATATATGCAATAAAACTCAACCATTATAACATAACAACAACCGTCATAAGAGTAAACAGTCGCATAGATCCTATCGCCAGTGTCATAAATCAACTTCAATACACCTTAGTCAACAATAACTTACGTTCTCGCACCCCATTGCCCTTCTTATGGAGACGATACCAGGAGATCTCTGGTTGTGGAGTTCCTGTAGCATTACAGAACAGTTCCACCATCTCTCCTTCCGGCTTTTCGATGTCCGTGGGCATAGTGTGATCAATGATTCTGGGAGGCTCTGCAACAGAAAACAACCGGCTACTGGATGGTAGCAGCAGCGGATACCTCTGAGGTGTGACCTCAGTCCAGCATAGATACAGGTGTTGAAACGGATCTACGGAAACACACATACATGCACACACATAGACATAGACATACTCTCTTTCTCACAAACAGATAGATACGCACACACACACACACTCAAATATACATCATAGCGGTTTTTATCAGGTCAGTGATCACACTGTGAATGTGGAGAGCAGTGTAATTAGTCTGACAAAATTGAAGATATTGAAAATTTAAAATTGTTAACTGAATACACAGGGCTAGATGACGCGGTGATGCACACCACACTTGTGTACATCCGGGATGGGAACCTGCCTTAGGTTGTTCAGCTAGCGTGAAAAGAACAATCGTGGCAGTAAAAAAAAAAACCAATAAAGTAAAGGGATCTTCTTTCACGCTAGGGGCGCATCTAGTAAATTAAGGCTAGATTCATATTATTCAAAAACCAACCTGCACTTGATGAGTGATGTGATCAACATCACGCCACCAACCGGCAATCGATTAGTGATGTGATTAACATCACGCCACCAACCGGCACTTGATGAAATGTGATCAACATCACGCCACCAACCGGCAATCGATTAGTGATGTGATTAACATCACGCCACCAACCGGCACTTGATGAATGATGTGATCAACATCACGCCACCAACCGGCAATCGATTAGTGATGTGATTAACATCACGCCACCAACCGGCACTTGATGAGTGATGTGATTAACATCACGCTACCAACCGGCACTTGATGAGTGATGTGATCAACATCACGCCACCAACCGGCAATCGGATTAGTGATGTGATTAACATCACCTCACCAACCGGCACTTGATGAGGGATGTGATCAACATCAGCTGCCAACAAGCACTTGATGAGGAATGTGATCAACTTCACGCTGCCAACCGGCACTTGATGAGAAATGTGATCAACATCACGCCACCAATCGGCACTTGATTAGGGGTGTGATCAACATTCCACCAACATTCGGCATTCGATTAGTGATGTGATCAATATCACGACGGCTAGCTTTACTTCACAAGGCATTTCATGGCACACGGTTTAGGCTGAGTCGACCCCCACGCCTCCTTTCTCTTTACACCACAATACAATCCCAATCAGCACAAAAAGCATCTCACATAAAGTATGGTCAATTCATTACTGTGCTACCAGAGCCAGAAATAGTCACTCGCAACAAACCTGCAAAGAAAATTAGAAACCATAGAAATGGAATCTCGGAGAAGGGCTGCAGGTGTGGCCATACGAGATAAAATCAGGAATATGTCATAAAAGTACAAATCAGCACATATCCAATTCCAAAATACACACAAAGACAACAAATCAAATGGATTGCACACTTAGAGAGAATGCCTTGTGACGCCTTACGATACAAGGCATACACAAATAGAGGAGAAGGAAAAAGAGCAGGAGATAGAACCAAAGCAATATGGAACAAGTATGATGTGTGTATGTCGAGGACACCAGAAAAGCAAGTGTATCTCTTCGACATAGTGAGCGGTAAAAGAAGAAAGTGAAGAAAAAGAAGACTGTAAACACTTTTAGGTAAATAATGTTTACGAAACTTTCTCAAGCCCGCAAATGTTGCCAAGATAAACTTTTATGTGGTGTTCTGTGCTTAAGGATAATTTCTCTAATATCCACAATATAACACTTTTTTTTTAAAATCTGGTCTTAGAGTATTCCGACTTTTGCTTTAGTGGTATTGTTTTGATTTGACAAAATGCACGTCATTTTTTGTCTACGGTATTGCAGTTTTTCAACGCAACAATAATGTTTTATCTTTTGATGGACTGGCACTCCTAATAACGAGTTACATGTAAAAATACAATACTTCACTTTAGACATTTATCGTAAATATCAAAATACATACACGCACAAGACGCCTATTTAAGTCGTGATTAAAATTGACAACGAAAACATATACTACAGTAGAAAGTAATCATAAGCTACGCAGAAGTATAGAGGAACTTGCTTGGAGTTGTGACGTCTCACCTGTGACAACCAAGTTGATTTTCTTAGTGCCCACGGGATCTGTATTGATCTGACATTTGTAGACGCCGGCGTCAGTGACGCTGACATTTCTCAGGTGAAGGTTCCAGTCTTTCATGAACGGTCTCTCCACGCTAATGCGCATGTCGTTGAGTAAACGCCGATCTTGTAGGCTGATCACAGTCTCCAGAGGGCTCACCCACATCACCTAAAGGAAGAAGATCAATCATTTTTAAGCACATCACTTTAAAAAAGGAGAAACATAAACATTACCAAAGCTCCTATCAGAAAAAGAAAAATAGTCGTTACCTAGTAACCGTGTTGACACACACACTTGTGTGTGTGTGTGTGTGTGTGTGTGTGTGTGTGTGTGTGTGTGTGTGTGTGTGTGTGTGTATAATCATTATTGGCGTTCTCTTATGGTGAATATTCATTGAATGTCATGGACCATCGTCTCAAGGTCCACCACGCCCTGGGGTGTTGGTAGTCATGACTATCCACGACCTTCTGTCTTGTGTACTTTTAATCATTTCCGATAGTCTTTTATGTAACGTTGTCAGACTGTCCAGCATCTTCTGTCTCTCTCTGTCTCCCTCTGAAGCTTTTTCCCTCCAGCTTTCCACCGCTATGTTGTAGTCCGGTTTTCTCCTTCTCATAACATGATTTAGAAAAATATAGAATGTCTCCTAATGATGTGGGCAATCAGTTCTCTTCGTGAGTCAGTTTCGGAACATCTTCATTACTCATTTTATCTGTCCTATGGGCTCTTTTCGGTCATTTATAAAACCACATATCCGCTGCTTTCAAAAAATTTTCCCTAACCTTCCAATTGTCCATGATTTGCTTCCGTATATTAGAATAGGATTTATGTAGCTCTCGGTTGACAAGAAAAGATTATATTATGGATTAAGATGGGAGAAAACTGACATGATTCAAAACTGGAACATCAGCTGGAACTGGTTGACAGACAGCTCGTTTCTTGGAAACTATAATACTGGGGCCATACAAAAGGCCACAATGCTTTTTTTTTTTTTTATTTTTGGTGGAGGGAGAGGTTCTGATTCCGGGAAAGAAGAGGCAGGAGTCGACTAGTCAGACAGTGGAAACATGATGTCTAGGAAACAAGGCATGACCATTCACCAGGCGGTACATACACTACGCGATCGATTTGCTTTTCCTGCTTGCATTTATAGGCGCAGTAGAAGTAGTAGTAGTCTATTTTACCACACTAGGACATCACACAAGGATAAACAACCGTTGACACAAAGTGACACCATGTGGATGAGGATCACCCGTGGAGAGGTCCCGGAAACCGCGTTTAAACATTAGGCCAAGTTTATGGCCGGGTTATATTGAGGCCCTGACAAAGGCCAGAGTGGGGCTTCAAAATAACGAAAAATTGCATCCAACAAGGGGATGAGTAGATTTTTGATATGGATAAGAGTAACCTTGATTAAAAGACAAATATATTAAACACCCGTGATTCCATTGCCACCATGTGGATGTGTTCACCGTGGAAAATTTCAATTGGCCATTTTTACTCCTGCCTATATTGTGGCCCCTGGCGCCAGAGTGGGGCACCTTACGACCTATTTATGGATGTCCTTGATTGTTCCGGTGTTATATTCCTTATGTCTCATTTCTTGTTTGGACTCCCACCCCTAAACACAAATTTGTTGACTGAGCTTTTCCGCTGTTATATATACCCCCCCCCCCCCCCCCCCCCCCCCCCCACCAGTTCGCAGTCACGGTGCCAACATAAACATTGTAACTGCTTCTCCAGTACCGGCTGAGTATCGGAATCCTTGTATAAACAGTTGCGTCCCCTGACCTCACACACAGGCGCCTAGCTCAAGTGCAATGGTCACTTGTATTTTGTGTGTGTACGTGAACTCTGAACTGCATTATCAACTTGAATAAGCAAACAGACGGCGGAGATTCGCCACAGATCGGAGATGAATATTCAAGTTTCTGCCTACTAGTTTATTATGTTTCCTTGTCTTCTTTCGTTCGCTTGAAATGGAGTATCTCTGTCTGCAATGTTGTCTCTAGCATTCACTTCTACTGTAGTATGTAATTCACTCAACGACCCGTAAAGCTTTGCTTGCCAAACGTTTTATCTTGATATATAGTATCTAGCACAGCCTTGGAGGACGTGATTTGTTGTCTCAGGTCCCAATACACATGTACACATGGTTAATTCACCAGTCTGAACTTTTTGTGTACATGTGGTTGCGAAGTCAACTGTACCCTGTTCTAAGGCGTAGCATAATTACTTACTCTGGTCTGTCCACGACATGGTAATCCTCTTGTGCATGTTATGGTGGCGTTCTGATTGATTTGATTATTCTCTCTATCGTGTCTGCCAGGTTGTTCTTCATTTGTATTTTCTTTAACCAGTTTATCAGCTCTTTCATTTTTCGGTAACTCCACATTGCATAGTTTTCTTACACCGGTTGCCTAGTCTGGAGTGTCCGTCCGTATACCTGGTATTTTGTACGGTGTCTAGTTTCTTCATTAACACATTCAGCCTGAGTACAGTCTTATCATTATATTACTTGCTATCAGTTCCCAGTAAAAGATATGTCTTGTGTCTGTCTGTCTATCTGCTTTTTTACTGGTCTATATTTATGTCTGCATATATGTCCATCTGTCATCGTCAAATTCTTTGGCACCTGGTAATCGGGCTCCACATCTTACGGTGTCCCACAACACGTGTCCCGTCACTCTGCTATCCTGCCCGGCTGTGACAACAGGCCCTAAAAATGACCTTCCCACGTTGCCCCCCTCCTCGCCTCTAAATAATATATATATATATATATATATATATAAGTCTGAAATGTGGGATAATTGTGTATATGTGTGTGTATATATATATACATATATATGTGTATATATATATATACATATATATATATATACACATATATATATATATATATATATATATATATATATATATATATATATATATATAGTGATCACAAATTTCATAATTTTTTTTCTCACAATGGAACAAAAACTGATAACTATTCATGATATTTGAGATGAGTTATCTTTGTCTCATTCTCTATAAAACGTCTCTTTCTATTACTTGTTGATGTCTCAATCTTTGTGTAATTTGGGCACATATATAAACATACACACACACACAACATTCGAGCATGCAAAGGCCCAAGCGCACACACAGACACAGACACACACACAAACGCACACAAACGTTTTTTAAACCCAGTCGGGAGAGTGAAGGTACACACGGGAAATCTGGCAGCTCACAGCATGTTTAGAAGGAGAGACAGGAAAGGACAACAAGAGCAGAAACACATCAATTTTTTTGTTTGGAATATGGAATAGTGTCAGTAGACTAAGCGATGCAAACTGTCAAAGATCACAAGATGCAGAGAACCATCATTGCTCACGTCAGTCGGCAAAGCAGTGATTAATCATGATAATGATGATAAATATATAGAAACATATACTTCTGTCTGTGTCTGCATATGTGTGGGTACCAGTTTGTGTCTGTGTGTTTAAGTGTGTTCGCGAGACGCGTTTGTGTAGCTTTTTGTAATGCATTATTGCTAGCAATCTCACTCAACGAATGACGACACTGCACATCTGCCCCTTCCTAGCTATGGTAAAAAGTTGCTTCCTGTTTCTCCGTTAGCAGACAGCGCCAGTCCGAACCCCTGCTAGTTACTCATCTAAGAAAGCGTGCCCGTGGATCAATCATTCCTGCGTGGTGTATCCCGCCAGAGCAACATTGGCGATATAGGCTGAGATAACCCCGGGCTTTCAAGCGAGAATCTTCGACTAGCACTTGTCCAAATCGCAAATAAACCAAGTATTTTATGTTGGCGACAGCGCTTTTCGTATTCAGGCGGCGCGCGCCCACCAGAAAACCCGTCTGAGACGCCGGAAACTCGGCGAAGATGCATGGATGCGGTATTTTCCGCCGTATCACTACATCAGGCTTCCAATCGCCGCTTGAAGCCTTTAGCAGCATCTCAATGAAGCTACTCGTTAATTCAGATTTTTGGACAAGCATTCTCCGAGCCTGATCGCTAGCGTCACATACATCATCATCAAATCTAAGGGCTGATATTGGCCCCTGCAAACCACAGAAATTAGTAAATGCATATGAGAGGGGCAGGGTGTAACTCTACAGCGTCCATCATCTTCAGCAATGACAGCAAGGTCTGGGGGCAACTTTATGGCAGTGCGCTGGCTTAAACTTGGACAATTTGTTTTTGAAAGCGTACATTTTCTAACGTAGCTTTTCTTCAGATTGACATTTAGTGTGCAGTTTATGTAATACTAGCTCACCGTGTATTAATACGTAAAGGAATAGTTTGGCACTTATCATGTATGTTGCTGTTAGTAAACATATTTTCTGAGATAACTTTGCAGACGGCAAGCTGTTTGGGGAAGAGAAAAAAATTACACCACATCAACAGCTCTAGGAAGTGCCATCTTCATAATGAAGGTCGGCTGCAACAGATCTTCACCACTCTGCTTCTTAGCCTGGTTATCCACTCTCTGACAATAGCCCATTACTGGATGATATCGGCTCACTTGTATCGCTGTCTAACTCCTTCTCTCTTGCCTTCCTACTGTACGTTTTTAAAATAATGTTACTGAGACACATAATCCATATCTTCCGGCCAATGTGGCTGATAGGCTCTGAAAAGGGTGTTTTTTTTCCTGCTAGATTTTGCCGATTAAAAAAAATTAAAAATTTCTGGACCGGAAGTCCAAGGGGTCCGGAACCCAGCTACTGAGCCGAGTGTTTGGTGCGACACTGTGAGCTGTGCATTCAGTATGGAATGGGATTCTGTTTGTTAATTGTTGTACTTGCATTGTGTTGTTGGAATGCACTAAAATGGTGAATGTCAGATTACGTCAGAAATTACATGTCCTTCTGTGGGTGCAATGCGGGTTTTCATGACTGACCGTTAGCGCCAAAACTGAGCTGCAAGTATGGTGATTAGTTTTCTCACATCTGACAGCTGCCTTATACGTGTTCACTTAGCGTATTTGAGCTTCACCGTTTCGCTGAGACTGACATGGTTTTCATTAGTTTTGAAATGTTGACAGTCGAGCTTATTTTGTGTTATTGACACTGGCACAGGCAGGGAGCAGTAATGGGACAATGGATTGTCGCGTGTAACAGCGGGCTGGCAGATACATTTACATCCATGGTATGCGCTGCTAGATTTATATAGGTCTAATCTCAAAAGCATCAGCATTATTTTTCTTCTGTCGTTCAAGAAATCAAAGGCTCTCAACTATATTGTGATAAGTTGTCCTATTCTTGTTAGTGGCATGCTGCTCAGAGCATATGTTGTCACCTAACTCTCTAAAATTATCGTTACTGTTTGGCGGGGAAATTGTTGTGGGAGGGGTGTGAGGGTGCTTTATTCTTGTGAATACATGTGGGTTTCAGCAAAACAGCATTCCAGTTTTAATGTAGCCTCGTTTTATCACACGTTAGAACGTCTTCGTCTGAGAGTCTCTGTAGGTGGCGTTGGTCGTGTTGTCGTCCATGGCATTCAGTCTCATGTAGTGACGTCATGTGTATATACAGTTAATAAAATATGACTATGCTGTAGAAGGCTATATTTGCCTACAAACTATGATCACAAGATCAGGAGCACAGATATAGTCAGTCGGTTGCTGTAATGTAAAGAACAAGTTATGTTCTCTGAGATCCAAGAGCGTATTAGGTTGCAATGAATTCCAGGGGTATCTTCAATGCACGTGATACTATCCACACTGCTCAAGTCTGCTTCTCTGTTTGTTCTTACTCAGAGCTTCACGTAGTATACGTACTCCGTAGCACAGGCGAGTACCCCAGTGTTTATGTCTCAGTGTGTTTATCTTAGTGTATCTGTCCCATTATGTATATCTCAGTATGTATATCCAAGTGTTTCCATCACAATGTGTTTATATTACTTTGTATATCCTAGTGTGTCTGTCTTAGTGTGTTTATCCCAGTGTGCCTACCTCAGTGTGTTTATCTCAGTGTGCCTATCTCAGTGCGTCTTTCCCAGTGTATCATCTGTGTCCCGCTTGCACATATATTTATTTATAGACATTGGCTTCGACAAATTCTACCCATCTGTAATTCACCACAGAGAATGTCCTTAAGGACTCTACCATACTCTATTCTCCATGTGTGACCTAGCCACCTGAAGGTTCAGACACTGAGCATTGAGAACACTGTTGCATTGTCTGGTCTTTCCCCAGTGTTTGCGAGTTTGTCTTGCTACTTATACCAGTTTTTCATTCTTAGACATTGCATGTAAAAGTTATATAGTCGTTTTCTCCTGGTGCGAATAAGTTAATTAAGTTTCACTGATGTATGGAAGGGTGCTAAGTACACTAGCTTGATTTTTTTTTTTTTCTAAGTTTTAAATACATTTTATTGAATGTTAAAAATGGGTCTGTATACAAGGCTGGGTGGTTTCTGTATTGTAAGTTTTATATATTTACATGTGTCTGCGGTGTGCGTATTTTGTTTAGTGTTCTTTACATGTTTTGCCGTTTATGAGTATTCGGAGTTGCAAGCGTAAACATCCATTTAAAATTATAAAAACAGACAACAGACGGAGACGAACACATAGCAGGCGGACGAGGGACGGGAATGGGGGAAAGGAGGAGGATGAGCAGAAAGAGAAAACAGGGCTACTCATTTTATTACAATCCGCCATTTCGCCTTGCACTTCTGGGCAATGTGTCGACTAAAATGTAGACAGATGTAATTTTATTCATGTTATACATTAATACATAAGGTTAGAAACATTGGAAAAAATAGTTTTCAGCCTGTTGGCTATCTTGTAGGCGATAGAGTTTTTGCGTTTGAGAAGGTCATTTTGGGCAATATTGGTGGTAAAGTGGCAGGAGTTTTGCCGGAGGAAAGGACAGAAGGACAAGACAGTAAAATTCTGTAGACAGTTGTCGCGCGCTGCTTTGATTCGTTATCTATAGCTACGGCCTTTGTTATATTTAGTATGTGCAGAATACTGGCTGACTAATCTCTATCTGTTCATCTCTGTCTGACTAATCTCTATTTGTTCATCACTGTGTGACTAATCTCTATCTGTTCATCCCTGTCTAACTAATCTCTATCTGTTCATCTCTGTTTAACTAATGTCTATTTGTTCATCTCTGTCTGACTAATGTTTATCTG
Organism: Candidula unifasciata; assembly: GCA_905116865.2. Taxonomy (NCBI): domain Eukaryota; kingdom Metazoa; phylum Mollusca; class Gastropoda; order Stylommatophora; family Geomitridae; genus Candidula; species Candidula unifasciata. The sequence continues at coordinate 60,617 of CAJHNH020001384.1, read as the reverse complement.
TTCACCTCTGGCTGACTAATCTCTATCTGTTGAACTGTGTCTGACTAATCTCTATCTGTTCATCTCTGTTTGGCTAATCTCTATCTGTTCACCTCTGGCTGACTAATCTCTATCTGTTGATCTGTGTCTGACTAATCTCTATCTGTTGATCTCTGTCTGACTAATCTATATCTGTTAATCTATAGCTGACTAATCTCTATCTGCTGATATCTGTTTGACTAATTTCTATCTGTTCATCTCTGTCTGACTAATTTCTTTCTGTTGATCTCTCTCTGACTAATCTCTATCTGTTGATCTGTGTCTGACTAATCTCTATCTGTTCATCTCTGTCTGACTAATCTCTAACTGTTCATCTCTGGCTGACTAATCTCTATCTGTTGATCTCTATCTGACTAATCACTTTCTGTTGACCTCTGTCTGACTAATCTCTATCTGTTGATCTCTGTCTGACTAATCTCTATCTATTCACCTCTGTCTGACTAATCTATGTCTATTCATCTCTGTCTGACTAATCTCTGTCTATTCATCTTTGTCTGACTAATCTCTATCTGTTCATCTTTGTCTGACTAATCTCTTTCTGACTAATCTCTGTCTGTTTATCTCTGTCTGACTAATCTATGTCTATCTAATCTATATATGTTAATCTCTGTCTTACTCATGTTTGTCTGACTAAACTATATCTGTTCATCTCTGTCTGACTAATCTCTCTCTGTTCATCTCTGTCTGGCTAATCTGTGTCTGACTAATCTCTATCTGTTTATCTCTGTCTGACTAATCTCTATCTGTTTTTCTCTGTGTCTGACTAATCTCTGTCTGTTCATCTGTGTCTGAATAATCTTTATCTGTTCATCTCTGTCTGACTAATCTGTTTATCTCTGTCTGACTTATACATGTCTGTTCACTTCTGTCTGTTTATTTCAATCTGTTCATCTCTGTCTGTTCCTCTCTGTCTGACTAGTCTCTATCTGTTCATCTCTGTCTGACTAATCTCTATCAGTTTATCTCTATCTGACTAATCTCTATCTGTTCATCTCTGTCTGACTAATCTCTATCTGTTCATCTCTGTCTGACTAATCTTTATCTGTTCATCTCTGTCTGACTAATCTCTATCTGTTCATCTCTGTCAGACTAATCTCTATCTGTTCATCTCTGACTAATCTCTATCTGTTTATCTCTGTCTGAATAATCTCTATCTGTTCATCTCTTTCTGACTAATCTCTATCTTTTCATCTGTGTCTGACTAATATCTATCTGTTCATCTCTGTCTGACTAATCTCTCTTAGTTTATCTGTGTCTGACTAATCTCCGTCTGTTCATCTATGTCTGTTAATCTCTATCTGGCTAATCTCTGTCTGGTATCTACATCTTACTAATCTCTGTCTGTTCATCTCAATCTGACTAATCTCTCTCTATTCATCTCTGTCTGACTAATCAATGTATTACTATTCTTTATCTGTTGATCTCTGTCTGACTAGTCTCTATCTGTTTATCTCCGTCTGACTAATCTCTGTCTGTTCATTTCTGTCTGACTAATCTCAATCTGTTCATCTCTGTCTGGCTAATCTCTATCTGTTCATCCCCATCTGTGGATCTCTGACTAATCTCTGTCTGGCTAATCTCTGTCTGACTAATCTCTGTCTGTTCATTCCCATCTGTGGATCTCTGACTAATCTCTGTCTGGCTAATTTCTGTCTGTTTATCTCTGTCTGACTAATCTCCCTCATTTCATCTCTGTCTGGCTAATCTCCCTCTGTTTATCTCTGTCTGACTAATCTCCCTCATTTCATCTCTGTCTGGCTAATCTCCCTCTGTTCATCTCTGTCTGGCTAATCTTCCTCTGTTCATCTCTGTCTGGCTAATCTCTAACTGTTCATTTCTGTCTGGCTAATCTATCTCTGTTCATCTCTGTCTGGCTAATTTCTGTCTGTTTATCTCTGTCTGACTAATCTCTATCTGTTCATTTCTGTCTGGCTAATCTCCCTCTGTTCATCTCTGTCTGGCTAATCTCTAACTGTTCATTTCTGTCTGGCTAATCTATCTCTGTTCATCTCTGACTAATCTCTATCTGTTCATTTCTGTCTGGCTAATCTCTATCTGTTCATCTCTGTCTGGCTAATTTCTATCTGTTCATCTCTGCCTGACTAAACTCCCTCTGTTCATCTCTGTCTGGCTAATCTCTAACTGTTCATTTCTGTCTGGCTAATCTCTCTCTGTTCATCTCTGACTAATCTCTATCTGTTCATTTCTGTCTGGCTAATCTCTATCTGTTCATCTCTGTCTGGCTAATCTCTATCTGTTCATCTCTGCCTGACTAAACTCCCTCTGTTCATCTCTGTCTGGCTAATCTCTATCTGTTCATTTCTGTCTGGCTATCTCTCTGTCTGTTCATCTCTGTCATGACTAATCTGTTTGTCTGTTGTTCATCTCTGTCTGGCTAATCTCTATCTGTTCATCTCTGTCTGGCTAATCTCTATCTGTTCATCTCTGTCTAACTATTCTCTATCTGGTTATCTCTGTCTGACTAATGTCTATTTGTTTATCTCTGTCTGACTAATCTATATCTGTTGATTTCTGTCTGACTAATCTCTATCTGTTAATAACTGTCTGACTAATCTCTATCTGTTCATCTCTGTCTGACTAATCTCTATCTGTTCATCACTGTCTGACTAATCTCTATCTGTTCATATCCTTCTGACTAATCTCTATCTGTTCATCTCCTTCTGACTAATCTCTATCTGTTCATCTCTGTCCTATTAATCTCTGCCTGTTGATCTCTGTCTGACATATCTCTGTCGGTCTAATCTCTATCTGTTCATATCTTTTTGACTAATCTCTTTCTGTTCATCTCTGACTGAATATCTATGTCTGTTCATCTCTGTCTGACTAATCTAAGTCTGACTAATGTCTATCTGTTCATCTCTGTCTGAATAATCTCTGTCTGTTCATCTCTGACTAATCTTTATCTGTTCATCGCTTTCTGTTCATCTCTGTTCATTTCTATCGGTTCATTCTCTGTTCATCTCTGCCTGACTAATCTCTGTCTATTTATTTCTGTCTGACTAATATATTTCTGTTGATCTCTATCTGACTAATCGCCGTCTGACTAATCTCTATCTCTTCATCTTTGTCTGACTAATATATATCTGTTCATCTCTGTCTAAACTATATCTGTTCATCTCTGTCTGACTAAACTCTATCTGTTCATCTCTGTCTGACTAATCTCTATCTGTTCATCTCTGTCTGACTAATCTCTATCTGTTGATCTCTGTCTGACTAATCTCTATCTGTTCATCTCTGTCTGACTAATCTCTATCTGTTCATCTCTGTCTGACTAATCTATATCTGTTCATCTCTGTCTGACTAATCTCTCTTTGTTTATCTGTGTCTGACTAATCTCTGTCTGTTCATCTATGTCTGTTGATCTCTATCTGGCTAATCTCACTCTGTTCATCTCTGTCTGACTAATCTCTATCTGTTCATCTCTGTCTGACTAATCTCTATCTGTTCATCTCTGTCTGACTAATCTCTATCTGTTCATCTCTGTCTGACTAATCTCTATCTGTTCATCTCTGTCTGACTAATCTCTATCTGTTCATCTCTGCCTGCCTAATCTCTCTCTGTTCATCTCTGTCTGGCTAATCTATATCTGTTTATCTCTGTCTGACTAATGTCACTCTGTTCATCTCTGTCTGACTAATCTCTATCTGTTCATTTCTGTCTGACCTATCTCCCTCTGTTCATCTCTGCCTGGCTAATCTCTATCTGTTTATCTCTGTCTGGCGAATCTCTATCTGTTCATTTCTGTCTGGCTAATCTCTCTCTGTTCATCTCTGACTAATCTCTATCTGTTCATCTCTGTCTGGCTAATCTCTGTCTGTTCATCTATGCCTGATTAAACTCCCTCTGTTCATCTCTGTCTGACTAATCTCTAACTGTTCATCTCTGACTAATCTCTATCTGTTAATTTCTGTCTGGCTAATGTCTATCTGTTCATCTCTGTCTGGCTAATCTCTATCTGTTCATCTCTGTCTGACTAATCTCTATCTTTTCATCTCTGTCTGGCTAATCTCTATCTGTTCATCTCTGTCTGACTAATCTCTGTCTGTTCATCTGTGTCTGACTAATCTCTATCTGTTCATCTCTGTTCATCTCTGTCTGACTAATCTTTATTTGACTAATGTATATCTGTTCATCTCTGTCTGACTATTCTTTGTCTGACTAATCTATATCTGTTCATCTCTTTCGGACTTTTCTTTGTCTGACTAATCTGTATTTGTCCATCTCTGTCTGACTAATCTTTGTTTGACTAATCTCTATCTGTTGATCTGTGTTGACTAATCTCTATCTGTTCATCTCTGTCTGACTAATCTCTATCTGTTCATCTCTGGCTGACTAATCTCTATCTGCTGATGTCTGTCTGAATAATCTCTATCTGTTCTTCTTTGTTTGACTAATTTCTTTCTGTTCATCTCTGTCTGACTAATCTCTTTCTGTTGATCTCTGTCTGACTAATCTCTATCTGTTGATCTCTGTCTGACTAATCTCTATTTGTTCATCTCTGTCTGACTTATCTCTAACTGTTCATCTCTGACTAATCTCTATCTGTTAATTTATGTCTGTCTAATGTCTATCTGTTCATCTCTGTCTGGCTAATCTCTATCTGTTAATCTCTGTCTGACTAATCTATATCTGTTCATCTCTGTCTGGCTAATCTCTACCTGTTCATCTCTGTCTGACTTATCTCTATCTGTTCATCTCTGTCTGACTAATCTCTGTCTGTTCATCTGTGTCTGACTAATCTCTATTTCTTCATCTCAGTCTGACTTATCTCTATCTGTTCATCTGTGTCTGACTAATTACTATCTGTTCATCTCTGTTCATCTCTGTCTGACTAATCTTTATTTGACTAATCTATATCTGTTCATCTCTGTCTGACTATTTTTTGTCTGACAAATCTATATCTGTTCATCTCTTTCTGACTTTTCTTTGTCTGACTAATCTATATCTGTTCATCTCTGTCTGACTAATCGCTATCTGTTCATCTATTTCTGACTAATCTCTTTCTGTTCATCTCTATCTGACTAATTTATGTCTGTTTATCTCTATCTGTTCATCTGTATCTATTTTCTATGTATGTTCATTTCTTTGTTTTTTTTTTTTCTTATTCTGTTAATCTTCATGTGTTTATCTCCTATTTTTTTTTATCTCTTCATATTCATCTTCATCTGTTCTTCTCTGTCTTGTAATCTCTGGTAATCTCTGTCTGTTCATCTATGTGTTCCTCTCTTTGCTTTCACCTCCTTCTGTTTATCTCTATGTGTTTATCTCATCAAAATAGTAGCAGAAAGGAAAACAAATTATAGTAAATACGGTAAACTAAGTCGTAAACGTCTGTTGTTCCGGGGTTATGAACGAAGTTTGTTAAATCTGACATACTAGTTTAAATCCAAGCGCAGGTGTTGGTTGAGAGTCGACCTTCAGTACAATGACAAAGTACTGAATTTTCAAATTGCACAGGGAAACATTAAACTGAAAAAGAAGATTGTTTCGCGACTACCAATAAAGTGTGTGCGACTATTTCAACGTTTAGAAAACAGACCCAAAGGTGTAACCATCCATCGCCTAGCCCGATTCCCTAAATTATATATGAGTAATAATTATGTCCTGATACTTTTGAAAACGTTTTGTCAGGCACAACAGCGAACAGCTGGTGACGCCGACTGAGAGAAACTGGCTCCGTTAGAAGTGCTCCGCGGTTGTGGGCAGGCGCGATATTAAAAATATATAATAAATTGTGGAACTAACGTAACAGATGCAAATGACATTCCCAGGACGAATGGGAGGAAAAACCAAGAGGCGGTGAGAAGAGAAATCAACCTTTCACAGAAAGCAAAAACTGGGTAAAATATCGGAATTATGAGGTCAAGTCAAATGTCGACCCCAAATGAAATTCAGAATGAGATACATATACGCATATGTACATACAGAGAGAGAGAGAAAGAGAGAGAAAGAAAGAGAAAGAGAGAGAGAGGAAGAGAGAGGAAGAGAGAGAGAGAGAGAAAGAGAGAGAGAGAGAAAAAGAGGGGAGAGGAAGGGAGAGAGAGAGAGGTGAAGAACACATTGACAGAAAGAGAGAGAGAGACGGGTGGAAAAACAGAAAAAAAAAAAAAATAGTGACACAGAGAAAAGTGCTGCTTGTTAATCATTTCGACACCCTAGCATATCGGTCCAAGCCATCGCTGCTTCGTCCTCAGATGTAGCAGCCACTTCAGTGTCTCCATGCTCAACGTAACCAGCAGGAGTTACCCGGCGTACTTTTTTTTCTTTGTTCTAGGCCCGGTTTCTACATGCTTGTCCTCGTCAAATACCCTTTACAACAAGCGATTCATTGTCTCCTACCCCTTTATCTCAAAGCCTCTAGAACGCAGCGCATTCAGTATGTCTGTCTTGTCCATGCCTCGTCCTTCACAAACTATTGAAGACACGGCCAGTCTGTCAGCTCTTTATTTTATTTCCACGCTGGCCCGTCTCGGTGTGTACAGTCAAGCTCGTTTCTTGGGACGAACTTCTGGATGCTGTCAGTCAATTTTAGTCGGAGTCTTTCAGTTTGAATCTTCTTAGATATACTCATTCAGTCTGTCATTATCGATGCTTGAGTTACTTTCGGTTCTGCCAGCCTTGGAAGTGCCCCGGTGACAGCTATCTCCTCGTCATGCTAGAAGTAGTTGAAATGAAAGCCTGACTTTATTCCTTTTGTGTCTTTCCTACCTGCGCTGTGTGTGCACCATATTGCACTAAACGAATCCCTGAGCCATTTGTAGAGATGACGTATTCCACTGGTCAAGAATGCTCGTGGATGAGTGCCCTTACTTTAACACCAGCGGCTGCTTAACTTCTGTCTCTACATTCCTGCCTAGGGTGATTATTACTTTAAATGTATCCTGCAATTAATATTGTGATTCTACCCATTCAACCCATTCAGCGTTGATTCTGACATGTTCGAACTGGCAAATCTGGCTAATAGTATCCTCTGCTTCTGTCATTCAGGACTGCCCTATCTTTAGGTGCTTACGTGTGCTGATCTGTAAACAGCTGTGCAGAAGCTACTGTTTGTCAACAGCAACACAAATCTAAGTCTTCCCCTGGGTCTTTTTGTGTCTAGTGGCCATGTCTGGCAGGTCGAGGATGTGTCGCATGGCGTGACATGAGGTTCTCTTGTGCACCCAAAGATACATCTCATGGCTCCATTTTACACTTTGTCTGGTCTTTATATCTGATTTCTGCAATTTGTGAGCAGGCCACACAGTTCCTCGGAACATATGCGGATTGACAGAAAGTATGTATGTATGTATGTATGTATGTATGTATGTATGTATGTATGTATGTATGTATGTATGTATGTATGTATGTATGTATGTATGTATGTATGTATGTATGTATGTATGTATGTATGTATGTATGTATGTATGTATGTATGTATGTATGTATGTATGTATGTATGTATGTATGTATGTATGTATGTATGTATGTGTATGTATGTATGTATGTATGTATGTATGTATGTATGTATGTATGTATGTATGTATGTATGTGTATGTATGTATGTATGTATGTATGTATGTATGTATGTATGTATGTATGTATGTATGTATGTATGTATGTATGTATGTATGTATGTATGTATGTATGTATGTATGTATGTATGTATGTATGTATGTATGTATGTATGTATGTATGTATGTATGTATGTATGTATGTATGTATGTATGTATGTATGTATGTATGTATGTATGTATGTATGTATGTATGTATGTATGTATGTATGTATGTATGTATGTATGTATGTATGTATGTATGTATGTATGTATGTATGTATGTATGTATGTATGTATGTATGTATGTATGTATGTGTATGTATGTATGTATGTATGTATGTATGTATGTATGTATGTATGTATGTATGTATGTATGTATGTATGTATGTATGTATGTATGTATGTATGTATGTATGTATGTATGTATGTATGTATGTATGTATGTATGTATGTATGTATGTATGTATGTATGTATGTATGTATGTATGTATGTATGTATGTATGTATGTATGTATGTATGTATGTATGTATATGTATGTATGTATGTATGTATGTATGTATGTATGTATGTATGTATGTATGTATGTATGTATGTATGTATGTATGTATGTATGTATGTATGTATGTATGTATGTATGTATGTATGTATGTATGTATGTATGTATGTATGTATGTATGTATGTATATGTATGTATGTATGTATGTATGTATGTATGTATGTATGTATGTATGTATGTATGTATGTATGTATGTATGTATGTATGTATGTATGTATGTATGTATGTATGTATGTATGTATGTATGTATGTATGTATGTATGTATGTATGCTGTATATGTATGTATGTATGTATGTATGTATGTATGTATGTATGTATGTATGTATGTATGTATGTATGTATTTATGTATGTATGTATGTATGTATGTATTATTTGTGTGTGTGTATGTATGCATGTATGTATGTATGTATGTATGTATGTATGTATGTATGTATGTATGTATGTATGTATGTATGTATGTATGTATGTATGTATGTATGTATGTATGTATGTATGTATGTATGTATGTATGTATGTATGTATGTATGTATGTATGTATGTATGTATGTATGTATGTATGTATGTATGTATGTACGCATGTATGCATGCATGCGTGACAGACTGTACTTTGACACATTTATCGCTCAGTAGACAGGGCCAGGAAGTAAGTTCACACATTTGATCAAATTTAACATTCTGGACATTTAGACAGAGATAAATGATTATGAATAAGAAGCACCATTTGATATAAAATTCAACAAGACAGCGACTTACGAGTACTGCTAGTTTTTTGAAATGACGATGACTAATAACAGTTCAGCCGAGAAAGATGCTAGCTATATGCAAGCAACAATACAGAAAAGTTTGAAAGAAAATGAATAGGAGGCAAAAGAAATGGACATAAAAGAATCGGAAATGGCAAACTAAAAGTGACCAGTAAAGAGATGAGCGGAAGCGTCTGATGTTTCCAGAACAGTACCCTAAGGGCTCGTAAAATTCAGCAGAAATCAGAGATGTTTTCGTGATCACGTGTGCTGTACAAGATATGGATGAGTGTTGGAGAGACAGGAGCAGAATACTGTACAAGAACCAGTGTAGACGGCTGTGTTTTTGAGGAAGGCGGGAGACAAGTAAATTAGTTGGGAAAGCATGTGTGAGGGTGATGCTTAGACTCGGGTTGAAAACATCTTTATGCAGGCATGGGCAAACGGTGCAGACATGAGAAAAGAATCAAATAGTGTATGACAAATTAGGGAATTAAAAAGCTGAAAGTAATAATAAAGTAAAGGAAAGCAAAGGACACATTTACACGTCAGTGACACACCAGGAAACTGTTGCTAGACCAAGATTTGTTCGGTACTATATTAGATACCAGGTCACCATCACATTGGCCACATCTCGACAGACGGGCTTTGAAACCCATTTTTTGGCTGGATGGATTTGGCAGCCAAAGCCAACAGTTTAAAAAAATCAGACTATTCGAATTTGGATCCACGACATTTGGACTGGCAGGCAAGCGTCTTCGTGAGACCGGACGTAGCAGGCTATAGCAAGCAGTGAACGTTTTTGAATAACATATTCACAATATTTTTAATATTCGTGTTTGTAAACAAGATTTTAAATGCCAAATTTTTCATTCGGCCGTTTTCAAATGTCTAACAAGAAAATTATAATTTGTATCTAGTGCCACGTAACAGCCCACGCCCCCTTTTGTCTTTGACTCGTCTAGATCCTGTCACCTCTATGCAGATAAGGCTAAGTTTAAAAATCGACCTGCCTCTACAGGTATATAGTCCATCTTTGGTAAATATAGGTCTTTGGGTCGAGTTAAATACTCCTAGATGTCCCAATTCTTCTACGAACATTATAGTTTTGATTCACTGGTAATTATTGCCTAAAGTCCTTTGGGCATATCACAGCCCGGGGAGGATGAATCCGTCGCCGCGTTATTCGAGAGAGACGCTTGAGTTAACACTATTTTCAGCCCGGCTTCCAGAGAGAGCAGGCGCTTTGTGCTTTTGCGCTAAATTTTGTTGGATATCTAGGATCATTTATGTATCGTAAAAGAATCCAGAGCTTAGGATTGTAAGTTCACTGGAGGCCAGCCGGACAATCAGCACATATCCACGTCACCAGTATTCCTTACCACCACCAGCCAGAAGATACTACCATGAGGCCTGCCGACATGTCTGTTTCTACGCCCAGATGTCACGAAACGATCTCAGTGGTTCCAGAAGTTAGTACTTGTAATAAGTTCTTCTGGTTCTAAAAGAGAGAGGATTATATTTACTCTGCCCGTTACAATAATATTACTTTAAACCGAATTGATTTAAATGTTTCTAGTCCTTAGTCCAGACCAAGCGACTGAGTCTTGGGTAATGTTACGCAATTACACCGGGACTAGAGAATTTCCTTTCACATGCACATGTCATAAATGTTATCTCCTGACCAGACTGCTTTGAACAGACTTTTGATGAGACTAGATCAAGGGAATTGAGCGGACTCTAGACAATGTGGCGACGGGAGGTTTGAGTTTCGCAAGTCAGTGTAATTCTTGGCAGAACAGGTGTTTGGCAATTAGGAATGTTTGATCTGGGTCAAGAAGTAAACACAATGGCTTCACGGACCGTTTTCACACCGGCTAGTTTGATTCGTTGTAAACTAGATTGGGTCACTTAAGACTGTTTGCTCTAGGGATGTCAGTCCAGAATTGACTGACAGGCCACTTGTTAGCTAATTTGATCTGATAGGTACTTCAGAGGCGTGGCTTAAGTCATTGTCTTGAGGGTTGGGTAGAACCGAGGAAAGGGAGGAGATTAATTCGGACAATAGATTGATACTTATACTTTGAGCCTGTGGAATTCCCGTCATTAAGCGCAGCCTGCCGGCAAACAAACACAGGTCGACGTAAAGGTATTTTACGGTCGCATTCTTGTTTGGCGATAGATGGAAAGTTCCCAGGTGAATATTAATTAATCTTGTATACTTAGGTTAGGGAGTTAAGCTTAGTCTATACTACCTTTTCTTAATTTGTCTGCACATTCTGCTTGAAATAGTTCTTTGTGAGTATTCAGTATCTCAAGTTAGGGAACTGCTAAACTATTCCTATTTCTTGTATGTTTGTGTCACATGTTTTTAAGTGTATGTTTCCATGTGTATAAAATAAGATGTGAACCATGACATTTGCTATAATGAAATGTAATTATATTGTTTCCACCATCTACCAAAATATGAGTTTGGACTGTGGGAAATCATGCCCATATGTGCAGGGATGGTGCTACGTTTTGTGTGCCCACCATGTGCTCACTTTATGTGTTCACCTGAACAGGGGATTTATAACCCCAGGGGAAGAATGATGGGTGTACAGTATTTACTGTCACTGAAAGATAATATTTAGGACAGCATGCACATATAAAATGGTTGGAGTTTTCAGCACATAACCTGCTCCACGTGGTCATGTAATATCAATGTCAGCCAGTTTGGAAGTCTGAGTGATGACGGACAACAGACTTAGAAAGTCAACTATCATGACATAGCATGAAGAGGGAAGTCAGGATATGTGACGTCCATGTAAGACAAAAGACCTTCAGACTAGACTGGAGAGCATGTTGAATATGAGGAGGAGTGATGGGATATATTTTATTATTATATGTTATATTAATTAATACATGTATTCTTAGTGTAAGTCAAGATACTACACGTATGTGTTTGTTTCCATGATTACAGCGCCCATGTGACGATCAGTCCATGAAAGAGACTACATTGTGTTAGACTCGGCCAGCTGGGAACGAGGTGGGGGCGAGGAGGAGAAACAAGCAGGAAAGAAGCTGGAAGAGGAGGAAGAGCTTGACAGTGCTCACGGCTGTCAGAGGTTCTATGAAACACAAGTTATGTTCATAAATTGTTCATACTTTATCACCTTCATCACACCACTCTAATCCCAGGTGCTGTTCTCGCGCTGAAGCAACCCATTACTATCATAACTTTAGCTAGTCACTGTTTGTGTAAACACAACAAACTGGGTATATCAATTAACTGATTGTTAGAAAATAAAGCTGTATGTCAAGTTTTATACTACATCGTTTGTTAAATTCCAAGTGTATTCAATCTTACCTGTTTTCTAAACTGATAGATAGAAGTACATTTGGTGGGTGCTCAAATAATATGATAATAATTCTTTAATTATTCATGATAACACCAGGAAAAGGGAGATGACGGAGGAATCATTTGCCCTGTCTAATAATTCATTAAGTATAATGCTATAGACATCTAAAATTTCTTTTCTTCCCTTGTGGGTACCAAGTTCAGCTAATGTTAATATACTTAACGAGCCAATATGGCTGTTTTCTTGGATATCCAGGACTTTGTCTGAGAGCAACATAGCTCAGATTTTAGTTCGGTTTATCTGGTGGAGGGAATGTGTTGAGAGGAACATCCCTACTCAACATTATAAACATTTTATCCACCGCGTCACGTCACACCAGATAGTGACCAACTACTCCATTGGGAGGGATCCATTGCCAGGGAGCTGTATGGTGAAGCCAGAGGTTGCCTGCCATTTGTGTCTGCGTTTATTGTGAAAAGTGGCTCTAATTTTACATTAGAAACATTTGTACTTTTTGGCCAAAGTAGGACTATAGTGCACAGTCTGATGTATTCAACAGTGCAGTGTCATATATGCCTAGGAGCAGAACCCTTTCAGTGACTTTGTACCAGCCATCCCAGATGTATAGGAAGTGAAGTGATACAGTGGACAGGACCTGAATGAGTGATATTACAGCGGTTGTGGTCACTCTTAACTCGAAAAGCTAAGTCCACTGTGCCATGGTTTCACCGCATAGCTATAATGACATTAGCTGCTACTGGAAGCAACTCTTGTTCTAGTCAAATATAAATTGCCTTTGTCTCCTCAGTGTCATTGATTTTATTGAATTTTTTGCCTTATCCTTGTATTGGTTATACTGACTACAGAATGTTTGTGAATTTTACATTCGTGGTTTAGTGTCCATCTTTCACTGTTCCTAGTTGTCTGGAATGTGTGTAACATTACTATATTGCATATTTTACTGTGTTTCTTATGTTGACTAGGATAGGAGACTATCTAGTCTGGGGGCTTAACTGAAGTAGTGAGTAAGTCAGGCCAAGTTGCGCCTAGGAATATATTATGTTCTGTAGTGCCATAATTTGCATCGCCTCACCCCTGAAGTAGGTAAGATGTTCATCAGAGCTGCGGGGTTCCGCCTAAGCCATTGAGAGCCAACATCTTACTATTTTATAACTACTTCAGAGTGCTAATTGGTTTATCAGGAGAAAACCTTACCAAAGCACGTGACACCAGCAGTATGTGACATTTAGTTTTTCTGAAACTGAGATTCAACAAGCTTTTGAAGCCAGCAGTTTCCATAGGGAAGCATACATTACCTTGTATTGATCGGCGTACTGTTCCGTGTACCTGGGATCCACACTACACGGCAGCACTGCCAACGACCCCGCTACCGCAGTGATCACCATAGGCGTTTCGTCAATCACTCGAGCTTTGTTGAAGACGCATTCTGAAACACATAAAGAACACGCTGTCACAACAATATAAGCCATCACATGTGTGAGAAATGTGAAATACTTTTCAAGTAATAGGTAGGGGCTTGTTCAGTTGCAGCTAACCCCCAAATAGGTTGAGCCAGGCAACATACATACCTGCTCATTCCCAAACACGCCTGAATGGCCCGGGCAAAATATCCACGTGATAATCACTACCTGAGATCTCTAGATTGTTGCCACCCAAAACATACCCAAAAAACCTGACTCCATCTTTCTGAGCATGCTTGGTGAGTCTGATACTATGACAACATGTGTGACTATAAATGTGTAACTGTATAAATAAGGACACACACCATATCTCACAATATCTTGCCTGGCATATTTGGCAATATTTTGGCAGGTGCTCTACTACAGTTTAGATCAATATAAAATGAAGCACTGAACATTTATCTTCTCGGGACTTATAAACTAAAAACGTAAAAACATATATAAAGGTAGGTTTGTAGATAAGCTGTACACCATCTAGACATCACACATACTATAAACACCTGGTGACACAAAGTGCTAACGTGCGGATGAGGATTAGCCGACGGTACTGTTTCCGGAAAACAAGGTATAGGCCGACCTCCGCAAACGCGTATTAAGACATTGAAACTGCATTGACTATGAAAGCACGAAGGCTGGAGAAAATTCTAGGAAAAGTGAGCCTTTCATTCGTACTGTGACGGGAGCGAGCTTCCGCAAAGACCTGCTGACTGACAATAAACGTAAAAATACATTGGTAACACGGGTCATTTTGAAACACACCCACACGTCACACCACAAGAATTCGGAGGTACTGTATCATTTGTTTGAGTTCCGTGTAAAGTACTTTTCAAATAACAGCTTTAGAAAAATTAGAGGAAGATTGACAGATAAACAGCCACGAACATATGTTTCTTTTGTGAATTGACAAATATATCATAGCATCTGTATTGTTGTGCCTGAGAAACGGAAAAAGGTAATATTTGATGTGACTCATTCCACACGAAGCCAGGAGTCGCGTTAGCGCTGTCGATAGGAGGCTCGCTTTCAAATCCAGCTGCGACTCGCTGCAGCCACGGTCGGTGTTTGAAACCGGGCGGTTCCCGGGGTTCACATAGTCTCTAGGAAATGGCTACCAGAGTTGACACTCTGGGGTAAATGGAGGAACATCGCTGGAGCTACGCAGTTACATGCGGACGGCGATACTGGCGGAGAGTTTCTTATCAGCTGTTCTTACTGGTGGCAAAGCACTTATGGTTTATAACCGTGTGCCATGACGCTGGTTCACATCTTCTGACTTTACCTTTACCACACGAAGCAACTCATGATAAGTTCACTGGCTATTGTTTTTATGTTTTGTTTATGTAAACTCATTAGGTCCTAAACAGTTGTTCACGACAGAGTTCTTTATTGGAAATATTTTTTGTCTAGACAATATTATTTTATATCCTCATTAGTTGAAGGATTTTGATTCTAGTCACATGGTTACCGGTGTTGTATTTATAGTACATATTATTTGAAGTATTTATGTGTATTTACTGACAGTTGGATAATATTATTATTTACAGATTGCCAGTTTTACTTTGAAATATAGTATAAGTTAAATAAAAAAAAAACTAACATTTCCGTAAAATATTTACAGTAACAATAACCAATAAACACTGGACCTTCCGTCAAATTATGCGACCACAAATCAAACCGATAAACATGTGAGTAGACAAACATTGTCTTTTCTTTTATATAATAGATGTATCAATAATATTGATAACATCAATAAACATGTGAGTAGATAAGCAATGATCTTTTCAACATTCCGTTTATCTATTCTCCAGGAAATGCGTGTGTGCAGGGGACGATTAACCAGACATACTGGCTGGTTCTACACCACATCATTGTGCAGTGATGCATGGACAAGTAAACAATGCACAGGCGTGATTAGATAATTCTGGTTTGGAGAGCGAGTTGCAGCCTGGAGTGACAAAGGATTTGACCGACACTCAACACTCAGAGCAAAGTCAAGACCGATATACAGTCAGACTTCTGCTGCCACCATCAGTATTGCAACGTTGCACTGGCTGCTGAACATGTGGCTTGAGTGCTTATGGGAATGTCCCGAATCTTGAGATATCGGGTTGTTAACCTTGCTCAACATAATACGATCATCAAACAATATCGATATATATTAGAAAAAAATAAACAATGACTGGTCTTTCAAATGATACACAAATAGAACAATATAAGTAAATTGGTGAGTAAATGAAGGAATATCATGTAAAGTCAGGCGTGTTTGTCTGAGAACGTTCCCTGTAACCCATACCAGATCTACCGGGGCGAGTGAAATGGGTAGACAAATAAGATGTCGTTCTTGACGATTGCCCTTTATGGCAACGTTATAATATCCCAGTGTTAAAGACTGGAGAAACTCGACGGCGATTCTTCCTTATACATCTTATTCACTTTCCAATCGACAGCCACGAGACATAGTGACGTCTTGAGCCTCGGGGTCATTACCGGTTGTCGATCGCTGGACGATTTCATGTACTTGCGAGGAAACCGACTTTGCAAATTGATAGCCAGTGAAAACAAATGGAGGAGCAGTCATTTAGAGATTGATCCAAGATCACATATGCCCGAGAACAGTGATGTCAGCGAGCGAGCGAGAAGGCGAGAAAACAGCTATAATGTGATTTCTAGCTTGTGTAGTGTTTGTATTTCTACCAAAATGTGGTTTGTGGTTGTTAAGAATATAGTCATCACTCTGCATCAGCATATGATCGAGTATGTAGTTAGTCTCTCATATCATGTAGAGAAAAACTTGTTGGTTGCATATGGCTCGTGTCAGCATTAGCCAAGGTCCATTTGACATCATTATATGTGCTGGGACAGAGACATGCCTACACATCCTCTCACATGAAATATCATCATCATCAAGTGCACCATCGACGTGCAAGGGCGATCAACGTTCTCCAGATCTTGCGTTTTCCAAGAACATGTATACGTTATTTAGCTGACACTTTTTAGTGCATTCACAAGAGATTGTTAAGAATCTTCCTCTCTCTCTTTCCATAATTATCTCCAGCTGTCACTCCATGGTTCCACTCTGTCTCATCTTATATTGTGGCAGCAAGTAATGACAGTCTGTCTGATGTTTCGTGACAGATTATATCTTAGTCCCACATGAATAGAAATACACAATTTTTACAAAAGAAAACTTATTAGTACCCGAATGCACAACATTTAGGCCCAAGGCGAGTGTCTAACCATTATGCCAAGGTGTAGACAGTTTTGTTCTCCACACGGGAGTTGAACAGAAATATCACCGTTTGTTCACCTAGTCATTAGCTGGCTGATGAAGGAAGTTACAAGTGATAGACACAGTATCAGATGGTCACGTCCAGGGCTGCCGAAGTTGGTTCGAGTGTATTTTTGTGCTAATTTTGTTTTAATTGACTCTTGCCAAGAAAAAACTATATTTTGTACATTCTGTCCGATGTTTTCATACGTTTTAGAAATGTTGTATAACTATTTCAAATCGTAATATTGTACGATGGATCGAGTAAGTGTCACTGATGGAAGACGGATGTCAGTCGTGCCACTGGTCATGGAATTTCCCAGCCTTGTTAAAAAGGGCGTCATAAACAAATAAATAAAGAACAGAGGAAACTAATACTGTGAGATTAACCACCTAATGCCGAAGAAAAAATTTTATGGTTTACAATTTTCAGAAGAGAAATGTGAAAATCAAATTTTTTTTTCAGTTAGTATCAAAATGCATGCAAAGCCTTTTGGTATTACCTCATTCCTCTGCAGCTGCGCCAAGCGTTTCCTCTCACCCAGATTAGGATGGTTGTGGGGAAGGCCCAAAGCTGACCTAAAACACCGAGATAGTCCAGATACTTGGATTAAACGAGAATCTGGAGTTAGGTGACTAACCACTAGTTACCCAAGGTCGCCACGTGAAAAGTAAAGGACCACCACGTGTTGTCACGTGAAACGAACCCGTGGTATAAGTCAGACTTGACTCTGGTCAAGTTTAGTTTGTTGTCGACCTGGTGGAGTTGAGAGGAACGTGTCGACTGAACGTGAGGAATGTCAAAGTGAGAAGTGCTTGTGGAGAAATGAGAACCCTGCCGACGAAGCGTGAAGCCGAGATCGACCATGCCAGTGTGTGAGATGGCCTAGAATCTCAACGTGAATCCATGGGAGCCCACTTTGGTCAGTGAATGCTTGAAGAAGCACGTTCGGTTGAGGCCTGCGTGCAGTTTGGGTATGAGAGCTTGCTCACTAGCACACCGACAGCACATTCTAGTTTGTAAGTGTAAAATACGTCAATAAATTTCATGGCTCCCCCGTAAGCTCACATCGGTGGTCGGCTTGTGGCCAGTTGTTTAAACGGGAAGGTCGTTGTGAGAAGATCATCCAACCACACACGCATGAAAACACTGGCCTAGGACAAAGAGAAGTACAACACACACCACTTATTACAATATGGCCCTTTATTGTTGTGTTTTAGCACCTCTTTAAAATACATTTGGTACTATTCCCCCCCCCCCCCCAATATTGACATCGGTCCTATATAAGCGCTAGCTGGGTGCTCCAGTGTTAGAGGATGGGACGTACTACGAGGGTGACATCGATCCTATATAAAGCTGCTAGCTCGGTGCTCAATGTTAGATGTGGATGAACTATAAAGCTGCTAGCCGGGTGTTCAGTGTTAGAGGATGTGGATGAACTACGCGGGTGACATCGGTCCTATATGCAGCTGCTGGCTTTGGTGGCTCAATGTTAGATGTGGATGAAACTATAAAACTGCTAGCCCGGTTTTTCCGTGTTTAGAGGATGTGAAAGGACTATCACGCGGGTGACATCGGTCCTATATGAGGCTGCTGCTGGGTGCTCAGTGTTAGAGGATGTGGTAGAGTGGATGAAATTAACGCTGCTAGCTGGGTGTTCAGTGTTAGAGGTGTGAAGATACGCGGTGCGACATCGGTCCGATATGAAAGCTGCTGCTGGGTGCCCCAGTGTAGCGGATGTGGGAGGACACACGGGTGACACGGTCTATATGAAGATGCTGTCTGGGGCTCAGTGTAGAGGATGTGGATGAACTACGCGGGTGACCTCGGTTCCTAGAATAAGCTGCTGGCTGGGAGTGCTCAGTATTAGAGGATGTGGATGAACTACACTGGTGACATCGGGCCTATCTAAAGCTGCTAGCTGGGTGCTTCAGTGTTAGAGGATGTTGGACGAAACTACACAGGTGACACGCGTCACTATTATAAAGCTGCTAGCTGGGTGCTCAGTGTTCGAAGATTGGATGAACTACGGCGGGTGACTCGGGTCCTATATGAAATCTACTAGCTGAGCGTGCTCAGTGTTAGAGGATGTGGATGAACTACAACGGGTGACATCGTGTCTATATAAAGCTTCGCTAGCTGGGTGCTCAGTTGCTCAGTGTTAGAAGATGTGGCATGAAACTACCGCGGGTGACATCGGTCCTATATGATGAAAGCTGCTAGCTGGCTGCTCAGTGTTAGAGGATGTTGATGAACTACAACGGGTGACAATCGGTCCTATATTGAAGCTGCTAGCTGGCGTGCTCTCAGTGTTAGATGTGGATGAACTATAAGCTGCCTAGCTGGGTGCCTCAGTGTTTGATGGGAATGAACTACACGAGTGACCATCGGTCACTATAGAAAGCGGCTAGCTGGGCTCTCAGTTTTTAGAGGATATGGGGATGAACTACGCGGGTGACATCGGTCCTATATAAAGCTGCCTAGCTGGGATGCTCAGTTTTAGAGGCATTTGGATGAACTACACGAGTGACATCAGGTCCCTATATAAAGCTGCTAGCTGGGTGCTCAGTGTATGTGGATAGGGATGAACTACGCGAGGGGGTGAGGGGGGGGGACATCGGTCCTATATAAAGCTGCTAGCTGGGTGCTCAGTGTTAGAGATGTGGGACGGAACTACGCGGGTGACATCGGTCCTATATGAAGCTGCTAGCTGGGTGCTCAGGTTAGAGGATGTGGAATGAAACTTACACTGGTGACATCGGTTCCTATTAATAAGCTGCTAGCTTGCGTTGCTCAGGTGTTAGAAGTGTGGATGAACTACGCGGGTGCATCGGTCCTATATGAAGCTGCTAGCTGGCTGCTTCAGTGTTCTGAGGATGTGGAATGAACATCATCGGGTGACATCGGTCCTATATGAAGCTGCTAGCTGGTGTGCTCTAGTGTTAGATGTGGTGAACTATAAAGCTGCTAGCTGGGTGCTCAGTGTTAGATGTGGATGAAACTATAAAGCTGCTACCTGGGTGCCTCAGTGTCAGAGTATGTGGGAATGAACTACACGGTGACTCGGTCCTAGATAAAGCGTGCTAGCTGGGTGCTCAGTGTGGAGAGGATTTGACGAAACTACGCGGTGTGACATCGGTCTTATATAAAAGCTGCTAGAAATGGGTGCTCAGTGTTAGAAGATGTGATGAACTGCGCGGGTGACCATCGGTCCGATATATAAAACTGCTAAGCTGGCGTGCCTCAGTGTTAAAGGATTTAGGATAACTACGACTACGCGGGTGACTTGGTCCTATCATAAGGCTGCTAGCTGGGTGCTCAGTGTTAGAGGATGTCGGATTGAACTAACGCTTGTGACATCCATCCTATATGAAGCCGCCTAGCTGGGTGATCAGTGTTAGATGTGGATGAACTATTAAAAGCTGGCCGAGCTATGGTGCTAAGTGTTAGAGGAGGTGGTATGAACTACCCACGGTGACCTCGGTCCTATATAAAACTAGCTAGCTTGCGCCTCAGTGTTAGAGGCTGTGGATGAACTACGCGGGAGACATCGGTCCTATATAAAGGCTGCTAGCTGGGTGCTCAGGGTTAAGAGGATGTGGCAAATGCACTACGCGGGTTACACTCGGTCCTATATAAAGGCAGCTAGATGAGTGACTCAGTGTTAGAAAGATGTGGATGAACTATGCGGGTGACATCGGTCCTCATATTGAAGGCTGATAGCTGGGTAGCTCATTGTTAGATGTGGATGGATCTATAAAGCTGCTAGCTGGGTGCTCAGTGTTAGAGGATGTGGATTAAATTACCCGGGTGACATCGGTCCTTATATAAAGATGCTAGCTGGGTGCTCAGTGTTTAGATGTGGATGAAACTATAAAGCTGCTACCTGGGTGTTCAGTGGTCAGAAGGATGTGGATGAACTACACGGTTGACATCGGTCATATATAAAAAGCTGCCTAGCTGGTGCTCAAGTGGGAGAGGATGTGGACGAACTACGTCGGGTGACATTTCGGTCCTATCATAAAGTGCTAGTTGGGTGCTCAGTGTTAGAAAGCTGTGGATGAACTGAGGCGGGTGACATCGGTCCTATACTAAAACTGTTAGATGGGTGCTCAGTGTGTTAAGATGTGGAGAACTACGCGGTGTGACTTGGGTTCCTATTATGAAGATGCTTATCTTGGGTGCTCAGTTGTTAGAGGATGTGAATGAACTACGGCGGGTGACATCCATCCTATATGAAGCTGCTAGCTGGGGTGCTCTCCAGTGTTAGATGTGGATGAAATATAAAAGATTGCTAGCTAGGATGCTCAGTGTTAGAGGATGTCCGATGAACTACACGGGTTGACATCGGTCCTATATAAAACTGCTAGCTGGTGTCTCCAGTGTAGAGGACTGTGGATGATACTTTACGCGGGTGACATCCGGTCCTATATAAAGCTAGATAGCTGGGTTGCCTCAGTTGTTATGAGGATGTGGATTGAACTACGCGGTGACTCGGTCCATATAAAGATGCTATCTGGGGTGCTTTCAGTGTTAGATGATGTGGACGTACTACGACGCGGGTGACATTCGGTACCTATATAAAGCTGCTATCTGGGTGTGCTCAGCGTTAAAGGATGTGGATGAACTACTCGGGTTGACATCGGTCCTACATGAAGCTGCTAGCCATGGTGTTCATGTTAGAGGATGTGGATGAACCTACACGGGTGACATCGGTCCTATATGAAGCTGCTGGCTGGGTGCTCAGTGTTAGAGGATGTGGATGAACTACGCGGGTGACATAGGTCCTATATGAAGCTGCTAGCCAGGTGCTCAGTGTTAGAGGATGTGGATGAACTACGCGGGTGACATCGGTCTTATATGAAGCTGCTAGCCGGGTGTTCAGTGTTAGAGGATATGGATGAACTACACAGGTTACATCGGTCCTATATGAAGCTGCTGGCTGGGTGCTCAGTGTTAGATGTGGATGAACTATAAAGCTGCTAGCTGGGTGCTCAGTGTTAGAGGATGTGGAAGGACTACACGGGTGACATCGGTCCTATATAAAGCTGCTAGCTGGGTGCTCAGTGTTAGAGGATGTGGATGAACTACGCGGATGACATCGGTCCTATATGAAGCTGCTAGCTGGGTGCTCAGTGTTAGAGGATGTGGATGAACTACGCGGGTGACATCGGTCATATATAAAGCTGCTAGCTGGGTGCTCGGTGTTATAAGATGTGGATGAACTATGCGGGTGACATCGGTCCTATATGAAGCTGCTAGCTTGGTGCTCATTGTTAGATGTGGATGAACTATAAAGCTGCTAGCTGGGTGTTCAGTGTTAGAGGATGTGGATGAACTACACGGGTGACATCGGTCTTATATAAAGCTGCTATCTGGGTGCTCAGTGTTAGAGGATGTAGATGAACTACGCGAGTGACATCGGTCTTATATAAAGCTGCTAGCTCTGTGCTCAGTGTTAGAGGATGTGGACGAACTACGCGGGTGACATCGGTCCTATATAAAGCTGCTAGCTGGGTGCTCAGTGTTAGAGGATGTGGATGAAATACGCGGGTGACATCGGTCCTATATAAAGCTGCTAGCTGGGTGCTCAGTGTTAGAGGATGTGGATAAACTACGCGGGTGACATCGGTCCTATATGAAGCTGCTAGCTGGGTGCTCAGTGTTAGAGGATGTGGATGAACTACGCGGGTGACATCGGTCCTATATAAAGCTGCTAGCTGGGTGCTCAGTGTTAGAGGATGTGGATGAACTACGCGGGTGACATCGGTCCATATAAAGCTGCTAGCTGGGTGCTCAGTGTTAGAGGATGTGGACGTACTACGCGGGTGACATCGGTCCTATATAAAGCTGCTAGCTGGGTGCTCAGTGTTAGAGGATGTGGATGAACTACTCGGGCGACATCGGTCCTATATGAAGCTGCTAGCCGGGTGTTCAGTGTTAGAGGATGTGGATGAACTACACGGGTGACATCGGTCCTATATGAAGCTGCTGGCTGGGTGCTCAGTGTTAGAGGATGTGGATGAACTACGCGGGTGACATAGGTCCTATATGAAGCTGCTAGCCGGGTGCTCAGTGTTAGAGGATGTGGATGAACTACGCGGGTGACATCGGTCCTATATGAAGCTGCTAGCCGGGTGTTCAGTGTTAGAGGATATGGATGAACTACACAGGTGACATCGGTCCTATATGAAGCTGCTGGCTGGGTGCTCAGTGTTAGATGTGGATGAACTATAAAGCTGCTAGCTGGGTGCTCAGTGTTAGAGGATGTGGAAGGACTACACGGGTGACATCGGTCCTATATAAAGCTGCTAGCTGGGTGCTCAGTGTTAGAGGATGTGGATGAACTACGCGGATGACATCGGTCCTATATGAAGCTGCTGGCTGGGTGCTCAGTGTTAGAGGATGTGGATGAACTACGCGGGTGACTTCGGTCCTATATAAAGCTACTAGCAGGGTGCTCAGTGTTAGAGGATGTGGACGAACTACACGGGTGACATCGGTCATATACAAAGCTGCTAGCTGGGTGCTCATTGTTAGATGTGGATGAACTATAAAGCTGCTAGCTGGGTGCTCAGTGTTAGAGGATGTGGATGAACTGCACGGGTGACATCGGTCCTATATAAAGCTGCTAGCTGGGTGCTCAGTGTTAGAGGATGTGGACGAACTACGCGGGTGACATCGGTCCTGTATAAAGCTGCTAGCTGGGTGCTCAGTGTTAGAAGATGTGGATGAACTACGCGGGTGACATCGGTCCTATATAAAGCTGCTAGCTGGGTGCTCAGTGTTAGAGGATGTGGAGGAACTACGAGGGTGACATCGATCCTATATAAAGCTGCTAGCTGGGTGCTCAGTGTTAGAAGATGTGGATGAACTGCGCGGGTGACATCGGTCCTATATAAAACTGCTAGCTGGGTGCTCAGTGTTAAAGGATGTGGATGAACTACGCGGATGACTCGGTCCTTTATGAAGCTGCTAGCTGGGTGCTCATTGCTAGAGGATGTGGATGAACTACGCGGGTGACATCGGTCCTATATGAAGCTGCTAGCTGGGTGCTCAGTGTTAGATGTGGTTGAACTATAAAGCTGCTAGCTTTGTACTCAGTGTTAGAGGATGTGGATGAACTACACGGGTGACATCGGTCCTATATAAAGCTGCTAGCAGGGTGCTCAGTGTTAGAGGATGTGGACGAACTACGTGGGTGACATCGGTCCTATATGAAGCTACTAGCTGGGTGCTCAGTGTTAGAGGATGTGGATGAACTACGCGGGTGACATCGGCCCTATATAAAGCTGCTAGCTGGGTGCTCAGTGTTAGAAGATGTGGATGAACTATGCGGTTGACATCGGTCCTATATGAAGCTGCTAGCTGGGTGCTCAGGAAAACACTGACAATCTTTCGTCCATGCCCGGTGTGGATCCAAGTAAAATGAAAGTCATGAGAAAAAAAGAAACATAATAACCCAATAATCTTAAAGTATGAAGCAATAGCAGAAGTTAAAGTATTTATATACATCGGATGAAAAGACACTTCAGATGGGGCAATTCTGAAAGGTATGTAACATTAAGAATAAACAAAAGGAAACCAAGCATCCTCTAAACTTAACTATATATGGAAGCTGAAAGGGCTTGGTTTAAAGACAAAATCAAATGGTACAAGAGCAATATTGTAGGAATAATATATCACAACAGTGAGTGTTGGAAAACGACAGCGTGAATAACACGTAAGCTACAGACATTTCAAAATAAATGTCCATGCAAAATCCTGGGAATATTTTTGCCAAACATGATTAGACAGGAAAAAGTAAGGAAGGAAACGATGCTCATCACTGACAATCGGTGTCAAATAAAGAAATGTGGAGATGTCTTGAACATGTTGGCAGAATGTCTCGTGACATTTTGGCAAGAGAAGCTCTCCCATGTACAAGAGAAGGAAAGAAAAAAAAAAGAAGTCTTGGAAGACCTCAGAAAAGCTGGAGACGGACTGTAGAAATAGAAGTGTAGGAAAGCAAAATGACGCGCTATACCGTTGTCACATACCAGCGGAACACGCCTATGCTCATTGACTTGTATATTAACTAGTTTTAAATATGGACTCTTCGTCCATTACAATGTGTGGACTCTTTTTCCATTAGAAAATAGTCCTTCTTTGATAAGTATGGACCAAAATGTTCGATCCTAATTCTATTGGGAGTGATTTATATTGTGAATTCCCTTAGGGTAAGTGATTTTTACTAGTAGGGAAGTCTTTTTTCAGGGAACTACCTCTTTGTTTCGCTGAAGGAATCGTTTCCGCTTCTGTCTTGGGAGACGTTGGAATTTGTAGTGCATTCTAGACGCAGCTTTCAAAACCAGCAGAGGACCAAACACCTTTTCTGTCAATTCTATCAGTATTTATTTTAAAAGTCTCAGTTTCACCCGAGAACTTCAGAAGAGCACTGGATAAGTCGTACTTCAAAATAACATAACTAACTTTGTTGAAGATATTTTGTCCCTGCTTCTGGGGGTAGGACCAGTGGAGATGTGAGGAACTGGCTTAAACAGCCGTCTGACGATTCTACTGCAGAAACGCTCTAGTCGGAGAGTTTTACCTGCTTTCCGATAAAAGGGATCGTCCGGACAGATTGGAA
>CAJHNH020001384.1:0-30000 GCA_905116865.2 Candidula unifasciata | reverse complement strand
GTTCTCATTGCTTGATTTGAAGTTTTCTTTTTAGATTTATCCATCTTACGTGTTTATTGCAGGCTTATGTAACCATAGTCACGTTACCACAGTTAGTAGACCTACGTTTGCGTGAGCAAAATTCACAAAAACACCACAGTCATTTGGCTGACGGCAATAATTTAACTGTCGAATGGCTGATTCTCTGTGAGCAGTTAGACGTCTAGGGGCCAACCTTCTGTGTAGGCTGAAGTACTTGAAGAGTCACGTCTCTTTATGTTCTGACTGGACTATCCCAACTTGGTCTGTCTGCAGCCTGTAATGTTAGGCTACTCTTCCAACTTTGTCTTTGTCACCCTTACATTAAATGTTGTGATCCTAATTTTCTTTTTCTTTTAAAAGTTAGTTTTGATTTTAGTCTTGGTTGTTTGTTCTATTCATCAACTCTTTGTTTTATACTGCAGCTGTGTATGTACAGTGACCATAGTGTCCCGTCCACAAGAGATTAAAACACATTTTGGAGCGAGGGTTCACAGTAATAACAGGGTTAGAGTGAGTTCAAGTGGCAATCGGCAGCCACAGAACGTGTGAAAGTAAAAATATCAACAAAGTGAACTAAACCAGTAACCGTTAGCCACAGAGAGTATAAAAGCATCATTAGGGAAACAGTTAAATAATTTCATCTCCTGACCCCTAACCCCACTGGAACAAGGACTTTCAGCCAACTCACGTCAAACAGCCCTATCTTCTGCCATCTCCTGCATCTTTGGCCTCTCTTTCCCATTTAATTCATCCGTGGTTAATTATTCTGAGTGTCCAAGGCCTCCACGAATCTACTTGTCTGTGGGTTTCAGATCAGTGGTATTTTAATACCAACATTACGTTGTCTCGATGTACTTTCAGTCCAGTGTAGCAACGTTTCTCCACTTCTTGATTTGCTGGATACTGGTGTTGTTTGTTTGTTTGTTTTAGTATCCAGGAGCCATGAGTTGTTAACCCTTAGGCTCGGTATTATGGATATCGCAACCTTTCGGTCTTGATTCCATTGGTAATACCGTAAATCTGGGAGAAATGTGGGTTTTCTGCGTACCCCCGGGAGTGAACCCGGACCACAAGGAGTTTTTCACCCGGTCACCACGCAATCCGGTTTAGCCAACTACGCTAGAGAGCCGGGCGAATACTGGTGTTTCGTTGACTCTATTGTGACTGTAACAACCTCCCAAGTCTGCCACATAAGTCCTGCTGAATGTTAACATTCTGAAACTCAGTAACCGCCGGTGTCAGTTGTTGACATTAGGCACACAGCCAGTATATAATCATGTCATGTCAGAATTATTTGTAAACGTAAACAAGCATCAAGCTTTCATTTTGTTTTATTTGCTGTACATGGAACAAAAAGACACTCATTCAAACCAAACAATTAACATGCCTACAGTAAAGTGTTTCAAATTTAATAAGGGAAACTTTTGAAAACATCAGATAAGATCAGTTTCATCGGCATTTTATTCTCAGGTGGTCATCTCTAGCATGTCTCTCATGAGTTGCCGAATTTCTATTTGAAATGAGGAAAAGGCTAGAGACATTTTTTTTTTAAATCACCACGCATCACTGCACAAGTGAACTAATTTACAGAAAACCTTAACACTTGTGTCGGTCGTTGTGTATTCTATGTTTCAGGGGGTACATAAATTATTAGTCAAACAAAGATGGTGTTGGAAACCACTGCTGTAGACCAATCGGCAACCAGTGGATGATGTAGTCGGCACCAGCCCAGTCGCCTTTACTTTCCCATCCACTTGATGGTAGTCAGTTTGGGCTAGGCTGACCCAAAAGCCTCGGTGAAAGATAAGTGTGTCTTGGTGTAGCAATGGTTGGTGCTCTTATGTCACCTTAATGGTGGTTGGTTCCATCCCATACAATGATTGGTGCGCTTATTTATCATAATATTCTTACAGGTTCCATCCCATACAATGACTGGTGGTCTTATGTATTCTAATGGTGGCGCAAGTTCGATCCCATATAATGATTTCATTTTTTCCCCATACCATTATTGTTCTATATGTTTGTGTTCGGAACGCCTCCCCATACCCACCTCCATTCCCTCCCCCCCTCCCCTCTCTACCGACCGATACTTATGTGTGGCTTGCCTCTGTCATGATTGTTCTATATCCGCCGACTCCATGTTTATATTAGTTTGCCCAATTAATGTGAAGTAGTTTCTGTTTGCGGCTTGATAACGACTGGAGTGGAAACGTTTAATATTGTTTGGGTCAATATTCCGCCTCAAGCTGAAACTACCGGTAGAATCCTCCCTGATATTTGTAACTGCTATTTTGCTACGATTATGTTAATATTTCCAATGACTGGACTAGGAAAGATTAACGTTCTCTGCATTAACATGTTTAGTACTGAAATGTTGTAGGCGCTACAGGGTTCGTGCTTTGGGAAACAGAGCTACATATGATAGAACTTGAAGTTTCAAAGTTTGGCTTTCATAGGTAAATTGCACCGCTTTTAACATAAATGTCTTTGTATCTGATCACATGCTGTCATCTTGACTGGTGTATTTTTCGGTGTCGAGATGAAGTATGATTTCAGGAAAGTGTCAGTTAACTCAGTTGTGTGCTTCCAATAAGAGAATCGCCGTGTTAATCTTTGATTGCGTACACTTTACAGAAACAGCTCCAGCATTTGTTGGTTGTTTTGGTTTTATTAGGCAGCTGTACGTTCAGAAGTTGGACATTGCTGTCTAAACACTCGGCTCTCGATACAACTCTTGAAATCAGCGCAAGCCAGTCTGCTGCCAAATCGCCTGCAGCTGCAATCCATTTGGGTATCTCGGAATTAAGAAGCGCAAAACCCTCATTCACCATGCCTTATTGATAATACTTGATAGCAATTGTTGATTCCTGTTTGACCACATGCTTGAATAGCTTGTGTAGTTATTCCATTTTAACCAGGTGTTTTGTTTTCATGGCTCTTCTGTACAAAAGCTCTTACTTCTAAAGAGTCGCCAGTGAAAAAATTCTAAGAACAATGCAAGAGCTCACAGTCGCTACATCAGACAGTTCACAACAAGAGTCGTCAGTGAAAACATTCTAAGAACCATGCAAGAGCTCACAGTCGCTACATCAGACAGTTCACAACAAGAGTCGTCAGTGTAAACATACTAAGAACAATGCAAGAGCTCACAGTCGCTACATCAGACAGTTCACAACAAGAGTCGTCAGTGAAAACATTCTAAGAACCATGCAAGAGCTCACAGTCGCTACATCAGACAGTTCACAACAAGAGTCGTCAGTGTAAACATACTAAGAACAATGCAAGAGCTCACAGTCGCTACATCAGAGAGTACACAACAGGAGTCGTCAGTATAAATATACTAAGAACAATGCAAGAGCTCACAGTCGCTACATCAAACAGTTTACAACAAGAGTCGTCAGTGTAAACATACTAAGAACAATGCAAGAGCTCACAGTCGCTACATAAGACAGTACAGAACACGAGTCGTCAGTGTAAATATACTAAGAACAATGCAAGAGCTCACAGTCGCTACATAAGACAGTACACAATACGAGTCGTCAGTGAAAACATACTAAGAACAATGCAAGAAAGAGCTCACAGTCGCTACATAAGACAGTTCACAACACAAGTCGTCAGTGTAAACACACTAAGAACAATGCAAGAGCTCACAGTCGCTACATCAGAGAGTACACAACACGAGTCGTCAGTGTAAATATACTAAGAACAATGCAAAAGCTCACAGTCCCTACATCAGACAGTACACAACACGAGTCGTCAGTGTAAACATACTAAGAACAATGCAAGAGCTTACAGTCCCTACATCAGACAGTACACAACAGGAGTCGTCAGTGTAAACATATACGTATAGGTTTGCTCGACGTGCAGTGACGATGACCTTGAAACGAGCAATGAGCATCATAGTACATTTACTCAGGGTGCCACTAAAATATGTTCCACATACCAATCTTGGCACGCATGCCATTAGTTGCAGACGCTTGTTGAATTGAGGAAACTACTAACAAAGCGTGTCAGTATCTTATATCTGCTGCGATTAACTAGCAAGATAAGCTAAGGACAGATAAGAAGCCAAGTAAATAAGTAAAATTTAACACACCAGGACATCACACAAGCGACAAACACGCGGTGAAACAAAGTGCCACCATGTGGATAAGGATCACCCGTGAAGAAAGCCCGAAACCCGCGTTCAACTGTTAGGTTATTTTTACGGCCACCGGCAAAAGCCAGAATTTGGCTTCAAACTAACGAAAAATTGCATCTCACAAGGGAACTACTTAATAGTACTTTTACCCAACCAGGACATCACACACAAGCGATAAACACCCGATGACACAAAATGCCACCATGTGGGTGAGAATCACTTGTGGAGAGGTCCCAGAAACCGCGTTCAGCCATTAGGCCATATTAATAGCCTGGCTATATTGCCGCCCCTGGAAAGAACCAGGGTAGGGCTTCAAAATAACAAAAAATTGCATCCAACAGGTATATAGCTCTAAGTAACATAGAAACGACTTACATTAGTAAGACAGGTTAAACTTTTAAAGATCTTACCGTAAGTTTGTTTATGATTGTACCTAAGGATCATTGAGGAAAGGTAAGTTCCGGAGAAATATGCAGCTATTAGCATACTGTAGTATTCCCTGGATCATTTTCTACTCATTTCTCAAGGGCTGCATGTGACGATAGACATAAACACAGGGTATACAAAATCAACGATTGCCTTTGCTGCTCTTCATATGACCCTTATTAAGCAGTTTGAGAGAAAAAAAGAGCTCCAACACTGTTACAATAAATTAAGCAAATAATGGTGGATTATTCTAACCATTATCCAGCAGAACTGCCGTAATAATACATGTACATAAGATACGATAAACACTCACAAGATAATAACTGCAACAAAATTGTCCACACGAGACAACAACAATATATACGCATTTAGAATATGACAAACCGGAGCAACGAAATGTCAGTCCTGCTCTACATAAACATTCGTTCTCATCGTGGACTTGTTATAGAGAAACTGATCTTCCAACATCGTCAGTGTCTTACCCTCTCAGATTTCCTCAACAGCGTCTGTGTCTGTCTCCCTCTCAATGTTGCCAATACTTGTCTGTCTGCTTGCTTGTATGTATGTCTGGTCTTCCTGTGTGTCTCTTTTTCACTTTTCCCTCCCCTTTTGTCTATTCTCTTTCCCCTTCACTTTAATGTTTCCCATCTCTCTCCATTCGCTATCTGCCTTCTCTCTCTCTCTCTCGCTCTCTCTCTCTCTCGCTTTCTCCCTCTCTCTCTCTTTCTCTCTCTCTCTCTCTCTCTCTCTCTCGCTTTCTTTCTCTCTCTCTCTCTTTCTCTCTCACTTTCTCTACTCTTTCACTCCAATCCCCCTATCTTTCATATTCCCCCTCTCTCTCCCTTTTTCTCTTCTATCCCCACTCCCCCCCCCCTCTCTCTTCCCTCTCACCTATTCCATCTCTCCCCTTTATTCCATCTCTCACTTTTTCCCTCCCTCTCCCATCCCCTTCTTTCCGCCCTCTCCCATCCCCTTCTTCCCTCCCTCTCCTATCCCATTCTTCCCTCTCTACCTTCCTCTTCGTGTCCTTCCCTCTATATATATAAAAATTATCCCAGGATCGCTGACCTTCGTTTCTGCTAGTGTATCAGAAAACATGAAAATTGCATTTTAAACTCCATCTCTAAAGAGGCCACGCATCGTAAAATTGTTTTAAAGGAAGAAAATGAAGGAATTTCCCCAGTTTATGATTGTCTTGATGATTATCTCTCCCAGAGATATTCCCATGATTTGCCGCGAGAATGTTCCCATGTTTGTAATCTATGGACAACTGGTATTATAAGTTCCAGAAGAATTGCCCTTCTGCTTGTCTTTCTCTGCTGTATTTGATGAGTCATGTTGGCTCTGTAGAAACTGTTAAAGAAAATGTTGACTTGCTGGTAGAAATACGCCATATCTGCCGACGTATTTGTTGGTACAAAAAGTTCACTTTTAGCACGTATTTGTCGGTACAAATATTTGATAGCTAGCAGTTACTTTGATAGCTAACACGTACTTGTCGGTACAAATATTTGAAAGCTAGCAGTTACTTTGATAGCTAACACGTACTTGTCGGTACAAATATTTGAAAGCTAGCAGTTACTTTGATAGCTAACACGTACTTGTCGGTACAAATATTTGAAAGCTAGCACGTACTTGTCGGTACAAATATTTGATAGCTAGCAGGTACTTTGATAGCTAACACGTACTTGTCGGTACAAATATTTGATAGCTAGCACGTACTTGCCGGCACAAATATTTAATAGCTACCACGTACTTGTTAAAAATAGTGTATAGACAGCACGTACTTATTGTTATAATTAGTTTATAGACAGCATGTAGTTGTTGTTATAAAGTGTATAGACAGCACGTACTTGTTGTTATAATTAGTGTATAGACAGGGCGTACTTGTTGTTATAATTAGTTTATAGACAGCACGTACTTGTTATTATAATTAGTGTATAGACAGGACGTACTTGTTGTTATAATTAGTTTGTAGACAGCACGTGCTTGTTGTTATAATTAGTTTATAGACAGCACGTCCTTGTTGCTATAATTAGTTTATAGACAGCACGTACATGTTGTTATAATTAGTTTATAGACAGCACGTACTTGTTATTATAATTAGTTTATAGACAGCACGTACTTGTTGTTATAATTAGTTTATAGACAGCACGTCCTTGTTGTTATAATTAGTTTATAGACAGCACGCACTTGTTGTTATAATTAGTTTATAGACAGCACGTACTTGTAGTTATAATTAGTTTATAGACAGCACGTACTTGTTGTTATAATTAGTTTATAGACAGCACGTACTTGTTGTTATAAAATGTATAGACAGCACGTACTTGTTGTTATAATTAGTTGATAGACAGCACGTACTTGTTGTTATAAATAGTTTATAGACAGCACGTACTTGAGGTCATAAATAGTTTATAGACAGCACGTACTTGTTATTATAAATAGTTTATAGACAGCACGTCCTTGTTGTCATAAATAGTTTATAGACAGCACGTACTTGTTGTCATAAATAGTGTATAGACAGCACGTACTTGTTGTTATAAATAGTTTATAGACAGCACGTACTTGTTGTCATAAATAGTGTATAGACAGCACGTACTTGTTGTCATAAATAGTTTATAGACAGCACGTACTTGTTGTCATAAATAGTTTATACACAGCACGTACTTGTCGGTACAAATAGTTCATAGCTAGCAGGTACTTGTTGTCATAAATAGTTTATAGACAGCACGTACTTGTTATAAATATTTCATAGAAAATACGTACTCACTGGTACAAATATTTTATAGCAAGCTCGTAATTGTTATAAATAGTTTATACAAAGCACGTACTAGTCGGTACAAATATGTCATAGCTAGCACGTACTTGTTGTTTTAAATAGTTTATAGACAGCACGTACTTGTTGTTATAATTATTTCATAGAAAACACGTAATTATTGGTACAAATATTTCATAGCTAGCGCTTACATGTTCGATAGAACTGTTTCACTTTAGAGTGTAGATGTTAGGAGAAAACTATCACATTTACTTTGTACTTACTGGTATAAACATTTTAAATTCAGTCTGTGGTAGACATATTCCACAGTGTATGTTAATGGTAAAACTATTTACCAGCTAATAGTCTAACATAGGAAGAGTGGCGACAGCACTCGCCATGCGGCCCCAAATCCTCAGGCTTGTGACCCCCCCCCCCCCCACCCTTTCCCCCACTCCCAACCCCTCCCTGTCTACACATCAGCTGATGTGCAAGGATACAGTGCTCTGATCATTAAGCTGATATACAATGATACAGTGTTCTAATGATTGAGCTGGTATGTAAAGATAAAGTGCACTAAAAACTGAGATTGTATGTAACGCTACTGTGCCTAATGGTTGAGCTGGTATGTAAAGATAAATTGCTCTGATAACTGAGATTGTATGTAACGCTACTGTGCCTAATGATTGAGCTGGTATGTAAAGATAAAGTGCTCTGATAACTGAGATTGTATGTAACGCTACTGTGCCTAATGATTGAGCTGGTATGTAAAGATAAAGTGCTCTGATAACTGAGATTGTATGTAACGCTACTGTGCCTAATGATTGAGCTGGTATGTAAAGATAAAGTGCTCTGATAACTGAGATTGTATGTAACGCTACTGTGCCTCATGATTGAGCTGGTATGTAAAGATAAAGTGCACTGATAACTGAAATTGTATGTAACGCTACTGTGCCTAATGATTGAGCTGGTATGTAAAGATAAAGTGCTCTGATAACTGAGATTGTATGTAACGCCACTGTGCCTAATGATTGAGCTGGTATGCACCAATCGACTGCCCGGATGCATGAAATGTTATGTAACGATACAGTGTTTTTATGATTGGGTTAATTATGCAGTTAATCAACATTCCGACTTCAGAGTGAACGGATTACCGCATAATTGCTCCCTTCTTGGGCCAGCAAAAATCACAGAATTTCCATCGCTGCCACTTGTCAACGAAAAGCATTCCAAATGAAATTCTGCAAGTTACAGTGCCGTACCATGCATTCAACTCAGTAACTATATTCTTTCAGTCCACGTATGGGGAAAAGACATTGCCAGTCCTAACTAAAAGCAAATAACTACCCCCCCCCCCCCCAAAGAAAGCTGGCCTGCCTACCACAATATTGGACTGGAAGCAGTGACAAAGAAATGACTGAACTAGCATGCAACCCACAGTGCCCTTGTGATTGAGCTGGCATGTAACCATACAGTGCCCTTGTGATTAAGCTGGCATGTAACCATACAGTGCCCTTGTGATTGAGCTGGCATGTAACCATACAGTGCCCTTGTGATTGAGCTGGCATGTAACCCACAGTGCCCTTGTGATTGAGCTGGCATGTAAAGACATAGTGCCTTTATGACTGAGCTGGCACGAAAAAATAAAGTGTCCAGATGACTGAACTGGCATGAAAGGATAAAGTGTCCTTATGACTGAGCTGGCATGTAACCATACAGTGCACAGATGACTGAGCTGGCATGTAACCATTCAGTGCACAGATGACTAAGCTGGCATGTAACCATACAGTGCATAGATGACTGATCTGGCATGTAACCATACAGTGCCCAGATGACTGAGTTGGCATGTAACCATACCGCGCACAGATGACTGAGCTGGCATGTAACCATACAGTGCCCAGATGGCTAATCTGGCACGTAAAGACATAATGCTTTTATGACTGAGCTGGTATGAAAGGATAAAGTGTCCTTATGACTGAGTTGGCATGTACCCATACAGTGCCCAGATGAATGAGTTGGCATGTACCCATACAGTGCCCAGATGACTGAGTTGGCATGTACTCATACAGTGCCCAGATGACTGAGTTGGCATGTACCCATACAGTGCCTAGATGACTGAGTTGGCATGAACTCATACAGTGCCCAGATGACTGAGTTGGCATGTACCCATACAGTGCCCAGATGACTGAGTTGGCATGTAACCATACAGTGCACAGATGACTGAGCTGGCATGTAACCATACAGTGCCTAGATGACTGAGTTGGCATGTACTCATACAGTGCCCAGATGACTGAGTTGGCATGTACCCATACAGTGCCTAGGTGACTGAGTTGGCATGTAACCATACAGTGCCTAGATGACTGAGTTGGCATGTAACCATACAGTGCCTAGATGACTGAGTTGGCATGTAACCATACAGTGCCTAGATGACTGAGTTGGCATGTAACCATACAGTGTCTAGATGACTGAGTTGGCATGTACCCATACATTGTTTGCTCTGAATATTAAAATGGTATTTACTATAGAGCCCCTTGGTAAATGAGTCTATATGCAACAGTAGTGTTAACTTGTGACTAAGCTGATTCTAACGATACAGAACTCTAATGTTTCAACTAGCATAGGATTGACCTAACCGATTAGAATACCAGATGGACACAAAAGCCACAGAATAGCTTAGCCACACTAGTTCATGGAATCAATACATGATTGCCCCTAGTCGGGAAAGAAAAACATAGAAGAGGAACAGAGTTGATCACTTAATCTTCGGAATCCGTGACCCAGCATATGAATCATTAATTGGTTGGGCTTGACAAGCTCGTGCCTGACAACGATCCTGTACAACTGAGTACATGTCTATAGTGATGTAAACAAGTTTGAAAAGAATCCATTGTTTAGGCCATGAGAGTTACTGGGCCTAGAGCAAGGCATCGTTAACACAAATTATAAGCTACCGAGAAACAGGTGTTCGTGGTAAAAGATCATTTTCGTGATAAGTGAGAACTAATAGAGGTATTATGAATATAACATCCCCGCTGGGACCAAAACAGTGTTCGTGCTAACCGCGTGTTCGTGGTAAGCAAGTTCGTGTTACCGAGCTTTAATTGCATTACGTTGTGGCAGGTTTGTAGAGCAGCTGGCATGCAGAATATCTTTACTTTACAGTGAATGTTCTGGTTTATAACGAGGCTAGCGTAAACTTGAGATTTGTAAGATAAAGACTTTATTGTCAGTATCATAAATATGTATTTGCTCCTTATTTTTTAAATTTTCATTTTTATTTTATACCACGATTGGCATATGGTAGCTCCAGGACCACAAGACAAAGTATGACACACACGAAGTTTTGATTTATTTCTGACTACATAGAAATTAAAGAACCATAGTTCTCTAAGGATTATCTTGCCAAATGTGTGTAGCTTATAAACACGCAGGACAGACCAGAGTTTGGGAGAACATATGCACGTAAAAGCTTTCGTGAAACAACGAGTATATGAAATGTATAATTTATTTTGTGATAATATTAATAGATCGAAGCAAGAATCCAACAAGCCAACAATGTCGCATACCAGCTTGCCCCAATTTTAAAACACCCTGCTGTCCCAGCTGAGATACAAAAGACAAATTATAAATACAATCTTTATACCGACATTAGGTTATCAATGTCAGACTTGGACATTAACAAAAGAACACGAGAGAAGACTAACCACCTGTGAAATGAGATGTTTGAGAATGGCTGCGAATAAAACCAGAAGAGATCGAGTGAGAAACGATGTGATTACAAGAACTATTGGAACCATACCCATCGTTAAATTTATTGAGAAGCAAAGAATGAAATGGTTTGGTCACCTAGTGAGAATGGAACCAACGATGCCAGCATCAAGAGCATACAACATGAAAATCGAAACACCAAGAGGCAGGGGAAGACCAAGAAGAAGATGGATTGAAGGAGTCACGGACAACTTGAGACTTCATAACATCACGGCATATGAAGCGACTGAGCGCGCCCTGGCTCGGTTGCCGATCATCTGATAGACTGCGACGCCTAGCGGCACAAGCAGATTTTGACAAAAGAAGAAGATTAATAGAACATTGGCTTATGTTGTGTTTATGTGTGTGTGTGTGTGTGTGTGTGTGTGTGTGTGTGTGTGTGTGATAATCTTGATAGAACATTGACTTTTATTATTCTTGTCTGGTCAATGTAAGTAAAACAATATAAAAAATAAGGGGTCCCTTTATACCTATGGCGCATTGGGCTTGGGATTCTAGGATCATATTTCTATTAACAAATGGGTACTCAGAAGGTGAGATGGTCAGCATGACGCCGGCCGCTCTTGCTTCCCATGACATAATCTGACATCCACTTTAGGCTGGGTCGACCTGCAGCCTCGTGTCCTGAAAACAGTCACCTGTATTTGGTTGACATCTGCACATCAGAACTTGTACACTAATAAACTGAAAACTACTGGTTGGGTTAGGCTTAGGGTTAGTGTTAAGCTCAAGCTTAGGATTAGGGTCCGCAAAAAACTGGACAAATTGTTTCAAAGAAAAAAAGTGACGCTGGCTTTCTAAACAAGACACGACCACGAATCACAAATGATATTTTTTAAACAGCTCGATGCGAATACGAATCCGAGACCTTTGGGCTTGCTATCCACCACACTACCACGGCTCCTTGTAAGGTATATAAATAATAAATACCAGTGCAAACTGGCATACGTAATGACGTTGCTTCACGCGTATATAAACAAACAAATACCCAATCTCTGTGCATGAAGCAAACAACAATAATATCAGGTGTGTCTACACACCACAAATAAAAGGAAACCATAAAAGACAGCAAAGGACCCTTCTTCGATATAGCAGGCCCTCGGGCGGCTGAAAGAGGATCAAATTTGGAATTTTTCTTGGACAACTGGCAATGGCAATGGCAATCTCTGTGCATGGACAAAACGCTGTCAAGAATCGTTTCTCTGCACCATGAATCTTTTCAGTGGCTTTCGTTGTTTAGAGTTGCCGTCCTCTTACAATGTGACTGAAAATGGCTACTGCATTTCTCCCGAGTTTTATTTTGGTTGATTCGTTTTGACTGCTCCATACGTCTTGACAAAAAAACAGCGGAAGTAAGTACACGCGTTTCTGCTCTTCAATGCGTATTCCGCATATTATCATAATCATAAACCGATGGACATTTAGTGGGTGATGTGATACATATCATAAAGACCACCTTTCCTTCCCTAAACTTGTCCTGGTACTATATTTTAAACTGGATCAGCCTATGAGTTTATGTTAATTTGTTTTTAATTTACAGTGATGTAGAATCGAACGTCGTTACCGTGCATGCAGACAAACGTGCTTGCTTCTGCGTCAGGCCATTCTAAAATGTATTTATTATAACCCGTAGATTTTATCAATACATTTTTTTTTACCGTTTTGTATGTTTTAAAATTGTTATCGTTGCCCGATTCCCCTATCAGTGCTTATACTTTGCAAAAACGATCTTTTCTCAGATTGCTAGATTATTTTTTTCTCTGACACGTTTTTTCACCCTTTTAATTAGAGTGACAATATGGCTGCTACATTAAAAACTACTGCGGGATATTACTTAAGCCGAGGGCACCCTCTTTTTACGAAATCCGAAAGTGGTGGTGGGGGTTGGGGAAGGGAGGGGGGGGTTATGGAGAACAGAAAACATGCAGAAGTGAAAGCATACGTAATATGGGGACACAATAAACAGAACATGGCATGATAACAAAGGCCAACAAGACTCGACGTAAGGTGACTGAGGACATTTGATCCATGGGGAGATCAGAGACCGCTGAAAAACAAGAATCATTCTTTTTCCTAAACATCCGATGACATCTGTAGGGCAGGCAGAGAATGATCGGCTTGCCAAACTAATCTGAAGTGGGCATAAATTTCACATCTTTGTAGTTAAAAGGCGGGACTCCCTTGGGAGCCATCATAATGTAGATACACGAGTAATATACAGCTGTTAATGTGGACGTCGCGAGGATGTTAAAACCTCGGTACATTTGCAGCATACAATATTTGAAAGCAAAATGATGGAATCCCCGTCAATGATCAGCTGTCTAGTCACTGGTGTTTTGTATATAGTTTAGCCGACCCTGCAAGTGGCAGACTACCTCCTACCCTCCCCCCCCCCCTTTCTTCCCCTGACTTCGTTGAATTTATGATAAAACATCCACGCCAACACCCCCTCCCCACCCTGCAAGGGAAAAGAAAAAGAAAAATGCAAAGCATTATTAACAAGAACTAGGGGAAAAAAACATATGTTCATAATATCTGCTAATTTTGGGCTGATTTTTGACAAGGCATAACAGAGGTCACTATCCACATCATGTTGGCAGCACTATTCTTTTTTTACTGTTAAAGCTGGACATTCGGATTCACACAGTCTCATTGGGGAGGGGGAGGGGGTAAGAGATGGGAAATGGCGTAAGAACATGTAAAGCTAATTTTTCCACATGAGAACACATTGCACGATTTTGCACCCCCTCCACCATTCCACCCCGCCCTCTTCCTCCCCCTCCTCCCAAAAAATCTAAACCTTAACATATGAAATCGTCTTTAGCCCTTGAATTACAATTCTGCTGAATTGCTTTGCCTTAAACAAGGAGACGATTTCTGGTTACCTTCTAATTCCAGTCACCATACAATATATTGGTAAAGATGAGACTGAACTCTTCTACAAAAACATCTAAATCTGACTAAATTTAAATGACAAGTTTGTCACATTCACACTTCTCGTCCTCCAACAGTTTACTAAGAGGAGGAAAAGATGAGATGTCATTGTTTCTTTTAAGTTCTAAGTTCAAGCTATTCATGCTCCAAAAACAAAACCAGTAAAAATACCAGTGAAAAGGCAAGTTAGTTTTCAGTAAGTGCATGCTACATATTATTGTTTTTTTCCTCTCATGAAAAAGACTTCGACTACATTCAACTTGTTAAATAGAGCTGACATATTTCTCTTTGATAACCAACGGATCTCGGTGTGCAAAAGTAGAATATTATGTGTGGCTTGAGGGCTGTCGTAAAGATTAAGAAAGAGTCTCGTGTTCAAATTCCTCATTGTATATCTATTTACAGTGCTTCGTTCAGATCTTATGGCAAAGATAATTGCATTAATTGGCCACAGTAAAAATGGTTGCATGTCACTTTCAGCATGCAAGTATTTCCAGACAACTGTGTTTAATTAATGAGTGTACTAAATATATTTCTACATATCTAACCGATACGCTGATTGCCCACCCCCCCCCCCCCACCCCCCAATTCCCCATCGCGGCTGCTGCCTGAAAGTCTTAGAGCCCTACGACTCAAACAGCTGCATCCGAACGATAAGCCCACCAGGACAAACACCGCAAAACTGGTTCAAAATTAATAAATGTTACGAGTGGGGCACCTGTGACTAAGCTACACACTGTGGAAGAGACTGGGGACCTCACCGCGTAGTATTCACAAAAAACACCAGTGCTTGTAATATAGCCAACTTTGATTGTGGAGACGGCACAGAAATCTTAGGATGTTTGTATTTATTCTGACACGCTGATGTCCTGTCTAGTGGAACGTTCATTGTGCGCTCTGTTTACCCATGGTAGGCGTGTAGATTTGTAGACACGTTGACTTGGCTATCAGTGAAAACACTGGGCACGGTTAGGGCTGACGCTGATATACGATCAACATGGCTACCGTCAGGCTGACTACAGAATGTTGTGCTGAGAATATGTTTTTCAGTTTTTGTGCTTGTAATATCACTCCTTCACCTCCAATCTCTCCTCCTCTTTTTTCCTCTGCACGTCACCTTCTTTTCGTTCAAACTTAGGATCGAGTAAGCATTGCTATGTGCCCCCCCCCCCAACACACACACACATGCGCGCGCGTACACACACATACACACACACACACACACACACACACAATGAAAGCAATATCTGGACGTTTGATTTGCATGCCATGGCGATCATAGCGGCCGCTTCTTATCACAAGATCATGAAACTTGAATCTTGTCCAGCTGAGGGCTGCTCGCACAAGTGCTAACATGGAAAGTTATGTTGGTGTTTGGTTATCGCGTTAGAGGAGCGGTTCCGGTTTGCTGATAACCTAAGTGATACAATCAAGTCGCTTGTCAATAGTTTTACACAACAATAATTTTCTTTTTTACACGAGGTCATTAATAATTCGCCATCATCAACATCAAGTCAACTGATGCGAAAATATATTTTTCTATATTTTGCTTTTTTCATCAGCATGCACAACTTGTGCGCTGCTACCTCTTCCTGGTTGGACAAAAAGCATCAAGTATACCTTTCCCTTGTCATGGTTGCCCCTTTTATTACTTACCAGATGTCAAAACGTAT
Source organism: Candidula unifasciata (assembly GCA_905116865.2). Lineage (NCBI taxonomy): Eukaryota > Metazoa > Mollusca > Gastropoda > Stylommatophora > Geomitridae > Candidula > Candidula unifasciata. Next base: position 14,282 of record CAJHNH020001384.1, on the reverse strand, counting down.
AATCTATCTTATAACACTAAGATGATGTATATGAAATTACGGTACTGATTTAAATTTCGTTCCCTGGAAACTGCTGATTGAACTGTTGGCAATCAGTATTTCAATATAAGCTCAATTGTAATGCGAAAATTATCTAAGGGATTTTCCCAAGTCCCTGTTCTCGAAAATGATCGTATGTTCGAATCCTGCGAGTTTGTTGACACTAAAATTGTGTTGATTCCTTTCATTTAGCTGAAAGTCACCATTCAAGCCACTTACTCTTTCATTGAATAATTCTGCATTCTCCATGTGTCACTGTTAAGCTGTATTCTTACCCAATAGCTCGAAGTGCCAGTTAAGTCACTAAAAAGCATAAACAGAGAAAACTACTTCTAACTTCTCTCTGTGACACTTTACAACATAGGCAATAAGACAGTGGAGCATGAAGAAGACGTTGATACGTTTACTGTTTTAGTAATGTATATTTATATAATTAAAGCGAGTCAGAGGTCGACTTCCGTGAAGATGAATACAAGACATTGAAGATACACTGGCATTGAAAGCGCATGGGGCTGGAGAGCTGGCTAGGGAAAAGGATATAATCAGGCGAGCTGTGAGGAGAGCCACGTTCTATCAAGGACAACTTATTGAAGATGATATTTTTATATCTGTGAATGCTAGTGTAGGAACACTAAATGCCTGACTTTGTCAATTCTTTATAATGCCATGATGACTGGCCTTTTGCTATTCGGTGCGTGTATTTATTTATACTTAAGCTGAAGAAGCTCGTGTTCTAGAAGTGACATGCCCAGATACAGAGGCATTAAACTAGGAAATCATCCTTGAGTATTCATTCACTCCGGAGTCCTTAATCCCAAATATTGATTTCCTCTTCTCTCGTAAAGGTCTAGTTTTACTGCGACGTTGGCAAACAGCAGATTTGCAAGCACACAACCGCCTCGATTGTCCGGAGATATTTATCCAGATTTGTATCTGGTTGTTTAGTGCAATCAACAACGTGCAGCATTAGAAAATAATCGCCGGGTCTGAAGACATAAAAGCGGGAGCACGTCAACGAGGGATGGGAGCGTCTGTATATTTGTGAATGAAAGCAGCGATTTCCATCAATTACACGGATTATGACATTTCTATTCACGTTATCCTTTTTAGGCATCATAGAAGCGTCGGGAACACACACACACACACACACACACACACACACACACACACACACACACACACACACACACACAAAGGGGGGGGGGGTGAGATATTAACAATGTTTATTTTTCGATTTAAGTTTAAATGTAGTAAGGCTGAACTAGGATTCGAAGAAATTTTTTTTGCTCTTATCTTTGATAAGTGAAGCAATGGTTACTTTTAATTCTGATTAGTACAAACACAGTTACTCTCGACTCTTGAAATGTGGTCATTATATAATCTAATCTTGTGGCTGTCTGTGATTGGCTTCCAACTGGCTATCTTTAGCTTTTGTATATATAAATATGAGGTCCCCACGTATTCAAGTCGTCCCCTTGTAGGAGACCATTTTTAGTTATTTTGAAGCCCCACCCAGCATTAGAAAATATAACCTAACGGTTGAACGTAGTTTCCTCGACCTCTCCACGGGTGATCCTCATCCGCACTGTGGCACTTTGTGTTACAGGGTGTTTATCTCTTTGTGTGATGTCCTGTTTGGGCAAAACTGACTTATGTATTCAAGGCAGCGGAATAGTAAGGGGTGGGCAATCCGGCTCCCTTTTTGAAGACCTTGTTTACTCATACGATGCCTAGATCATTTTGCAAACTTTCTGGTTCCATTGATAAGGCTTATAAAGCAGAAGTATGTTATGGCTAAAGAAATCCATCGCAACAATGACCTGTCCATTAATTCGTCAGCAACAATTGTGGAATCATGCAGAAACGTATAGTGAGGTGTTTGTTGAAACTGAAAGTTTTCACTCCTTCTATAGCAGGCGAATGTTGCTGCAGCATCTTCTGTTGAAAGCATCCTCCTGACATTATCGTCGACTACTTCTGGTGTCGAGGGAGATACAAAGATCCGGCTCTAGCTCTTCTGGCACCTTGACCATAGTCATCAGTTACTTGATTAGATATTATCTGCCCCCCCCCCCCCTTGTTCTCGGTCTACTTGTGACTCAACGTCCTCATCCCTTGGTCTACTTGTGACTCAACGTCCTCATCCCTTGGTCTACTTGTGACTCAACGTCCTCATCCCTTGGTCTACTTGTGACTCAACGTCCTCATCCCTTGGTCTACTTGTGACTCAACGTCCTCATCCGTTGGTCTACTTGTGACTCAACGTCCTCATCCCTTGGTCTACTTGTGACTCAACGTCCACATCCCTTGGTCTACTTGTGACTCAACGTCCTCATCCCTTGGTCTACTTGTGACTCAACTTCCTCATCCCTTGGTCTACTTGTGACTCAACTTCCTCATCCCTTGGTTCATTAACATGTAGAACAGGTCATCACAAAGTCTTCTCTGTAAGTGGAGTGTCGGCGTCTATCGTTTGGGCGTTGCGAACGCGCTTCGTAATGCCAGCGTGCCGGTTTCCATCCAGCTGTGGACGCTCATCTTGCATTGGTTTCGACAGTGGTACGAAGATCTGACGGTTCAGAAGCAATGGCAAACTACCAAATGTAAAATTTGCCCAGTAAAAAATAACATAACATAACGATGGCGCTAACTTAACCAGCGTTCTGTGAAGTATACGTGCTAACTTTAACCAGACAGTTAATATCATTTACAGTATATATATATATATATATATATATATATATATATATATATATATATATATGTGTGTGTGTGTGTGTGTGTGTGTGTGTGTTTTGTGTGTGTGTGTGTGTATATATATATATATTTATAGAGAGAGAGACAATGAGAGACACACACACACACACAGAGAGAGAGAGAGAGAGAGAGAGAGAGAGAGAGAGAGAGAGAGAGAGAGAGAGAGAAATATATATAAAATGAGATCTATCATGGGGATGCCAGCAGTAATGGTTGGTGGTCACCACATAAACAACCTTCGTTATACCCATTTGTAAGCGACAACTGGGAAAGAACCATAGGAATTGATAGATACTGTAGTGGTAGAAAGTGATCAATGAAAAGACAGCAGAAATAGTGATTTCCAAGACAAAAATAGTGGCTAAATGTATTGTAACATTCAAATACATTATTTACAAACAAGTACAGAATGTAAGTATGTAGGCACATGGACACCTTTCAATGAAAGATGTATTTTCCAGATAAAGAAATAGGTCAGGTCAAACCTGACAGCCTTTTTTTTTTCATGGCATGAGGGGAGTTGGGGGGGGGGGGGGGGGAGGTCTCTGACTGTCAACGCGCGTACTGATGCATGCAGTTTAGGATCGCAGATTGTGGAGAGGCGTGATCGCCCAAATTTTTCAGCAAGTCACTTGCTGGTGTTACTGGAGAAACGATCATCCATGCAGCGCACAAATGTCTTGTCGTGAATTAACAACCTTTACCAAGAAAAAAAATATGTTTAAAAAATGCTCTCAGTGTATTTATAAATGAAAAGAAAAGTATACCTTTCCTTTCGAGCAAAAAAGCTAACTTTATGTGAAAACTGTAAGAAGAAAGACTGTTGCTCTCTCATTATCAAGTTCTCATCAAAATTCACAAATAACTATCCTGCAGCCATCTTTTATCACAAGACCCGCGCTAAACTTGGATGAATATCTTGGAGCAGGCGTAATTGCTGACATTAGCAGCCATTGAGTGTCCAGATAGAGTCTTTAGCACTGTTTTCTATTGAACCGAAAAGGCACAAAAGTTCAGACTTGGAAGCCAAAGCAATGAAACTGTGTGGCTGAAGCGACCGTCATTTCCCATAATCTCTTTTAGCTTTTGTTTCCTGACCATCGCGAAGTGCTCAAACGCTTCCCACAGCTATTGATAGCGTGGACAAAATGCTAGTGATTACGCTGCGACTGAATCGCCCCCTGGTGGGAGCCTGCTCTGTTATTTGGTCCTAGCAGGAACAATTGAACCCTGGAATGGCTTCGCCCTGGAGTTTAGAGGCTTCGATCTGTTCGCAATGATGATTAGCTTTGTCCACGTTTTAAAAATTCTGCACTGGGCTTTTTTCGCCTATTTATTTAATCCAGATTGGAATGCGAAATCGATGACTGGGATTCAAGGCCGCACAAAAATCATGAGTTCTAAACATGTAACCTCCTGTTAGCTTGCACGGCATCAGTGTTTGTTGTACGGTTAGTTACCCACCAGACAGAGCTATCATCGCACACCATGCTTTCTAGTTGTAGAGATCACCGGATGTGTTCTCTGGTTTTAATTCAGTAAAGAAATACAAACTGTTTTTTCCCCCAACATTTTAGCTCAATGATTGTTTTATCTCATATGTTGCTTCGAAGCGCTGTTGTAGGGACAGCAAGAAAAGAACCACTGTGTCCCCAACAAGCATGTGGTAAGAGTCGACTAATCGGGGCTTTTCTTCGAAGACGCAGTACATCTGCCTGAGAAGCCAGGAACTAACAGTCTGTATCAGATTTGTAAAGTGGATGTGCACGCAAAACTCAAGTTCTGGAACAAGGCTTAGAGTCCAGAGCTGGATGAACAACAAAACCTTCAGCTGAAGTTTACAGCCGGTGAAGGTGAAGAAGATAAAGATATGTTGTTTTATCGAATGTTTACCGTAAGTATTGTGTTATGAATAGCCGGTCACCGAATCGTTGTTTCATTCACTGGTACTGGCTGTCTTACTGGCTCATCAGTTGATGTTTTATGTCTTATTTATCGTATCATCCATTGCTATTATATGTCTCAAGTAGTGTTTCATTCACTGTTGTTAAATGTTTCATTCAGTGTTAAATATGTAACCGTTTGACTGTTTTCTTTTGTCATTGTTTCTCCCCTGTCGGTCTGTTATTTCTATGTTTGATATTATCTATACATGTTGATTTGTTTTCTCACGTTGCCGCCGGGTTCTCACTGATTGTAAGCACAATATGGGAGTTGTTTGAGCATTATGCCTATGTGCTCAAGAATCAGTTGTATGTATGTTACCTCTCTATAAACGCCTTTAGGAAACGGTATATATGATAGCTTTAATGTAGTCTTTATTAATTATGCTTCTTCGGGCGAACAAGCTTCTTGTGTTACTTATTTCAAGTAAAATAAAACAGTACTTGTATTGCTTTTGCTGACAAATAGAGGAAAAGAACCAGTTGTCTGCGATACAGAAAAACATTACATCACATCAATCGCTTACTTGATCATAGCACCAGTTTGAAAAAAAAAAAAAAAAGAAGACATTTATGTATGCACATGCAGGCTCGAATGCACTTTCTGGGGGAAGACAATAGGGCAGTTTGTTGTTGAACAAATGTACCTTCTGCTGAAAACTGACATGGAACATCACAGAAAATAGCCTTTTCTCTCGCGTCACTCCCACTTTATGCAGACTGCTATTTCTTATAAAGACGCGCATTTCTAGGTCTCCGGGGTTGCTATTACGAGAAACGAAATGGAGAGAAATGGTGCGATAAACAAGATGAAGCACGGCCGATCGCTGATCCCTGCTATATACCATTAGCCAGGCACGCTGGTTTCTTCCTCAGCCCGCTGTAATTGTTTGATTTGTATCCCGGGCATTGGAAACCAAACACGACTTCCTCGTGTAACTGTCTGTATTTTGGACCATTTGGGGTCATTTGTGGGCATTTTACGTCAAAGACGGAGGCATTTCTGGCGACAATTCCGGTAATGTGAAGTGACACCTCTCGCGCTGCCACGCCCTTTTGATGGAATTCCAGCGAGTGACTGTTGGTGATCGCGTGCTCTGATCTTTGGAAAATGGCACTTCCATCTTTTGTTTAAAGACCCCTCGTGCTAGCTACTCAATTATTTACCGGCTAAATGCGTGAATCTTTCTACGTTTCACTTTCCTAGAAACACTGAAATCGTGCAGGACATAAGTTTATGTTTATCTTTCCGAAAAAAACTAATTTTGTTCCATTAATATCACAGCAAATCAGCCTTGGAGGTGTCGTTGACCGTGTAGACGTCTGGCACAACAATACTCAGGGGTTCTATTCCAGGCAGAGCTAACCCTGAAGCTTTGAGCGTCAGAACGGCCCTCAGCGCCCTACAGTTGCATCTCATAGATGCCATTCTATCTCTGAGGAAGTCAAGGCGACCACTGTAACCCTAGAAGTTACTCCAATATTAGCTATTTGGTCATAAGACTTAAGGGTCTACAACTGAGTCTGACTGACTGACTTTCTACCCCACCAGGACATCACACAAGCGATAAACACCCGATAACACATTGTGCCACCATATGGATGAGGATCACCTTGGAGAGGTCCCAGAAACCGCGTTTAGCCTCTAGGCCATATTTATGGCCAGGCTATATTGCGGCCCCTGGCAACAGCAAGAGTAGGGCTTCAAATAACGAAAAATGTCATCCTAATAAGGACGATAGATATGATATAACTGAGTCTTGTAGAGACGCGACACTCACTAGGGTGTGACAAACGTAGTTGGCGGGACTCAACACCCACAAGGAATTATTGCAAGTTGTTACTTTAATTAAGTAACGTTTGGGTCTGAGGATTTCACAAAATATTATGGTACGAAAGGATTTGAACTTAGGACTCCTGTGCAACCAGGCTAAAATGAATACCAGGAAGTGTCGGTGAAAACAAAGGTGTGATGTTTATTCATTAGCCACTGAGTGCCAATTAGTTTACAAAACATGAATCTAGAAACATGCACCCTATTCTCTCAGGAGTAAAAAAGGTAATTTAATGATGGTATACAGATTCTACAGTTATTATGGTCTCTCAGCTAAAACTGTGTCCTCAAAACTGTCATTATTATTATTATGTTACCTCTTTGAGTCCCAAGGAACGCATCATACGTTCATAGATTCCTACCTAGAAGCCCAAAGAACGCATGATGCGCCGATTTTATGACTCTCTTTAATACCCCCTGGGCCTGTGATGCAAAACCCCCTGGGACTCAAAGAGTTACACACTAATATTTACCCAGTACACAGCTTTAGCACCTTTTATTCATCAAGTGCCGTCTTCACAGTGAATGGTGGCTGCAATGGAACTACAACTCGTTCTGTCTCTTGTCCTAGTTGTACACTCTCTCAGAATGCTGCCCGACCAGCTGTTGTTGTTGTCAATAACTTGTATCGCTGCCTACATCTTGTTCTCTTTTCCTCGACTTTTCCCTCCACTATGGTTTTAAAAAATGAGTTTTGTCTTTTAATGTGTCCAAAGTATTTTAATTATCTCTTTCAGTGATTCTTTTTTTTCATCAGTAGCCTTTCCAGAACCTCTGCATTGAACTGTTGTTTCCAAGAAATACTAACACTTCAGAAATGATTAAGTTAGGCTTAGATGTTTAAATTTCGCCTCCACGACTGCTGCTAGATGACTTCAAGCCAGCGACTTAGAGAATCTCGATGCCTATGCAGACAGAACAAGGCGAGTATAAAACATGATATGGCAAAGTAGACTTTAATTGAATGCTGTCTATGGTGGCCTGTGTGTGTTTTAGAATTGTTGGTGGGGCAAACATGTATTTAGAATATAGAAAAACCCGTTGGCTATTAAATCCAAACTGTCCCCACCCCCCGCCCCCCCCCCCCCCCCGACCCAAGTTGTTAGCTAGAGGTCTAAAACCCCTCATCATCATCATCAAGTGCCTTGCCGACTAGCGTGGACGATCATGCCTCTCAACAATCTGCGATCAGCATGTATTAGTTCGTGTGCCGACACACCTCCATGCCATGCAACAAGACTGTCAAGAATCTTCTCCCATTGTCTTTCTCTATCCCTCCTACCACAGATCTTACCAGTGGTCACAACATGTTCCATTTTCCTTCTGCTCATAACATGGCCGAAAAATTATGACTGACTCCTTTTGATGAAGTCTTCGAGCTCTCGCCTCTTTCAAAACCTCTTAGGTGCTCTTTTTGACTGTCCAAGGTTTTTTAAGCATTCTTCTAAAAAACCACATCTCTGATGCCTCATGAATTGTTTGGCCTGCCTACCGATTGTCCAGGACTCACAGCTATATGTTAAAACTGAATTTATGCAGCAAGCAAGAATTTTTTTTTCTCACCCTCAGTGACCAAAGTTTCCCTACAACCCTTAAAAGTGTTCAGTGTTGGTGAAACAAGTGAAATCATTGTAACCTTTATAAGCGCTTGCGCATGTACAGCTTTGATTCCCGTAACACTTCTTCAAGCACCAGCCTGCTGTAGCCTGCTGTAGCCTGCTGTAGACTGTTGTAGCCTGTTGTAGCCTGCTGTAGACTGTTGTAGACTGTTGTAGCCTGCTGTAGCCTGCTGTAGCCTGTTATACTGTGCGGGTGGAATTAAAATAAGCTTGCTCGCATCCAAAGGTCGGACTCCATTTTTGCTTTTGTTTTATATCCCCACCTTGGTTGTTGCCCGGGTGCCCTAATATAAGCCAACCTATCGGTTAACCTGGATTTCTGGGACCTGTCCCGGGGTGATACTCGTCCGAATGGTGGCACTTTGTGTCACCGGGTGTTTATCGCTCGATGTGATTCGAACATGGGGTTTAACGTCATCGTCACTGGCAGGTGGAGTTAACTATTAAAGCTGTTAAGACTGAAAGCCAGCGGTAGAAAAAAAAAAAACTTTTTCGTGTTTTCGCACAATGGTACGAGAATCACAGCGTGGAAGGGAGTGGGTCCTCACCCCGTAGATTCCCAAGAACAACTGAAGCCAACCTTCATTGTGCAGACAGCACAGATATTAAAATGATTGTTTAAAAAAAACATACAGCGCCACTTTATGTAGAAATGCTGGTACATGTCTTTGACACTGAATGGCACGGATAGAAGCTTGTGCAGCAACTGTCAGTAAAACTACAGTCAGTTGAACACCCCTCATTATGCAACGACCAGTACCGCATTCCACTGGGTAATTGAAGAGCAATTGTTGCCAACATGTTTTAGTTTTGTACACTGGCGCGGCCAGACTGGCAACAGGCCCATGCCAAAAAGTCAGATTCAACAAGAATTTCGTGCAGATTCTCCCAAAATCGAATATTCTAATGCATTCCACTTGGACAACTTAGCGTAGTATGTGTAGGTGATGTGTGCGTATTTCATATGAAAGCATTTCATAGCTTCATACAACAAAATGTAAGTAAAGAAATAAAAGGGTTTCAGACAAATACGTGAGCCAGGGTCTCCTGAGACTATTACAACAATAATACAAGAAGTGTCAGTAATGGTATCAAAATGTTATAATCCTAAAGTTTTCTCCACAGGATCTAGGTCATCATAAAGGTTGTTATCTCCGAAGGTTATTTGTTATTCATTTGTTTTTGTGAAAAAATTGAGCGCTGCGTGGTCTCAAGGAATGGTGTCCGCCTCGAGTGCTAGAGGTGCCGGGTTCAGACACTGGTGAAGGCTGGATTTTTTCACGTGGACTTCTAGTTTTTTTTCCTGATCTCTGGTTAGTAAGATCGAACCTACCCCTCCCCCCCCCCGTGTGTATTGTTGCGTAAAAAATCCCCTGGCAGTTGGAAATCGAAAAGAGTAGCCTAACCAGTGTTTCACGGGCAAAATTTGCAGTAAAAAATCTACCCAAAATAATTTAGCATCCTCGCCAGTGCCACGGAGCCTGTGAGACTTGAGTTAAAAGTATAACGGAGCACTTATGGGTTAGTAGCCTTGTGCCATGATGTTTATCCGTTGTTCAAACCTCATATCTTTGAAAAATGTTTCTTCTTTTTTACTTCCTCTAAAACAGCTTCGTGTTTTAAAGGATATACCAGCTTCAGACTCCTGCAGATTCTGACCGCCTCAACCATAGGCACATAAGACTGTTGAAAAGTTTCTCCGATATTATTTTTTTTTAAATCTTTTTCTTGGTCTACCTCAGATTTTGTGTTCTGAAAAAAAATATTAACGTAAGTATTTGACCTGTGGTGTAAGGTTGTGATACATTATCATGTATAGTGAAGATCAGCGTTTATTAGAAAGGCAATGATGCTTTTGTTATTTGACTGGATTCCTGATTCTACCCATTCCATGATTAGTATCATAAAACTGTATGTTAAGTAAAGAAAGCCGGATTAACTATTATCATGTCACATCTCTGGTGACCATTCTTCTAAACTGATGAGGGTAGTTAGCATTATACACCTATTATGCTTGATGGCGTGGAAAAATGTTCTTTACTTTCACAACTGTGTAGATGAGAAGCCTTAAAGACGCCAGAAAAGCAAACAGCAACAACAAGACAATATGATAAAAAAAAGCCAACTGACTACAAGATACACAAGTGAGCACGGTCACATTAACATGTCTCCGTTGTATTCCTGTTTATCTGCTTCATTTGTTCCGTGCTCCCGAAATCCGGAACTTCTGTCATCAAATCCTGGCCAGGAAGAGCAGATGTGATAAATCTGAAAACCTTCCGCTCAGAAAACCGTTATTCTCACAGATTGAGAATTATATTAAAGTGCCAAAACTGACGTCTGCTCATATCGATTGTGAATAGTAATGGCGTAATACTATAGGGTCGGCACTGTATATTTACACACTATCCACTCTTCCTAGCGCCAGCCAACAGCTCCTCGGCCAGTACCCTCACGCCTGGCCTCCCCGTCTATTCAAGCTTCAGAGCCGGGCAATATCTTTGCAATATCCTGGCAACAAGTGGACGGGCCGAGATTAATTTCTCGCTCTGCAGCGGCCACTTAAACCCGACAAAACAAAGAATCAATCAATGCGTCACTACTTGGCGTTATCAACTTCGCAGCTGAATTCGCGATAACACGGTCTTCGGTATAAACACTGGCTGGACTAGACCTTCGCAAGCTAGACTGACCATCTTCGACACTGTCAATTTTCCCCCTTATCCGGGATAATGGAAATAAAAATATTTTCTCCCTGACAAGGAAATTTGTGTCTTAAAAACACTTTAAAATTTTAAACAAATGGACCCTTTATTTTATTTATTGTGGTAAAATGTCCTCGCCATTTATTCTCCAATTCACTGCTGATTTATTGTGGCATTTTCTGCCGAACTGATATCTGTAATAAGGGTTGTGTTGCGTGCAGGGCGCTTCAGTATGTAATCTGTCTTATGTCTGTCTTTCCACCGTCACGCACCGTCCTGAAACAATCAACCCATACACACATATAATGAACTCAACAGAGAAGTAGAAGATATGAAAGGAACTGCCATCGGCAGATCTGCCGTCAGCAGTATCAGATATACAGCCTTCTTGGTACTGATTGCAGAAAACTTATCGACACTAAGTGGGGGAAAAAAAAAAAGCGTTTATGGAATGCTGCTATTGTGCACAGCGATCAACTTTGTTGGGAATGAGGCTGTGAGAAACATAACTCATAATAATCTATTAGAAGGAATAAAGGAATGCAACATTCTTGCGAATAAGGTGCCTCTGAAACAAGTACAGCGGTTCTTTCTATCGTAACATAGAATGGCAGATGTCGTGAAGAGATGACAAGCAACATCGACAGGGAAAGAGAACACTGGTCGGAGGGAGGGGGAAGGGGGGGGGGAGAGGTGGCCCGCGGGGGATCCTACAATGAGTGAACAAGCTCAGTAACTAATGCCGGCATCAGAAATGTGGTTTTAATGACCACAACCTGAAGTTTGGGCAGGTAGGTTGGTAGTTGTACCCCACCAGGACTTCACACAAGCGATAAACACCTGGTGACACAAAGTGCAACCATGCGGATGAGGATCAGCCGTGGAGAAGTCCCAGAAACCCCTTTCAGCCGTAAGCCCATATTCATGGTCCGGCTATATTCGGGTCTGCCGGCAGAAGCCAGGGTGGGCCTTCAAATAATAAAAAAAATGTCATCCCATATGTGGATGACTTATATGTACTAAAGCTTGGTTTGAGCTGTCAGCTATTACTGGTAATTTTGTGTACCAATCACTATTCCATAAAGGCTGCAAGTGCCCAAATGAAAAGGACAACACAAATTGGTTGAAGATGGCAAGAGAGAAAAGCCGCTGTTCCCCATGACGACCAAACACATAATTCGTTGGGAAGCAACTACTGATATCTTTATTGTAGGCCAAGTAGGAGACGTATCGATGTTACATGAAGATAACATCGAATAAAGGGAGCTAACAACCAGTGTGGTTTTGTGGTTGACATCGTGTTTTACACTGAACTTCTTACACGGCTGGTCTGGTTGTCCCATACAGCTTTCTGTAATGTCACTACTTGTCTCGTTCATGGAGGTATTATACTGCGCCGTGTGCATGCGTCAGTTTGTGTATACCATTTGGTAAACGAACAGTCATGTCCATATCTCATGTCTTGCAAATTGTATACTCTGTGTCTGTGGCTGTTAATAATGTTAGAATGCAACATCATTGAATCCTTAAATCCTGGTGTGGTCATTACTGACGTTACAATAAATAACTCTCTTTAAGATTGAACGGGGTGTCCATGATCTGTCCCGCTGACTTGCCATTCAGATGTGTGTAATCTCAGGCTGGTGAAACCTTTAGAAAGAAGCGCGGGGAGGCGGATGAGGGGGGAGAGAGAGGGAGAGAGAGAGAGAAGGAAAGAGAGAGAGAGAGAGAGAGAGAGAGAGAGAGAGAGAGAGAGAGAGAGAGAGAGAGAGAGAGAGTGAAGGATATAGAATGCGTGTATCGTTATTACCACAATTAGTTGAAATAATCCAGCAAGGTTGAGTAAACTCAAGTAAAGACCTAATTTTCTCGCCACTATACCTATTGGGTATATGGTGATATTTCCATGCAATAAAACTATTCGACAGTCTATGGATTGTGTGGTCAATACAAGATCGGTAGGTAGTCCTGGTCATCCTGGGAATTGTCAGGTAACCATTTCAATGGAGGTGAATCTGGAAACTAGTCTCGGTCCCTCTAAGACTATTGGAAAATAGGACTGACATGCAGGCAGGCTAACCACAGCACTCCCAAGATTCACTACCGCAGTTGTGAAATGATCACATTGTTTCCCAACTTGGTAGGAAGATATAGGTCCTCATCAATGGTCATCACATTATTCTCACAATACTTTACTGTTCAAGAATACTTTAAACCAGTGATTCCTAAACTGCGCATCACGGCGCCCTGGGGAGCCGCGACCTTTTCACTGGAGCGCCGCGAAATATTCGAAGATACACACGTTTTTTTTTTTAAATCTCTTACATATGAATGGTCATAGTTTTACTTAGGTTGGGGCGCCGTGGAAAATATTTTAATTGAAAAAAAGCGCCGCGAATAAGAAAAAGTTTGGAAAACACTGCTTCAAACTGAAAAACAAAAAGCTTAAATTTTTGGTGGGATGCTATTTAAATTGCTCTATTTTATGATTTCTATCTGATTTAGATTTATTTCCTAAAATCTGATGCAACAGACTTTCCACAATGAGTTTTATGAGTCATGAACTAAAAGTATTGATAGGGCTAATCATGAAAACAAATGAGACGTAAAATAAAAGCAGAAAATAAGGTTGTAACCCTTGGATTTGTTGAACGTATAGGTAGCGATTAACATATTTTGAACATTAACAGAAAGCATGTTTGAAATTAGCTGAGATTTATGTTTCAGTTTTCTTAACTGAACTAATCTTTTGATCACGGGAAACATGACATTTTTTAGAGGAGCCGAGAACTTAACTAGTGTAGGCAAGATCTGTAAATAATTAAAACAAATGTCGATAACAAGAAGCAATCAAACCCCAAGTGAAACTTATCAAATCATTCAACAACATGTTAGAAAGACATGCATACTATCACAAGATATATTTAATTTGTACAGTGAGACATTAGTGCAATCATCATCATTATGTGTCCCAGTGAGACATAAGTGCGGTCATCATCATCATGTGCCTGCCACCTGGAGTAGGCGCTCATGCGTCTCCACAGATCAGAATCCATGGTTGCCTGGAACATCTATCTTAATGATATTCCTCCATGCCATCGTTTCAGCCCATTCAGCATCATTTCTCTTGATTTGCATCTACCTCCTTGTTGATCAAAGATATGTGCAACAAGGATGTGTCAAAAATATTCAGGTAGAGATCTGTAATAGGGAGATTTGTGGGGCAATATTCAGGTAGAGATGTGTCGAATATTGTCAGGTAGAGATCTGTAATAGGGAGATTTGTGGGGCAATGTGGATCAAGGATTTGTGGGACAGGGATGTGTCGAATATTGTCAGGTAGAGATCTGTAATAGGGAGATTTGTGGGGCAATGTGGATCAAGG
>CAJHNH020001383.1:27500-174096 GCA_905116865.2 Candidula unifasciata | reverse complement strand
TATAGGCAGAGATTAATATTATGGTGGGGTGGGGGGGGGGGGGGAGCTGACAAGAATTTGCAGTGATTTAAGGACATGGCAAAATAGGGCTTAGCTTAAGTAAGTCAGCGCATATGCTGTAACAAGGGAGAAATAAATAACACGAGACACAAACATGTGTCCCAACGGACAAATAGCACAAATCTAACTTCCTGATAATTATCTGTCCATTACATTTACAACGTTGTTGTACCATTCGTTTTCGCTCAGTTTGCTTTTAGCCTGTTGTATCGGCCTCCAGTTAGCCAGTGTTGCCACTTTGGATGTTTTACATCCAGATTTAAATGTTTTCCCTTGCATTTAGATGGCATTTTTGACGTTTAGATGGTAGATGTTTTTCTAGATTTTTTTAAATTTGGAGTAAATTTATCAAATCTAACCTAAGAAACAGGATGAAATTTGACCTCTTAAATGCTTTCTTGACAAAACAATTTGGCCTGATAAGAGTAGGAAAAGGCTATTCCACTTCTCAGCTCCCTGATTGGGTATTAGAAGAAATTGGAACAGCTAAGGCATACCAGAGTCATTTTGGATCTGAAGCTTTAACTTCATCATCCAAGCTAAGTTTATCCTGTGGATCTTGTAAAGCAGACTTCAGTAAAGATGAGGCCATATCAGTGTACGCTGTTTGTGGGCGTCTACTCCGTCCATTTCCTCGTTATAGTGTACCCGTTCTTTGCTACCCGTCCGCGTGTTGGCGATAAATACGCCAGTACCTGTCCGTGACATCCTTTTAAATGAAGTTTTTCGCCAGGGACACATTTAAGTATCATTTATTTTGTACATTAGTCCCATGTAGTCACTTCATATTTGTGTACTGTGTTGTTCTTTATGTGCTGATGAAGGCTAATCCGCCACAACGTCCTTTGTTTGTTTATTGTGATCGATTTTGTAAAGATTACATAAACTGTTTGTTTTTTCTTACCAACTTTTTCTCTTCCCTATAATTTCCTAACCCTTTAAAAACTTATCAATTGCTATGTAATTTGTGACTCTTTCCATTTGGATGTTTTTTCTAGATGTTTTCCCCACGCAACTTTAGATGTTTTTAGATATTTTTGACTCCGTTTTGGATGTGTTTTTTTTTGTCAAAGAACAGTGACAACACTGCCGTGGGCAATAATGTTTATCTCATCAATACAAAGAAAATCGATTTTGGGGTGGGGATGGGGTGGGGGGGGGGGGGTAATTCACATATCGCTAAGCAGAGAGAAAACTCTTTATATGGCAGGTAAATGATGTCAAAAGACTAAGCAGCCATTTTGATACTAACAGATTTCCATCTCTCCATTTTCTTTTGAAATTGTAAAACACTTTTTTTTTTCTTCTGGCTGGACCCCCACCTCCTTCCCTAGTCATTCAACAATAGTGTGGTTCATCTTACACTAGGTAATAGTTCCATCCATTCTATATTTATTTGTTCATAATAAAAACATTCTTCTTCAACAAGGCTGAAAAATTACAAAACCGTTAGTGGCATGATTCACACCAGTCTTCCTTCAGAACACTTATTTGTGTACAAAAGCAGCAGTAATTTAATTTTTTTTTTAAATCATGTTCAACCCTGTGGGTTATAAATGGGATATAAGGTGTTAAGAGGGTTCTCAGAGTATATATTTATTTTAAATGATTATATAATTTATTAGAGGTGGAGGCAGTCACTGCTGCATTCCAATTGCTTGAGAATAAGCTGTACACACATGCCGTTATTGTAACTGACTCACAGAGCATGTTGAGAAAGGTGGAGACAGGCATGCTCTATGCAGTGTGGCAAGTATCACTTCAAAGGTGCCGAGTAGTTAACATCCTTTGGAAATTTTCTCCAGGTGTGTTGGGAAATGATCAGACGGATAGACTGGCCAGTTCTGCACCACTTGGTGGTGAACTGATGTATGACAAGTTGAATGTTAAGAGGGCCCTTGGGAGCGAGTGAACAGTGCCGAGGCACATATAGATCATTACTGTCTGAGGAGAATGGCACTGCGATGAGTTACAGGGGCATTTGGCCGACGCTCGACACTCGGGGGAAAGACGAGACGGATATACAATCAGACAGTTACTTGTACCATCGGAATTTTAGCTTGCTCCTGAAGATGGGAACGGAGCGCTTATAGAAGTGTCCTGAGTGCTGTGATGACGAGTCCTAATTCAACATTTAACATATCATTTTTTATTTATATGACCGAAATATAATATTAATTTGTATGGTATTGTTTCATATTTTACTTTGATTTGGGTTATGATTATGAATAAAAACACGGTATTATGAATAATCAGTCAATCTCCGTAACATTGTATCATTAACATGGTGGATGTACTGTTTCCTTAGTGTACAATCATTGATTATTCTCCTCGATTTTATCTTAAGAGGGGGGTGTGTGTGTTTACAAAATAATGTGTACAAAAGCACCAACTTCGGCAGCCCTAGCCGTGCGATCAATTCGATCGAACCACGGCCAACTCTAGATATTATATACAGCCGGACGTGGATCGAACCTTAGTAGACGAGTCTGAGACATGCCAGAATCATCATCATCATCAGGTGCCTTGCCGACTGGCGTGGGCGATCATGCCTCTCCATTATCCGCGATCTCCTGCAGCATGTATCAGTTCGTGTGCCGACACACCTCCATGCCATGCAACAAGACTGTCAAGCATCTTCTCTCGTTGTCTTCCTCTATCCCTCCTTCCACAGATCTTTCCAGTGGTCACAACATGTTCTATTTTCCCTCTTCTCATAACATGGCCGAAAAATGATGACTGTCTCCTTCTGATGTCAGTGATAAGTTGTCTTCGGTCTCCCGCCTCTTTTAAAACCTCTTGGTTGCTCTTTTTGGCTGTCCAAGGTATTCTAAGCATTCTTCTGTAAAACCACATCTCTGAGGCCTCTAAAAAATGTTTGGCCTGCCTACCGATTGTCCAGGATTCACATCCATATGTTAAAACTGGATGTATGTAGCTAGCAAGAATTCTTTTTCTAACGCCCAATGACAAGGATATATTGCACAAGATGTTTTTTCATTTTATAAAATGCAGTTATTGCCTGTCCAATTCTGTTTCTTATTTCAGTTATGCATCTTCCATCTGATGTTATCCATGTGCCCAGATACTTAAATTTCTGTACTTGTCTTAAAATAACACCATTGACTTTTATTACACATTTAGGAATAATTTGTTTCTTTGATACCACCATTACTTCTGTCTTCCCATTATTCAAACTGAGGCCCATTCTTCCACTTTCTAACACCACAATGTCTATCATTTCCTGTAATTCTTTCTGACTTGTTGCTATCAAGACTGTGTCATCAGCATAACGTAAATTGTTTATATTGTGCCCACCAATCACGATTCCGGGCATATCAATTAAAGATCTCATAATATATTCACTGTATATTGAAAACAAATCAGGTGAAAGTACACATCCTTGTCGTACGCCCCTCTTTATGCTTTGAAATGTACCTAAACAGTTGTTAATTCTTATAGCTGCTGTTTGCTGCCAATACATATTCTTTATTATTCTTAGATCTTTCCCATCAATGTTTAATTTTTCTAAACAGTTTGATTACTTCTTCATGCTTCACACAGTCAAATGCTTTTGTATAGTCTATGAAGCATAAGTACAAATCAGTCTTTACTTCTATAGCTCTTTCTGACAATGTCCTTAGGATGTATATGGCATTGTTTGTACCTTTTCCTTCTACAAATCCACATTGTTCATCGCTGATTTCTGGTTTAATTTTGTTTCTTATTCTTCTCATAATTATTCTCAGTAAAATCTTAGTCATGTGACTCATAAGACTTATTGTGCGATGGTCTTCACATTTTAAAGTGCCTGGTTTCTTCGGCAGAGCTATAAATATGGATTTTAAAAGGTCATTCGGAATATACCCACTGTTATAAATATCATTTAAAAGTTTAGTTATTATTTCAATTCCAAAATTTCCCAGTGCTTCGATTTCTTCCAGTGAGATGTTGTCTGGCCCGGGTGCTTTTCCTTTCTTCATATGATGTATTGCATCCTCAACTTCTGCAGTCATTATTGGTGGACCATCATTGTTGTTCTGCAGCTCTACGTCTGGTCTATTATCATCATACAATTCCCCTATATACTCTGTCCATCTGTTAATTATATTACTATGTCCCATTAATAAGTCACCATCCTTTGATATCAAATATCCAGTGCTGTTACGTGTCATCTTTCCTGTTAACATATTTATCTGTTGGTACATGGAATGTGAGTCTTTCCCGTGATTTTCCCCAATCTCTGTACACATTTGATTCAGCCAGGCTTCTTTAGCCACTTTGCATTTGTTCACTATTTCTTTTTGTATTCTAGAGTATTCTTCTTTATCATTCTTTTTCTTCCTTCTTTCATCCATTAACTGCAGAATTTCGGTTGACATCCGTTTCTTTTTTGCAACTGTATGGGTTGGTGGGATTGTCTCTTTTGATGTCTGCTGAATTGACTCACGCAACATATCCCACTGTTCATCAATTGTTTGTATAATTTCCATTGCATTATACCGGTTTTGTACAGTGACGTTGTACTGTTCCTTAATTTCTTTATCCGTTCTAAGAATTCCTAAATTTAACTTGATGTTCTGTGGTGTTTTTTCTAATGTTCTTTAGTTTTATTCTAATTTTTTCCTACAACTGGAACATGGTCACTAAAGCAGTCTGCCCCTGGTCTAGTTTTAGCTCCAACTAAGCTGCTCTGAAATCTTCTTGAAATCAAAATATAATCAATCTGATTGCGGACATTATCACCAGGACTTTTCCAAGTCCACAATCTTCGAGGATGGTGTTTAAACCAGGTGTTACCTATTATCATGCTGCGCGACTCAGCCCATGCTATTAATCTGTCACCTCTCACATTCTTTTCTCCTAGTCCATATCCACCCGTTATTCCGTACACTTTTTCACTTCCTACTTTTGCGTTGAAATCTCCAAGTACCATTGTTACTTCACAATTTTTGCATTGATCAACAGCCATGTCTAACTCATCATAAAATGCGTCAATGTCTTCCTCTGAACTATCTGCTGTTGGGGCATAAATCTGTACTAAGTTGATGTCAAACGGTCTGCCGCGAAGTTTTACTAATAGTACTCTATCTGATATTGTCCAAAATCCTTTAACAGTTTTTGAGTTCTTTGGATCCAAAATAATACCAACTCCCTTGCTATATTCTTTCCCTCCCGAGTAGATAATTCTGTGCTGATCTGAATACTTTTCCCCTGCTCCTGGCCATCGCATTTCACTAATTTTTGTTGATGTTCATTCTCTTCATTTCCATCTTGATGTTATCCAGTTTTCCGTTTTGCACGAGTGTTCTGACATTCCATGTACCAATGTTCATGATGTTTCTACCATTTACTTTTTCTACAGTAGCTGGATGACGGTCGGGTATCACCCGTAGAACATGATGCTCCCTACCGGACGAGGTGATTCCACCGGAATCCCCATTCACGTCGTTATCTGAATACGTATTATTTTGAGGCATGATTTTCTTGGGATGGTACAGCGGTGGTTTCCCCTTGCCTTCCGCCGGTTTGTATATGGTTTGACTCCAATAGCCTTTGTCTAAAAAGACTTACCCTGCAAGGCAGCAGGGGGGAGAGGTTATGGCGCCTCTTACCCGCCGATGGCCATGTCGTAGAGTTTTGAGGTATTTTATAGAGTTAGCTGTCCCACCAACTAACTCGCCTCCTCTCAATGACCATCACCTGTTTTGGTCCACGGCCACTTATTCAATATATTCGTGGCTAACCTCTATATCTAGAGGCCTTTCCACCATCCGCCACCTGGTGGACGCGCCTAGTAGTAGGACAGGCTCCTACCCCAGAATATTGATATATAATCATGATTTAATTCGTTTATTTTTGAAAAATTAGAATTGAAGTGCCCATCTAATTTATGTTGTATGCAGAAATAAAAACAATTGAGCTAATCCACAGATTCTTTATACTAATAATATTAATATTATTAATTTAAAAAAAATAAGTTCTTCTTAAAACTTTATCGAAGTTATCAGAATGACTGCTGCTGCCACTGTACTTATGGCCCATATTGACGAAATTCATCTTCAGATAAGCAGGTAAGTACTATTTTCATTTTCTCTTTTGATGTTGACATAAATCCCAGCACAGTTATATTTATGAGGGTTGGGCTGAAAAAAAAAAGAAATCCACTGTTTGACTGTTAACTAACGCCTAATTCTTTACCAATGCCAATACTAATAATAATATCATTATCATGGTGCGATTGAGTGTACTAAGTCTGTGATGTAATGCAAGTCCCGTCTATCCTCCGAATAACGGGCACTTAAAATGGCGCCCGCAAAATATCTTGACGAGCCTCAGTCACGTGTCAAGTGTTGTAAACATTCAAAAATTGAAGTAAAAACTAATCAGGAACGAAAAAAAATGTTATATCAAATCGACTACTTACCAATAATTTTATGCCTTCATATCTGGAAATTGTGGCACAGAAGTTGAAAATAGTGGCCGAAAATCTGCTGTTTGTGGCTGTTACGCCTTTGAAACTTGCCTAAGTAAGATCGGAGCGTCACTCACACATAAATTGCCGACTTCCTTCCGACGAACACTTCGCCGAGAGCCTCGCACACGAGCAAATAAAATGAGGACACTGCAGGAAATGCGGTAGCTGCTGCTCGTGGGTCCCAGCCATCTAGTTTAGCCCATCCTTGCCGCACGTAGCAGGGAGGGGGGGGGGGGGGGAGACTCTCTGCGGCGAGTTTAACTCGGCGGTTTGTTCCGCTTCTCAAAATTGTCAACAGACACTAATCTTAGTTTTCCCGCTCGTGTCGGCAAGCGCACAATTGACACGTGACTGAGGCTCGTCAGGATATTTTGCGGCCGCCATCTTTAGTGCCCGTTATTTTGAGAATAGCCCAAGTCCCAAAAACCCTGTTAAAAACCCTTAGCTAATTACCATTGTGGTCCTCGACAATAGCTTAAAATACCCCCCCCCCCCCCAAAAAAAAAATGTGCGTCCTATGTTGGGGCAATTCCAACATTCAGTAATAAATGATATGCTGCATTTTTCTACAAATTAAAAAGTAGGGTCCTCTATGAATCCATGGAAATAATATAAACATATAATTTAATAATGTCACTATGCTGATTTATATATTCAAATAATTGGCTATGAAAGCACATAGGATTTGAGAATCGGCCAGAGAGAGAGATTTCCAGGCATGCTGTGACATGAGCAGCTTTCTGTAATGCAAAAGGACCTGCTGAATAATAATTAGTCATAATGATCCCATATCTATGTCCCCCCCCCCCCACCCCCTCTCCATATTCCTTTGTCAGTGTAAGCTACAGTTAGAAAATTCTGGTCATTTAAGATTTCACTATCGTATATTTTCTTGACACATGCCTTATCCAACACAAGTCTCTTCCTCCTGATTTGTAGGAACTTGTTTAGTTCTCTCTCAGGCCTTTACATATTAGTGATTCTGTAATTTATCTGTCGGTGTAAATCAAAAAGTGATCACATGAAGAAGACAAAGTGATTCCATCATACCTGATCTTCTTCTTCTTCGATCCTTTTGTCAGAAAACATATCACGAGGCCGGTAGCCTTTAAGAAAACTATCATGCAATCCATATTACCTTGTGTACCATACAGCTGTCTTCATTGTGGTTGGAACAGGCCAGACTGCATCTCTGTTGTCAGCATACAGTTGACAGTGCTGGAGCACATGCTCAGCATTTCTGGTGCCACGCTGCAGGGGCACGTCTCCGTGTTTCCTTCACTGAAAAATTTGAACATATGTTGATGTAGTCTGTTGTGCCCAGTTCTTAGGCTCAATATAATACACTGTCCCTCTCTATAGAAGCGATGAAGCGAGTCTTGGGGAGAAAATCTGGTGTGTGTATCCAACCACCTGTCTTAGGTACTAGATTGTATTGAGGTTTTCGTCTCTTGGTGGGTTAAGTCACTATTTGGTTGTACTGTGTCACTGCCGCTTCTGGCCAATCTTTCCGCTGTTTCATTGCCTTCCAAGCCACAGTGACCTGGAATCCACTGCAGCTTCAACACAGACACCAGTTAATGAATGTTTTTAGTCTGTTCTTTTCTGCTTTTTCACCCCATATCAGGGGCTATGATATTTTGTAGAGAACTCCTAGGGAGTTTCCGAGACAGTTCTGTATTATGGGGGGGGGGGGGGGGTATTAGGGTTAATCCATGTTCATTTAACACTAAACCTAAACCATTGAAACTCCTATACTCTAGGGTTGTTATGTGTTGGTTGTTTTCAACGTTTATTGCATGTTCATTTCCAGTGTGTGTTACTTTCGTTCGTTGCCATCACTGTGCCCTGTTTAGAAGTGGTGTTCTTACTTCATGACTTCGCCTTTGCCATGAAGCTTCTTGACCTGTCAGCATTGCTAAATCAAACCCTAAACCACGAGTATACATACTGAGCCTGTCGGTTCTTTTTACAGGGCCTTCCCCCGCCACCATCCTAAGATGGCCCTTTTCAGCCTCCCCACCTCCAGATATCCCCAGTTTGCATCCCACTAAGCTCTGGCCAAGAGAAACACCGGTTCAAGCCAAACTTTACGGACTGCAGAGTAAATTATACAAGACAGTGAAGATCATACTAGAGACAACATTGCAGATAATCTATTTTGGGCAAATGACAGAAGAAGAAGAAGAGGAAACTAAATAGAATTCCCTTACCAAACCTCGCAGCCCCTTTGATGGGGTTAAAAAGTGGAAAAGAACCTTTTAATCAGCTGTTTTAGTTCTCTAAGTCAACTCCATATCGCAGTATTGATTTGATATTAGAGCTGAATATTTCAATTTTAGTACTAGTTTTTATAAAATTCATTTGACTGTCACAGATTGCCCCTACCTGCGCGTTGGAGGTATATAGGCTGACCGTCGTTTCATTAAACGAAGTTTTTTCGCCAGGGACACTAGATGAGTATCATTTATTCTATACATTAGAGTCCTATGTAGTCACTTCATAGTTAGAGCCTATTTGTGTATGTGTACTGTGTTGTCCTTTATGTGCTGATGAAGGCTAATCGCAGCAACCTCCTTTGTTTGTTTATTGTGATCGATTTTGTAAAGCTAACATAAACTAATTGTTGTTTCTTACCAACTTTTTCTCTTCCCTATAATTTTCTACTCCTTATAAAAACAGATTTCATAGGGCTGTCAGAACCTTTGCTTTTTATATTCATTTTTGTACCCCCATGTTTTTACTTAAAAAATGATGTTAAATCATTGGGGCACCAGTAGTTACAGATAGATTTGCTCCAAGATTAATTGTTCACTACAGTTAGATGCACTACAATTAGATGCATAGAAATGAAAATGATGTAATAAGTAATTTGCATCAATTAATAAATGTTATTTTTTTAACAATCTGAATTCTGTTTCCTCATCCAGCTGTTTATCTCTAAGGGTTTTCATTAAATTAACTGTTGCCATACATCAGGGCCATTAAATCAACAGGCGGCCCCTGGGCAAAATCTGGCCCCCAAAATCAAAAGTAAAAGCCCTGGAAAGGATTATAGGATAATTTTCTTTAATCAGCAGAAAGACAACCACATGCAAGACTATAATAACCTAGCTTTTTGAAATGTGGATCAGTCAACTCCTTGTAAAAATTTCCATCCCTGCTTGAAAACCAGGGTCAATAAGTTCTCAGCATAAAAGTAAAGGTACCTTTTCCACATCTTAAGGCGTATTGGGAATATAGGGCTTGACTTATTTCTTTATAGACCAATCTGCACGGTGGGTGATGGGGTCAGCATCACACCGGCCACCTTTACTTGATGGGACTGCACCTGAAAGCCACTCAAGGCCTGGTGACCTGCGAGTCAAGGTCATTTAAAAAAAAAAAAAGTCAGGCTCAGCCAGGACGCTAACCCACAACTTTCTGATCTGCAGGCGGGTGTCTAGCCGCCAAAACACCACGGAGACTCCCCCAGCATGGATAACATTATATAAAGCCTTTACAGCAGTGTCATACCACAATAACTCTTTTTTAACTTTGCTGCAATATCAAACTGCTCATTGGTCCCTTTGTGGGTTCAATAGCCCCACAGAAAGGAGGAAAGAGGGATGCATTTATTATTTACTCAGGTAAAAATAAGTCTGTATTGACATTTACCCTCTTTTTATTTTTGTATTTACAAAAACTGATCCAGCATTTTTTTAAAAGCTTTTTATAAAACTGTTATTACTCTTTAGTTTTTTAAAGTTTAAATTAAATTTTTTTTAAATATAAAAATTGTTAAATAAATAAAGCTCAAATCTAACCATAGTTATAGTATTAAATTTTAGACTGCAAGAAAAAATGCACTTTAACCTTGTTATTACAAATATTTATGTATATTTCTTTTTCAGAAATTGTGCAAGGACACAAGAAGCACAGTTGTGAAGATGAATTAAAAAAAAGAGGTTTACATTGAGCAGTGACCTCCAGAACTAGAGAGATGGCTGCTGAACAGAAACAGAATCAAGTTACACAAGCTGTAATGGTTATGGACTATGACATAATCATCGGGGATGTCAGAGTTGCTCAGAATGTTTCTATATGTGGTGAAGACAACAGCACTTTGCTGAGTAAAGATGATAGCACAATTCAACCGGATAGCACACTTCAGCAAGAGAAGGGCAGGAATTGTCTAGAAAGTAATTTACGTGGTTCTGAAAAGTATAGTGCCCTGCCCGGAAGCGAAACAAGAACAGGCAATCAGTCTTTTAATGTCAAATGTGAAGTAGATGTTGATAATTGTGATGTCGGTTTAAACTGCAATGATACTTTGGAGATAGAGAAAAGAACAGATACTGAACTAGCTCTGTTTAGATGCAGGATTTGTTTTGTGGACTTTGTTCAAAATGAACAGCTAGCAGTACATTTTAGAGTTCACACAGGAGAAAGACCTTTTACATGTGATGTTTGTCATATGGAGTTTTCACACAATGGGAACCTTAGTAAACATAGATTAAATCATGCAAGAGAGAAGCCATATCAGTGTAGCACTTGTGGTTTAGA
Organism: Candidula unifasciata; assembly: GCA_905116865.2. Lineage (NCBI taxonomy): Eukaryota > Metazoa > Mollusca > Gastropoda > Stylommatophora > Geomitridae > Candidula > Candidula unifasciata. The sequence continues at coordinate 163,013 of CAJHNH020001383.1, read as the reverse complement.
GTTTATGGAACTGGGACTTCTAGGCAGACACGAAAGCTTACACGCTGGAGACAAACCATACTGGTGTGATATCTGTGGTGTTGTCTTCTCCTACACCAGCAGTCTGAAAGCACACAAGAAATTGCATACAGGGGAGAAATCTTACTGCTGTGAGCTGTGTGATTTCAAGTGTTTTCATAGTTGGAACTTGAAATCACATATGAAAATTCATTCAGGGGTGAAACCGTTCAAGTGTGATGTATGCAATGCTGAATTTGCTCATCGGTGGAATCTAAAAACACATTCACGGACACATACAGGAGAAAAGCCGTTTGGCTGTGATATTTGCGGGTATACGTTTAGTCAAAGCAACAGTCTTAAGAAACACAAGAGAACACACTTGTCCCTTTCGTCTCGAAAAGCCGAAAAACTGACACTTACTGTTGGGTCCAGTTCCCCCATAAATGGCACTTTTCCAACTCATTTATAGTGACCAGTTTATGAGCACTTAGGTAATTCTATGGCTTTTCTCATACCTCCGCAAATATTTAGAAGGTCACAGTATGAATACATCAACTAAAAACAGTTAAGAGGGGCCCCCTTGAGGGGAGGGGGGTCCCTTGAAACTAAATGGTTTTATTAAAGCCAGATTAATATTAAAAAGTTTTAAGCCTCAGTGTTGGAGGTTATGGTATGAGTCGCCTGATAATATATAATCCCAGGGAATGTATTCGATTTAATGCTTGACCCAGTTTCATGTTTATTTATTTACACTACTCCTGTTACATATCTTTGTAAATTTTGAGAAAAATGTTACAATCATAGATGCATTGTTTATTTATTAATTATTGATTTTTTTTCTTGAGATATTTTTGTCAGGAATTCCAATCAGGCCACAACTTTTTTTCTTAAAGTGCTCCCAGAAACTTGAAAAAAAAAAAAACTAAACTTCTTAAGATGATGTAAGTGAGGCCCTGGCTTAGTGAATCAGCTTAACAATTGCAGGATTTTTAACTCTTTGAGTCCCAGTTGGTTTAGCATCAGAGGCCCAAGGGGAAGTCAAGAGAAACATAAAATAGGTAGAAACCTATGAACGTATGATGCATTCCTATGGGACTGAAAGATTTCAGTGCTAGTGTTCGATTTCTGTGGTGTACAAAATGCTTAGGAAATTTGATACATTCGTGTGGAAATTCAGAAATAAATGTCTCCACTTTTTGTCTCACAAATAAGCAACTTGTAGGAAATTTACGTTTTCTTTCACCTATAAATTTTGTTAATTAGGGATTTCCTCTGACATCTGCTATACTCTCTAATCAGCTTCATTCCTTCAGAGCGAACAATAAACTCAGGTTTGTCTCTTCAGCTTCTCTAGCATTAAATAAATCCTATTAACAGTGTCAACAGTGTTGCTGTCAACTGCACAACTTCCACACAGCACACAAATATCTGTGAATGTTCACTGATTTTTCTTTTCTCTGTGTAACAAGAAATCCTTTTAAAAGATTCCGTAACATACATTCTTTTGTATGTCATTTTACCAAATTAGTGCAAGAATTGAAGTGTCCTGTGGAATTTTGAGTGTGTTTTCTTTGTTCTGCAGCTGTGTTGTGAAATAAACAAGCAGACAGATTAACTGGTACTGCCTAACTGGGTAGTGAATTGATGCATGACAAGCTAGTTAGTTAGTCAACAGATTATCCTCATTGCACATCAAACCATTCAGTCCATGAGTGCTTGGATCCCTCCTTAGTAAATCCTGCAGTATGTGGCGGCTCAAAACACCAGTTCTGTGTTGGTTTCTTACTCTTCTTTGGCTTCCTGCATAGAGCTCTTGTCTGGCCACACCCCTTTAACCTGTTGTTCTTGCAGTCTAGTCATGGTTGCAGATTCAGTCATCACTTTGTTGTCGCAAATGTCTCTCTTCTTATTGAGCATACAGAATATCAGCGTGGTCCATGGCTCATCCACCCTCCACAGTGGCTTTACCTGCAAGCCAATCAGCTTGCTCATTTCCTTGCACGCCTGCATGCCCTGGACAAATATGAAGTTGATATGTGTCAGCCCAGACCGCTTTAGAGACTCCAACCACTATGACAATCTAGATACAGTCAAGGTCCTTTGGGAGCAAGTGAACAGTGCTGAAGGGGGGAGATATTAGGATCTGGAGAGAAGGTAGCAGCTAGCAGGGGATCTAGGAGATGTTACGCTCAGAGGAAAGGCTAAATGAACACATAATCAACATTATACCATTGACATTAGAACCTTTGACTGACTGCTGAAGATGGTGATCGAGTGCTTTTGGGAATGTCGTAAATGTTGGTGATCAGTTCTCAACTGGGATTGGTAAACTGAGAGTTAAACACATGCTGTCTGAGTGTTTAACTTATGCAGAACAGAGATTATCATTCTGGCTGTAAACCCACTCCACTTGATGACAACCTCAAATTGACTGCTGCTTATTTAAATATATTCATGGTGATATCTGAATGTGTATGAAGAAATAAGATAGTGTCTCCATGCAATGAATTTTTGATTAGGACAATCTCTCTATTTATCTATGAAAAGTAATTCTGTAATAAACTGTAGTGAAAGCATGTATAGTGTCTGAATATTCTTGTTTATAACATATTTAGTTTGTTTTGTTCTATGCTGTGTATGGTATGATGTCACAAGGCATTCTCTCTAAGTGGACAAACCATTTGATATGATGTCTTTGTATGTAATTTAGAATTGGTTCTGTGCCACCAACTTTTTCTCTGATCTTCTTTTTCGATCCTTATGTCAGAAAACTCATTATCAGGAGGCCAGTAGCCTTTATGACAGCTATCGTGCGGCCATATCCTCTTGTGTAGCATACAGCTTTGTCTTCATTGTGGTTGGAACAGGCCATGTTGCGCCTGTGGCCCTCATTTCCATGGTTTCTAATTTTCCTTTCAGGTTTGTTGTGAGAGGCCATGTCTGGTAGCACAGGGGTGGAATTAATATGCTTGCCATGAGGTATCTGTGCTGATTGGGATTGTCTTGAGTTGTAGAAGGGGTCAGGGGGAGCTATCCCAATCTGAAACTAACTGCTGGTTGTAACTGTTATAGAATTATTAACATAGAGAAGGCTGAGTATGAATGATGGAGTTCAATGATATTTTGACCAGACTGGTGATGTCACAATAGATGACACAATGAGCCCCAATCCTTTAGGGTAAATTCTATTTAAAGTGAAAGTGAGTAGGGGAAGAAACACACAAAAAACAACACTTTTATTATTGATAATTTAACTGATATTCTGAAATAAACTAATTCTCAAAAACATAACAGCATATTTTTCACTAGCAAATTATTTTTGACAGTGTTCAGAAGTAAAAGGGACATTATTGAAGCATAAAATGGAACTAAATAATTATTGGAAGTTTTTAAAACTGAATTCAGAAATAAAAGATACATTAACAAAGTGGAAATAGGTAACTATCTAATTATTTGGAGTTTAAAAAACTTTCTGAATATGTTCATACTGATTACTGACATTCAAATATGAATAGGGTAACCATAAGTTAAGATTTCGCAGGGACTGTATTTTTTTTTTTAAGGCGGACCTGGACAGTCCCATTGATACTCAGTGTCAGTTTGGACAATGCATAGTTTTTTTTCTTTAGTATCGACTCGACAGTTTGGGCCTACCTAAAACGATACTGTCTAGATGATATGGTCACCCTAAAAGTGAACAATAAAGGGCAGAGAGCATTTATCAGTGGGTAATAACTGCTTGGAAGAAGCAGAAGTAAAAGTAACGGTCCCTTTACACTCCAGTAGAGCATCGGGCACATAAGGCTACTCATATAGATCAATCAATCGGCCAATGAATGATTACGTGGTCAACATCATGCTGGCTGACTTTACTTCCCAGGACTTACATGGTATATATTTAAGGCTAGGCCGACCTGGGAGCCAAGGTCATGGTTGAAACAAAAAAATCAGGTACCATGCGGTACCATCAGGTACCTAAGACTTTTGGAAGAAGCTATGGAAGGTAGAAAATTACACACCACTAGAAAAAAAAAAATGCTAGTGTGTTAGAGAATATAGTGATGTTATGCCAACATAAAAATGGCCTCTAGTTTCATCCAGTGTGTAACATCTGTTTACTAAGTTATATCCATTTTTGGGCTTGAAGATAGCTCTAAATAGAAACACTGCTCAGGCGGCAGCCTCTTATTTCTGGTGACAGATTTCCTGAGGCACTCTCTGTCATGATAACAAGGCAGTGTCACACACACACTTAGGTACCTTCCTTAAAAATCCCATGTTTGTGTGAGGGAGGGAACAAGTCTAGGATTGGGTGGTAGTTCCCCCATGTGGGTTCCAGGGCCAAATTTTAGTGGGAAAAAGAACGGACAGGCATTTCACATGTAGTTATTTCATGTTCAAGTACCCTATTCACCTGGGACTAACAGATGTATGATGAATTAATCATCCTTTGCTGGGACCAAAATTGTGTTTACATTAACCAAGGTATCATCTTAAGATCATCTTTGTATTATTGAGGTTTTGCTGTATCTACAATAATATGACCTATGACCAAGTACAAACAACCATGAAGGCCAAACCGGGCAACAAATACCTGAAGTCAGATTTGTTGGCAGAAAAGTGCAAATATCGCAGCCATATTGTAAACGGGCACGATGCACGGATGAATGCAGAAGTAGAAGATACGGTAAAGTACATGAAAAAATGTACAAGTACGCAACAGACTCTGCAGTCACATACAAAAGACAGGTTATGAAAGGTTCTTTCACTTTGGAAAAAAGTGCAAGCTAGTACAATCTAAATAAACTGTAAATGTGTACACATACAAGCAGCAATTAACTTCATAAAATCCCATTCAATAAAGTGCATCAGTCAATCATTCAGGACAAGTGTTTCTCAAAGAATGCAAACATTCTAGAGAATGCTAGTTTGTGAAGCTCCTCATTATAATTGGGCCCTGATTTGTTGGTGAAGGCATGACCTGCATCGTAGACATAAAATTCCAACTGTTTCAGTGACCCTTCAAGCTTGGCCTTCAAAGGTTTCCACTCTGCAGGAGATGCAAACCCAACTGTCTGTTAGAGGGGAAAGAGAAATAAGGTGCATCAATGACAAATCCATATGCAAAAAATAAATCAGTTATTTTAATAATTAGAAAAAATTTCAGTCATGTGTTATGCAGGAACCATAGTGGTGTAGGGCTAGATGCTCACATGCGGATCGGAAGATCATGGGTTCGGGTCCTGACTGAACTTGACTTTAGTCGAAATGGCCTTGACTCCCAGATAACCCAGCCCTGAGTGGGAACCAGGTATAGTCCAGAGAAATAAAGGCGGCCGGCATAATGTTGACCACATCACCCACCGAGTGTCAACTGGTCTATAAAATTTAGGTCTAGCCCTGTGTGCCTAATACGCCTAATGGCTTGGAAAAGGGTCCTTTATTTGACTTTTACGTGTGTTACGCAAGGTGATCATCCATCAGATGTCACCTCCACAATGAAGCAGGCTACAATGGATCTTCAACTTGCTGCCTTCATTCTGGATGTATACAATCTGCTGTTTGTCCATCTCTTGACATTATCATCCCACGTACTGTGGTCTGCCTCCTGATTTATTCAAATCTTCCCCTAAAAGAGCGCTATTTATTTTTTTTAATGTAGGCGAAATATTTCACTTTCTCTTTTTATTTCCCTCAGCAACTTTAAAAGTCATTATATCCCTCCGATCTCTGTGTGGGTCCCCAGAGCCCCAATGTGGGGGAAACATTAACAGACCCACTGTCCACCCCCCCCCCCCCCGAAAAAAAAAGCATGTGATATTAGTCAACTGAAAGCCTCCTTCAAAGTCAGAGTGCATCTACCAGAGAGGCAATGAAGCAACAATCTGCACTGAATTTGTATGTGATTCTGTATTTTACGCATACATTTTTTTTTTTAGTAAATCCATTAACCATGAGTTCTAAGAAAGTTAACGAGAAGAGCCAAGCAAGGAAGAAAATGTTTAGAATCATCACAGAGGTATTTTTAAAAAAAGAGAGAGACTGTTGGCACTAAGCAGTGTTTGAATTATTATATACAACCCCATCAACGTATAATATGTTGATGAAAATCAGATTCCCCCCCCCCCATCCCCACGGAAAGGATTGATCATTCCCTCTTTATTTCTTATGGAAAAATGCATTTGGCAAATGTCCTGTCTAGTATAAGTTCAAGGACATGGAATGGATTAAGGATGTATACCGAGGTACCACTGTATATTCATTATCAAACAGATCAAATATCAAACGACATGAACAACATGGTGAAGTATAATACAATATGCTTATATATCATCATCATCCCATAACATTGTGTGTCATTGGGTCACCAGTTTCTGCTGACTGATCAGCTCTCTCCATTTCTGGAGGTCATTTGCAATGGATGAGGCCAGTTCCAGTCACTTAAGTTCTGTAACCAGGTCTTTCTTTGTCTGTCTCTTCTCCTCTTTCCCTCTACTGAGCCCTGCAGTATTATTTCTGAGAGGCCGTTTTATATATATATATATATAATATATAATATATATAATATATATAAATAGAAAAAAAAAACTTACATCATCTTTCTCTGCAAAATGGCACTGAAGTGGCACATTAATCTTGGTGACGTCAACCAGCTGGCTAGAAGGCACCCCATAGAATGGTGCCGACGCATCAATTTCTGAGACCAAAGCTGCTGATGCCATGGCTAAAGCACCCCCCATGCAGAAGCCTGTAACACCCACTTTCTTGACACCTTGGCTTTTCAAGTATCTGTGGCAGATTAGTGATTTACATAAAGTATACACTTTAAACAGAATTATAATACTGGAAGTACATTTTTGAGCGGTGAATGTGTTTAACAATTTCATGATGGGCCAAAGGGCAAAAGCTCATGTGCCGCTGGATTAATAACAACAACAACAATTTCATGAGTACTAGGTTTTGATTTCCAAGGCTGAAGGTATCATTCTCCTGGTTTTGGTGCAGCTGTACGAGAGTCCCACCATGGAAGAGATCTGGGTCTCACTACATAATATCCCCAAAACAGGAGTAGGTGTACTGTAGCCGACCTTCACTGTGCTGAGGGCACATAATTTAATTCTTTCAGTATCAGAAGAAGGTTTCATAGGAGATGCCAATGATGAAATAACCGTGATTTAAATTCATCAACGAATTCTTTGAAAGTGGTAATATAACAGTAGTACTGACCACTAGACAAGCCAGATTTCTTGAGTGTGTTCTGAACAAATGCACTAAGTAAGACAGCATATTAAGCTAAGGAGGGGATTCAGCAGTCAAGAGGAAATACATTGTCTGGGACTCAACGAGTTAATAATATTGAATAAATGTTTTTCTTTCAATGAACACAACAGTTGAAAAAAAAAAACAATAATTATTATGTGAATTGGGGGGGGGGGGGGGGGGGGGGGAGAGAATGCCACTGTACTGGAGCCGACAGAGCCACACCCACACAAAAAAAGTATGGTGAAATCACCCAGAAAAAGAGAATTAAAGTTAGGTGAATCATATGAGAAGTGTAATGAGCCAGCTGCATGTAATGGCAAAGAAAAGGACTCGTAATGCAAGTTGGATAGAACATATGTACTATTCATGGCTTAAGTGGGTAAAAAGAAGAAAAGATATACAATACATCAAATCATTCAAGAAACAGTGGAAACAGTTCTTCTCCTGCAATCACCCCTACCAGGGCAGCTGGGACATCTGAATTGTGGTTTACAGCTGAACTACGACATCTAAACCTTTCGACCCAATATATTTGATATCAACAAACCTCTGATTACTTACTTTTTAAGACATGCTAGTCAGGGGGCAATTTACCCCCCCCCCCCCCCCCATGGGCTAAAAATGAGCAAATTCAGTAAAGATTGATTTATAGTGTGATAACTAGGTTACAAATAGTTACAACTGAACATACATTACTAATACACAGTTATTAAACATACTTGTGTGACATAAAACATTTTTTAATCGGACAAAAAGAAAGTACTGTATATAATAACTAGCAGCTTACTTAGCACAGCCCCGAATATCTTCCACTGCACCCTTCCAGTCAAGATCACCCATATAGTGACCAGCAGTTTCATGATCGGTTGCCACCTTGCCTCGGTACAGGTCAGGTATCAGTGTCACCAATTTGGTTTTATCGGCAATATCTTTGGCACAGTCCTGGATCTGCTGGTTGACGCCCCACCATTCCTACATAAAGGGTAAGCAAAGACATTTTATAACTGAGCCATAACTGTTATTTAAAAATAGCCATCCTGCCCATATTTACCACTAAGTTATGTTATCACAATCGACTGACTTGCTACACTCAGAGAAAAGGCAAGATGGACATATATCCAGATTGTGACCGGTAGCATCAGCATTGGAACTCTGCGCTGGCTGCTGAAGATGAAAACGGAGCATGCATGGGAATGCCCTGAGTGCTGTGATGTCAATTCTTTACTCAATCAATGTTACTGCACACTGGGCATTCCCATGTGTGCTCAGTCCTCTGATGCAGCAACCACTCCAAGGTATTTCTACTAATTTTTCCAATGAGAGGTTGGTTATAATGTCTCCTATCTTGGCCTCGAAGGCGGCACAGACGTGCTTCACCATACTTTATTCCCATGTCACACAATCGTGTCTGTGTCAGAGATTCGTCATTATCTACTAGCCCAGTTTGCACAGTGTTGATGGAACCTGATCTGTCCATGCTTCTTACCCTGTTTTAGTGCCTTGCTTGCCAGTTGTTCCGCTTGCTCATTACCATTTTGTTAATGCAGGCAGTGAGGCCTTTGAGCTTGATGATTTAGGGCCGAATGGCGGTGGGTGGTGACAATGAACCTGGGAATTCCCCAAAAATCATTTAAAATACATCTTTACACAGGTCACTAGGAACTGTTTTAAAAATTTCTTCAGAAACATTACAAGCCCTTCCAAAGATTATTACTTAGATAAGAGAACCATATGCTTATCTTCTGCAAAGAGTTCTGGTCCTAGATAGATTACAACATAATCATCTACAGTGCTCCCTTGTAGATTACAACATAATCATCTACAGTGCTCACTTGCATCTTGTGTATTGTTGTCACACATGATAAAACTATGGAAGGCAGGAAATTGTATTGACTCTGGCTTAATAAGAATAAACAGTCAGTTAATCATTTTATCTCAGCGAAAGTGTGGCCATTTATTATTGTCTGTTATAAATCCAGTAGCTCCACTGACAAGTTCTCTGTTAACATTAATGTGGAATGTTTGCATTATTTTTGCTCCTACATAAAAGTTTCCCATTTCTGAGTATCCATCTTCATGAACATGGTATGCGGTTATTGTAAGGGTCCTAATCTCTGCATAAATATAGCCTCTTTCAAATATATTAGCATTCAGAGTAACATAATGCAGCCCTAGTTGTGTGGTGTCCTCTGTTTCTTTATCTACAGGTGTTGCTCCTGTAGAACTAACTGATCAAGGGCCTGGTCAGCCCTCAAGGGAAAAGAGGGAGAGGGGGGGGGGGGGATCATGAGCATTCCCCGCCATACAGGGAGACTTCCATAAATTCAGAGCCAACACATGACACTTTGGTCCAGTTTCAGGTGAGGCAACTTAGAAAGAAATGATAAACTCAATTATGTTTAATAAACTCATAGTTTAATCACTTGTGTAAAACTTAATTTTGATAGTAATTCCTTCTGTCTGTGGTCTGTTATCTGTTTGTCTTATGTTTGTGCAAAGCAGGCAATACAGCTTTCTTCCATACAAATACACTTCCCACTTGCATTAACTTGTCTTATTTGCATTTTTTTAAAGTAAAAAACATCAAAACAAAGAAGACACAAATTAGGCAATTTATAGCCTGGAATACTGAGCTCTACCTTATCAGGTGCATAAGTAGACGAGATGGAGTTACAAGTGTGTGGATTCTAGGTTCCCATTGTGGGAAAACAAGAATACACCCACTGCCTTCCCATCGAACATGTCATAGGAGCAACTAATTGGGGGTATCTTTTGAAGTTGGTGTACATCTATCTGAGAGGCAAGGAACCAAGTGTCTGCATAGAAATAAGCCAGATGTGTGAAACGGCTGTGCAAAGCAACACTCAGGTTCTGGAACAGACTTAAGTCTAGAGCTGGACAGACACCCAGAACATTCTGCTGGAGTTTACAGCCGGTGAACGTAAAGAAGAAAAAGAAGAATAAGAAGCAAATAGGATTTAATACTGTTTCTGCGGTATGCCCCTGACATGACAGAGCAAATCTGCCAGGCACTAAAAATTGTGTAATTTTTTTGTATCTTTTTTGTAAATGGAATTGCCTGGGTACCCTACCTTTGCCTATGACACAAAAAATGCCTCAACAAGATACAAGGGGGCAGAATGAAAGCACACTGGATGGATACTCACCTGTAAAACAATGAGAGCTTTGGGCGTTTTACTTGGGTCTCCATATATGAATGCTGGACAGTCTCCCAGCTTATTCCCACTGGGACAGCTGACATGTTTTAGGGATGCCATTGTACTTAGCTAAAGATGAAATCAAACAATATACTGAAAATGTGCTTCACGCGCACAAGTTTCGTTATATGAAACTTCAAGTTTGATCTCACAATGGTGTAGAATTTCACTTTATAGAAATATTGATATTTAAACAGGATGTGTGCCTGTGGAATATTTTACAGCAAAATCACAATCAATTGCAATACAAAAAGTTTTCACACTTGTTCTGCAAGTAGTAGTTATGTAAGAAATCAATACTTATCAGTATAAATATATATACACACACACTCACACATACAAAACCTACTGTTGTATACACTCAAGCAGACAAACAAGAAAGAGGAATGCAAGAATCTACCTGTTTGTACACGTGTTACGTGTAACAGGCATATTTTCAAATTATGACAAGGTGGTGGGTTTTCCCTTGAGTTCTGTTTATAGATATTTAAAATATGTTTTCTCTTGCTGGGGCAAAATTAATGCATTGTTTGTATGTAAATGTGTAAATGCGCGCACATGTATGTGTGTGTGTGTATATATAAGTAATTATCATCTATATTTTAATCCATTTTTTTGAGTGAATTATTTATAATTGATGTCAGATTCCCAGGTTTTATCGGGAAGGCTAACCCGGTCAATAAATGCCTGCAGAAGTCAGATGTATCTGCCGCGAAAAGCAAATATCGCAACTATGCTATAAATCTGTACAACGCAATTACATCTTCTCATGAACACAGAAGAAGGAGATTTTCAAGTTGACCTAGCTTAAAACGGGTACCAGAAAATGTCATGTGAAGTCTTCTTCTTCTTCTTCATGTTCACCGGCTGTAAACTCTAGTGAAAAGTTTTTTTTGTTCAACCAGTTTGGGGCTTCGGTCTCGTTCCAGAACTTTAGTGTTGTGTGCACATCCATTTTACAAACCTTGGTTTATTTGTAAGCAGACGGTTCCTCGCCTCTTAGGCAAAATTGAAAGAAACATTTTTAATTAGTCTACCTTTATGGACTAATCTGCACCCAAGTTCAGGTAGCAGAACATGAAAATAATCACGCAAGTAAGGGGTGAGAGAAGGAGAAAAGAGGCAACGGTTACACCATTCATAATAAGAAAAACATGACTCTCCTGCAACATAGGAGAGGTCAAGCAATCTAAGAAGGCATGAATGGCACAGGAAGTTACTCTATCCTGGCCTTGGAAACGTGAACAGCACCTAATTCACTTTAAAACATATTGAGTATCAAAAGAAGCAACATGCACAAGTCTAATCTACTAAAATTTTCTCAAAGCTTGTCAACTAGATTATCTGGCAGACATCTAATTATTTGTCGATTTTTCCATAAAACCCTCAAACTACTGCTCCTTCTTTCCACAGCGGTTTCAAATTTGTATAATTTATTGCTCAGATATCCTGTGATAATATATTTAACTATACCATCAACAATACAAATAAATCAAAGCAGCGAAAATTCACAGACTAGATTATGACCTTTTGAAAAAAAAAATTCTTGTAAAGCAAAATAAACAGGGAATTGTCTTTAACTACACAGTATAAGATTAATAAAACTAGACTTACAGAATCAACCAGGCTTATGCTGAGAGCGAAAAACAAATTTATTGAGAGAACACTACTCCAAGTCCAGTAACACTTCACAAACTACTTTTTTGTACACTCAAGCAAACAAGAAAGAGGACTGCAAGAGTCTACCTGTTTGTACATGTTTTATGTGTAATGGGCATTTTCTCAGAATGAGACAAGGTGGGCGGTTTTTCCTTGAGTTCTATTTATAGCTTTTGAGAATATGTTTGTTTTTCCTGGTGGGATAAAAAAAATTAACTGGGTCAGGTTTAGTTCATACAGTCCCCCAGCAAAGGCTTAAAACTTGGTAGCTTTCAAGTAGTTTAGCATTGTTTGTGTGTGAAATGTACTGACCCTGTTCAGCAAGTTCCTCATAGTTTAGATTTTGCAAACATCACCAACCTGGGCCTAATGATTAGCTAGCCAGTGTTAACTGCTATTCAGACTATGACTAGATCATATCAGGAGAAGGGAAACCTTCAGGCTCAGGCCGTAACAAAGACTCTAGAACAACAAGAGACAAGAATTCATATACACACGTTTTCTGAGTGACTTCATCAATATGATAAAAACGATCACAGCTGGAAACATGCAAAGAGACTGGTGTCAAGCATTACAAAAGCAAGGTTCGGTACCGTCACCTATATTTTTGTTCCAGGTCATGTCAGCATGAAAGAGAATCAGAAAGTGATGCCCTTTCAGGCAATGCTGCACTAGAAACTGGACCATTTAGGGGCAGAAGAGACTTAACAAATGTTATATGAGAGACAACACATGCTGAAGACTTTATACATATACTGAATTTCATACAGACTCTACATGTAGTCTAGATATATCAACGGGAGCAGCACAATATGAAAACCAAGCATCTGCTCAGTCATTTCATCAGCCAGTACAGGACAAGAGTGGTCAGTGCAAACACATTAAGAAACATGCTTATGAAAAGACTGAAGCACTTGTGGGTATGCCTAGCATGAAAGGAAGATGATCCTGAAATCAACAACGAATGAACAAAATGATCATAGCTTCGTTCTCTTCTTCTTCTCCTCTAGTCATTTTCTGAATTTCAGCCTCAGGATTTGAAGAGGCATCTGGTACAAGCTTAGGTGTGTGCTACCTAGATGCTGCTACTTGGATATTCCATACTATTCAGGCTAAAGACAGGGCGCAACAGACTCTGGCAATCATATGTTCAAGTTTTTCCATATCGGAAACACAGAGATGTGTCCCTGCAACTTGGCATCTATAAATGCTGAGCATGTACTCCAACACTACAAACTGCATGCTGCTAACAGAGAGGCCATCTGACATGTGTCAATCTCAATTAAAACATAACCGTTTGGCATACGGTGAGATTTGGACTGCGCGAAAGCTTTCATCAAGGCTACTGGCCTCCTGATTTAAAGTATTTTGACAGAAGAATCGAAGAAGGATATTCTATATATCATAGCTGGTATCTTTAATGCATACATATCAGCTATAGGATGCAGCCAATTCAACAAAGACTAAATGGAGTTATGTTACAAATCTTCACATTAGCCAATGGTGGTTTCTTTCACCCATTCCCCAGCCTCTGCTCAGCTCAGATAAATAAACATTAACACGAAGACTAGACCATGACCAATGGAATTTTTTTAACTAAGCATGCATGAAAACCAAAGAATGTATAATTACCTGATAATCAGATTAAAATGCAACAGAATATAAGATAAGATAATTTGTGAGGTTTCTGTGTGGTAGTTTAATTAACAATGAAGTGTCAAATTCTGACATGCATACTTTGGTACTTCAAATATTGATGGTGTGAGGCATGGAGAAGAGTAATATGTATGAGTTATATAGATGTATAACATGTATGAGATACAGAGAAGTAATATCCATTTGTGTGTGAGGTACAGAGGGGGAATACATATGTATGTGTGGGAGATATGGAGAACATATGCTAGTTCAACTAAGCTTAAACTTCAATATTTTCTATATACTTTTGCCATGTGCTCAGGAGACAAGAAAGAAAGAAAGAAAGAAAGAAAGAAAGAAAGAAAGAAAGAAAGAAAGAAAGAAAGAAAGAAAGAAAGAAAGAAAGAAAGAAAGAAAGAAAGAAAGAAAGAAAAAAGAAAAAAGAAAAAGACAGGAGGAGAGGAGGAGGAAGAAGCAGAAGAAGAAGAAAAAGAAGAAGAGGAGGAGGAGTCCTAGTAATGTTTAAACACAATCCGCACAGCTGAAAGTTCGTTTGGATGTTGTGTTAGTCAGTGAGAGGAAGAGAATGACATTGTATAATTAGTGTGCCGACAGTTCTTCCCCCGAGTCGTAAATGCCCATGAGCTCCTGACATTTCGAATGACTGTACAGATGATCACACAGCCCTCATAAGAATTCTTGGCTATCCTCCGAATAACGGTCTTAAATTATCGAGGCTAAGAAAATACCCCAACAGGGCCTCAGTCATATGTAAATGGCAGACCTCTTTCCGGCGACAATACCGCATACCGCGGAAAAGCTTCCGCCGAGTTAAAGTCACCGCTGAGAGTTTCCCCCGCAGCAGCTACTGCATCTCCTGCAGCTTTCCCTATTTTATTTGCTCGTGAGTGCCAGTCATCTAGTTTTGCCTCGTCCCCCCGCCGCGCGTAGCGGGGTGGGGGATACTATTGGCGGTGGTGGTATAGTCGCCGGAAAGAGGTGTGCAATTTATGGCTATCTTCCTAATAATGGTCCCAAATTATTGAGGCTGAAAATATAATCTAACAGGGCCTCAGTCACGCATCAATTGCGCACTTCCAGCAACTACAGCCACCGCCGAGAGTATCTCCCACGCTGCTACACGTGGCGTGGATTGGGGCTAAACTAGATGGCTGGGACTCGTGAGCAGCAGCTACGGCATCTCCTGCAGCTTCCTTCACTTTATTTGCTCTTGACTCCCAGCCATCTAGTTTAGCCCCAATCCATGCCGCGCATAGCGGCGTGGGAGATACTCTCAGCGAAGGCGGTATAGTCCCCGGAAGTCCGCAATTGACAGGTGACTGAGGCCCTGTTAGAGTATATTTTCGGCCTCGATAATTCGGGACCGTTATTCGGAAGATAGCCCAATTTACATATGACTGAGGCCCTGTTAGGGTATTTTCTTAGCCTCGATAATTTTGGACCGTTTTTTGTCTGCATTCTTTGTTCAGCTTAATGCAGACTTTAAAGGACGTCGTATGACACTCTGGTGGAACAGATACCCATTCTTTTCCAAGTTCTATGTCCTCAAGTGGACAAAAATTCGGCTCTCCTTTAAATAACGATCGCTAGCTGGAAAGCCGACGGTCGCTTAGTGTAGCGACTACGGTGTCCGGAAATTTGCAATCTTTTGGCAATTTCCGTTACCATGGAAACCGTTCGAAACTTGCTTCGGAAATGTCGGCTGGGGTTTCAGGATGGGTCCTAATCTCTCATGAAATTTTGCGATTGGCGTGATTTTCACCCACTCTAAATAGCTGAAAACGGCGGGAAGGAACTCGATTAACAGCGCATGTCTACGACAGCCGGAGGTCCTCTGTTTTTCTGTTACATCAGTTTGATTGAAAATAGCGGTAAGTATTTAAAGTTGGCTTTAGGCCTTAAACATTACCAGATGTGGTTATGCTAGTTATAATTGAATTCTCCGTCCAATTTTACATTTGCATATTAAATTTCTTTCCCGTTTTTGGCTGTTTAGATTTACAGTGACATTTTTTAGGCAATCGCATGTGGCTGAGTCTCACTGCCTGCCATCTTGTCCAATGACAGTCCAATGTCAACAAAGCCGATACAGAACTGCGCAGTTTGGTTGCGCAGAAAAAAACTTCTTGTTTCTGGGTCACAAGTTTTAGCGGCTGTTTCTTACATCTCATCTCCACAAAAACCTACATATCTCAGCTCAGAAATAACATACAAGCCTAAATGATGTACCATTGGAAAGAGCTATCTAACTGTGCTGGTTTTATTGGTGTAGAGGGCATTTTAAAAATTTGACTGAAATAGCTTCACTTAGTGAAAGTTCACTTCCTTGGTTGCAGTGCAAATACGGACCGTAAAGCGGGAACCAAACAAATGACATACTTACCTATCATCATACGGTTGCGTAGGGTTTAGGGTTAGGTTTAGGGGTAGGGTTAGGGATAGGGGTAGGGTTAGGGATAGGGTTAGAGTTAGGGTTTGGGTTAGGTTTAGGGTAGGGTTAGATGTGAAAATTGTGACGCAGGAGTTCCACATAATGGCCGACATTCTGATGTTTGTGGGAGTGGCGCCACTGGAGTTCTCCTAAATATGACGGCAATAGCGCGCGGCTGGTGACCAATTGATGGTGATTTGTCCGTGTGAGTAGCATCCACAGTCCTTCAATTGTTTGGGTGTGTATGCACTGTGCGCGATTAGTTGGAACTCCTGCGTCAAAATTGTCACATCTAACCCTAACCCTAACCACGCAAATTTATCGGTCATTACGGCATACAGATCTGCAGGAGTCACATCCGTGGCAACTAATAGCATCATTATATAAGGATATATTTACTTAAAAAAACAACCCAGATGTCCCCGGGGAGTCAAATAAACACCCAGATCTGGGGGACACACACAAGCATTGGCAGCCCTGATGTCGACCTCACTGTCTGTTTTGATTCGTGACTTGTCCGCTCCGTATTTGCAATGCAGCCAAGGGAGTGAACTCCCACTAAGCGACCGTCGGCTTTCCAGCTAGCGATCGGTATTTAAAGGAGAGCCAAAAATTCTTGTATAATCCTGGGCCTGACCCATCCATGATTTTCCTCTTTTGAACTTGAATCTGCTTCTTTTCTTTTCCTGATTTCTCTGTGTAGTGGGTGTTGTGTGTCAGCACTGATTCGGAGGTAGACGTGTGCTCGACAGATTCTTATTCTAGCTTCCACTGTTGGAAAACTAAGGAGGTAGGAAAATTCGAGACCAGAGCCGTTAAACCATTTTTATGCGCAGTACAAACAATGAACTGTCACTGTTAAATTACTTAACAGTCGAATCAAGTTTATAAATAACTTTAAATATTTTTTTCTTTTAGAAGTGCCTAAAATACTAGAAACACATTAGTGCAAAAAAACCTAGTTCAACCTGTAAGAAGCTAACAACAGCTAGGCTCACCTGTTTGACAATAACGTAAAGTCGACTACAAGTTTGCCTTGTCTGCAACAAGTACACAGCCGCTTTCATTGTGCCAGGTTTCTGAGAATACAAGGTGAAATGAAATTATACAATATACCGGCAAAGGACGCCGGAACACAACAGGGACGACCGGATCGCCCACTGGCTTGCCGGTAGACGATTTCGTCGCCGGCCAGGACAGTATTTGGGTCTTCTCCTTTAATCGCATCAACATTGCAGCAGTCATTTTCATGGCTTTTCGTTGTGTGCAATATCAAGCCATTTTAAATGGCGCATATAAACTAGTCAAAATCATAACCTAAAGCCCCCCACCCCTTTCGAAAACGCTGGTTTAACGTGGCGATCCCCCACCCCAGGAAGCACCTACCCCCCCCCCCAATACTTGAGTAAGCTCTTTGTTAAATGCGGTTTATTTTAAATTAAACATCAATCCTGCGACTACATGTGACTTCAGATGGAATAAACAGCGATAAACCCTAATGATACTAACTATCGTATTTGCTTCTTTCTTAGCTTAGAGGACCAGTAAGCCAGTACTTCATGTTAGATCGCATCTATTATCACTATCAGAAAAAAAGTAATTTGCTTCTTCTCGTTCAGCTGATTTGACGCCTCTGATATATTAAGGAGGGTTTGTTTTGGAAAAAAATAGACTATTGGGATACCTAGACCACTTCTATCTCTTAGGATTGAACTGTGCCTTATTTATATTTTTTAAACCTCATCTATGCAATCTTTTTTGGCACCAAACATGCACTGCTGAAAAATACAAAGAAATTAAAACATCATAGAGTTAACAGAATACGTTAAAGCTAGATCTGGGGATAGAATGGATGAATTTAAAAACTAAATGGGATAGGGGTAGAAAAAAACTAAACCACTTGTGGATTAATCAATAAATGATGGTTTGGCAGGAGTTACCTCTTAAAAGGACAGCTGATAGCTTGTTTTGTGCTTCACAGCTAGACGATAACTGCTTCTTTAGACCTAACATCGCCCTGTAGAACATGTTTTTTTACGGGCGGGGCGTCGTTTTTTTTTTTTTATTCACCCACCCAATTTTTTTTCGCCAAATGAGCCTCCAAAACCAATCAACAGCTCTATGCTTTAAAAATAATTCAGCTGGAATTGATGCAGATTTTAAAAATGGATCTGAGGTCCTCCCACTCCACCAAGGTTAATCAAGCCAAGCCTACCTATTAGGTGTACCAGGAAATCTAGACTTATGGCTTGGTATTAATAACTATTAATCAACGAGTGTCGATTGGTCTATCAAATAGGAGGTCAGCTCAATGCTCCTCACATTCTGGAAGCGATAATTTAATTTAGTTTTATATTAAAACATGTCAGAGCTAAGTAACTATACAATTTGCGGGGTAGTGAAGTCATGACCCTCTCTAGAAGGTTATGATTAAGTGGCCGCTCTAATAACTAAATTTACACATTCTCCATATTATTTAAACAATCTTCGCTTGCTGCTGAAGATAGGGACAGAGTGCTTATGGGGTGTCCCGAATGCTGTGATGTCGATTCTTGATTTAACATTTAACATATTATTTAAAATATATTATTAAAACGGATATTAGGTAATGTCATGGGAAGTAAAGGCGGCCACCGTGATTTTGACCACATCACCACTGAGATCTACACAAATTTGAGCTTGCATCATATACCCGAAGCACCAATGGCGCAAAGATGATACCCAGATAAGAGCGGATTAGCTTTTCGGTAGGGCTAAGGAAAGAATAGGGGGGGGGGGAATAGATCGGGCCGATCTTGTCAACGGTCTCATGAAGCAGGACGAGATGATTCAGGAGACGACGGTGAATTGGCAACCTAAAGACCACAAAAGCGTCATGTCAAAAAGGTATCGCCAGACATGTACACTCACTGTACAGGTAGCCAAAGTAGAATAGTAAACCAGCACACAACTAGTATTTTCAGTAACCGCAATTTGTGGATAGAGCCGCCGTGGTATGACAGCTAGACGATTGCGTGCGGATCCGAAAGCCGCAGGTTCGGGTTCTGACGAAACCGACTTTTTAAAAAAAATTACTTTGGCTCCCAGGTTGACCCAGCATTTAGTGGGTATCAGGTACAGTTCTTGGAAGTAAATGTGGCCGGCGTTATGCTGACCTCATAACCCACCCAGTGCCGATTGGTCAATAAAAAATATAGGTCTAGCCATATATGCCATATAGGCCTAAAGGCGTGGAAAAGGGTCCTTTACTTTACTTTGAGTAACTACTTCTTGGATAAAGCAACGACCTTTTCCAGCCCAATTCCCTAACAGTCACGTACACCAATCTCCACCCAAGGGATATAAACACGAACCATGTCCGGGCAAATGTGTACAGTATACTGGTATATAGCCGCTAAAATACCCGTAGCCTACCAACTGAAGATAACAACGAACTTTGGACGAGGTACAAGAAGTGTAACATGTTTTAGTTTTTAAACACTCTCCAGCGCCAGGAAAACACACTTTGGCTATCCGACTCTTCGTCTGCTGGGCTTCATTGAGTTTTAGAAGTTATAGAAGAGTTCAAATGGCAACTGTGAACTCTGATCTCGCTCGCGTTAGAGCACAGGCAACTTTTGATCCATTGCTGCTCACTCATTTTATTTATGATGGGCCTGAAAAGACTAAACGCAAGCGTTTCTTACGTAAGTTTCGATATAAATATTTAAACTATTATACTTACGATAAATTCACAATTCAGTGTGCTACGCTTCTTGCGGACGTGGGGTCCACTTACCTAAAAAGGCCTAAGGCTGCTGCAAAAAGTCTTGATATAGTATATCCAAAATTAATCACATATGAAGGTAAACCACTTATAAATATCACAGTCTTTGTTCATTTAAAAGGTCATCTTCATCACACATCTGACATGACCATAAGTGCTCCAATCTCCTCCTGAGATCCAAGATCATGTTTGCATGCCCGGCCTTAGGTGTTCTGGGCATGTGATGATGCTATTTATAAATGGATTAGTCAGCACTCTATAGATGATGCTATCAGTATCATATCACCCCCGTGTGGGTTCCGGGGCTCCATTGTGGGGAAAACAAGAATAGACCCACTGCCTCCCCAAAAGCATGTCATAAGAGTCGACTAATTGGGGAGCTTCCTTTGAAGTCGGAGTGCATCTGCCGGAGAGGCAAGGAACCAACAGTCTGTATTCAAGAGAATGAGATCTGTAAAACTGATGCACATGCAACACTCAGGTTCTGGAGCAGGACTGCAGTTCAGTAGTAGACGAGCAACCAGAACTTTCCGCCAGAGTGTACAGCTGGTGAACGCGAAGAAGAAGAAGTATCATATCAGCCCAGGATTTTTCCACATACTCATTGTATTCTGGGTCAACGTGGAAGCTATTGTTAATTTTATAAATTTACCTATAGAATTTGAACCTATCACCATTGGGTCGCCAGGCAAGCATACTAGACACTATACTAACTGATTTAAGAATCAACATCATAGCACACTGGGTATACCCATAGATTCTCCATCTCCTATGGCAAATTTTAAAAGGTGTAGATGCTAACTGTTCCTTTAGCACACTAATTATACAGATATCATTCTCTTCCTTTCACTGATATAGTCAGTATTAAAGCAATATGTGGAATAGTTGTTGTTCCTGAGCAGTTTTCTCCACTTGTGTGAACTATACAAGAGAACCGGAAAGAACATTAAAATTGTCCCTGTGGATTCACAAGCCAGCAAATTGGAAGGACTGCTATAAAGTGTATATTGTTAATTATTTGCTGACTGTAGAAGAAGAATCTGTGACCTAATTATTTTTCCTTAGCATCCTGTAATCAGACCAAATTAGAAAAGAAATAGTTTTAAAATGCAGTTGATTAATTATTAATATCTGTAAGGTCATCTTACCCCATTGGGGGTTCCAGGACCCTGTTGTGGGAGGGGGGTGGGGAGAATAGACCCACAGCTCTCCTAACAAGCATGTTGTAAAAGTAGAAACAGGCTGTTTTATTCAAAGTCGAAGTGTATCTGCCTAAAAGGCAAGAAACCAAAAACCTGCGTACAGATATGCCAGATCTATAAAATGAATGTACACAAAACATAAACTATGGAACAAGACTAAAGTCCAGAAGTGAACTAACATGCAAAACTTTCCGCTGTAGTATACAGCTGGTGAGTGAGAAGAATAAGACTCATTCTACACATTAGATTTTGTTATAGAAAAATCTTTTAAGCATCATAACAGAGCACCATTATTTTGGTAAAGAAAACTTATCTTCACACAAAACAAAGTTTATATAACACTCAATTTGCCTGTAATTTTGTAGCTATGTTCCTAAGTAATCAGGGGAATAACACTAGAACTAACTGACGCTGAAGAAATTCGTCTTTTCACTAATGTTTATTCTATTTATGCCATTTGACTTTGCTATCGTTGTACCCTTCACGTGAGGTACACACAAGACATATCCCTCATCAGTTTCATTCTATAAATGACTGAAACTTGCCTAATTCGCAACATTATCTATCTAACTTTGAATTAAAACTAATCAACACATACTTTATTTAAATTTGAGGCTTCTTAAGCCGTAAATCATGTTGGCATGCATCTAAATACTGCTTGGCGGCCATATTCTTTTCAAACAAACAATAACTTGGTAAACCTCACAAAAATACTTTATTTTCGGCTTTCAAAGCATGTTTCTAAATGAGACACAAAGAACACGAAAGGAAGTTGAAATTGAGCGGTCTGCATTTTATTACTGGTCATTGGATGATTAAAAACCTTCACTTGTCACATGTTGATTGGGCCACCTGGTCGTAACAAATAAGCACATGATGCGTTACCTGAAAGAGTTAAGATGTACACTGGTGCACATGAGTATTATCTAGTACGCGTGTTCCATTGTTTGGGACTGAAAATTATAACACAAGCTTTTGCTATTTTAAAAAAATGTTAAATGATCATGGAAATCTTCAATTTTTTTTCTCTTCAACAGAAAATTTGGCACTTAAAGACTTCAAAGAACAGAAGTTTCGTCGCTCTGCTGAACTCAGCAGAGAAGAGCAGTATGAAGAAGCTTTGCGGAAGTGTACTTTTACCGTTCGTAGAATTAATGAACTGGGGCTTAAAGATCCAACTGAATTATATTTGTTTCGAGAGTAAGAAAGTTTCTAACACATTCTATATAATGCTAATTTTATGCATGCCCCTAACAAGCGTGTCATAACAGTAGACTTATTAGGTGATTCCTTTGGAGTTGGAGTTCATCTGTCTGAGAGGCGAGGGACCAAGTCTGCATACAGATAAACCAGATCTGTAAACAGGTGTGCCCAGAAGTAGCAAACAACGAGAATTTTTTGCTGAAGTTTACAACTGGTGAATAAACAAAGGAATGAACAAACTTATTTTAAAAGAGTCACAAATTGGGCAAGCAGGCCCATTATACATATACTCAGACTTAGTTGGGTTATGTTAAGGAATAGACTGATAAATATATGTCTTAATCATAATCATACATAAATTTAATAACATAATTTGACTTTTTTTCTACTGCTGATAAGTTTCACTTTATAATATTTTATGCGAATGAGAAGAAGAAAAATGTCATGATATCTATTTGTCATCAGTTCCTATTAATTAGTATGTGAAAAAAAAACATATCACTGCTCATATCATGAATCCAGTGTTACATAAATATTATGGTTTCGGCACAATGGGTGTTAACTGAGCCTCCCAGAGGTAGAGGACAAGTATTACACAAGTGTGAGGCAAATGCAGTTCTGAGGACAGAATAAGCTCTGTATGTAATAAATAGCCCTTAAACCATCCAAGTGAAAGGAAAAGAAACCAGCATATTGTTTTCCAAAGAATAAGTTCTGAGCAGGTCACGAGTCTAGAATAAAGGAGTGAGGTTTAATCACTTGACTCTAGTCTTCAGGTAGAACCTTAGAATGTTTTCCTTTACATGTCCATGTTTTATTCATCTAGTCAACTTTGTCAGAGTTGCAGACTGTAATCTTTCTAAGGAATAGATATAATTTTAGATTTTGCTTTCAGTGTGGGCTATATAGGGCACCAGTTTGGAAGAAAAAAAAAGAATAGCAAACACCCCCCAACCCTCCCTTTTCCCCTTCCCCCCACCAAAAACAATAAAGTTGCCTAGTTAGGAGTGAATTCTTTAAAGTCGCAGTGAATCTGCATGAGAGGCGAGGAACCAATAGTCTGCATAAATTAAGTAGGATCTGTAAAATGGATGTGCACACAAATCTCAAGTTCTGGAACAAAACCAGAATTGGATAAATAACCAGAACCTTTCCGTAGGAGGTTACAGCCAGTGAACAAGAAGAAAAAGAACAAGAATAAGAAGACTGCTAACATTTGTCTGTTGCCTGTTTTCAGGGTTCTGTTTCCCAGCGAGCCATCCCCATTTGGTCTCCACGAAAGCATGTTTATTCCAACAATAGACAAACAAGGCACCGATGAGCAGAGAGCAAAATGGCTACCAGTTGCTAAAAGATTTGGTATCATTGGAACATACGCTCAGACTGAGTTGGGTCATGGTAAGGGAGTGGACTGACAAATATATGTCTAAATCAGAATTGTATATAAATGTAATGTCATAATTTGACTATTTTATACTGTTAATAGTTCATATTATAATATCCCCATGTGGGTTCTGGGGCCTTATAATGGGGGCATGTCGTAAGATTTGTAATTGGGAGGTTCCTTCGAAGTCAGAGTGCATCTGCCTGAGAGGCAAGGAACTAACAGTCTGCATATAAATGAGTCAGACCTGTAAAATGGATGCACACACACCACTCAGGTTCTGGAACAGGACTACAGTCCAAAAGTGAATAAAGAAGCAGAACTTTCCGCCAGAGTTTACAGCTGGTAAACGCGAAGAAGAAGAAACATATATAATATTTTATTATTGGTAAGTCGAACATCTTGACAGTGATAAAGTTGGATGGGAGGAAAGGCAGAGGCAGACAGAGATAAAAAAAATGCTGAACAGTTTGACATTATGGCATGGAGGATCATCTGTATCAAAGTTGATTAAAAATACATGAGACAAAAGGTTGTGGAGTGACATGACTGCTAATGCCACACAGCATGGACTTTAATACGAAGATTAGTTAATTAAATGTTTAGGATAGCAAAAAGGAAAGATGGATTGATGACAGTGAGGTTGTTTTGACAATGCGGGATGACTATAGCTAGTGTTATCTGTTGAGCGCTCAATGGGAACTGTTCCTCCCCACGATACTTAATGGCAATATTGGAGATGAATTATCATGATTTGGATTATATTTTTGTAAAGGAAGATACTCTGTAAATACATATTTCTTAGTTTTTTAATATGTAGAAATAAGGAATCTGGGGATATTATATTCTCCTTGAATTTCCAGGGTAATTGATTACATACCTAGGTCTGTTTGATAAGTTTGATGTTATTTATAGTAGCACATCGTGATTTTAACTGACTCAGAAAGCATGCTGAGGAAGGTCAGGACAGGCATGCTTCGTGCAGAGTGGCATGCTTCACTGTGGAGGACACGGGTGAGGAGTATTGTCTGGAATTTTTTTCACCGTGATATGCTGGTGTGTTTGGAAATGATTAGGCGGACAGACTGGCTGGCTCTGCACA
The DNA here is from genome assembly GCA_905116865.2 of Candidula unifasciata. Lineage (NCBI taxonomy): Eukaryota > Metazoa > Mollusca > Gastropoda > Stylommatophora > Geomitridae > Candidula > Candidula unifasciata. Next base: position 138,129 of record CAJHNH020001383.1, on the reverse strand, counting down.
ACATGGTGGAATACTGATGCATGATAAGGCAGATGTGATTAATGCCTTGTGGGAGAGCATGTACAGTTTGGAGGAGCAGATAGATCACCACAGTCTGGCGAGATTGATGCATCAGGAAGTGACTGAAGGTTCTAGCAGGTGCTTGAGGCTCAGAGAAAAGGGAAGGCGCACTTTTAATCAGAATGATACTGGCACTGTTAGTATCGGAACTCTTCCCTGACTGCTGAGAATGGGGACGGAGCACTTATGGGAATGCCCAAGTGCTGTGATGTCAGTTCTTGAATCAACTCAGCTTAACTCTATAGTAACACTGTTAGGATAATGTACAGAAGAATCCTTAGAATTCCTTGGACAGACAGAAAGAGCAGCTCAGATGTTTTGAAAAAGGCAAAGGCTCGAAGGCAACTTATCACAAACATCAAAAAGAGACAGTTTTTATTGTTTGGTCATGTTAGAGATGAATGCTTTGAGCAGAGTGGCAAGCTTCACTGGAAAGGTCACGGGTTGTGATCATACTTTAGATCTTTTCTTTAGGCCATGCCGGGATAGTGGGTAATAAACAGGCAAACAGATTGGCTGGATCTGCACCGCTGGGTGGTGAATTGATGCATGACGAGGCACATGTGGTCAAGACCTTTTGGGAACAAGCAACGGAATTAGTAGAGAATCAAGATTATTATGGCCTGGAGAGAATGAGGCACCTAGGTATAGCAAGATATTCTGGCCGGCTCACTACACTCAGAGGAAGGGCAAGATGGACATAAATCCAGATTGTGACCGGTACCATCAGTACTGGAACTCTGCACTGACTGCTGAAGATGAGGACGGAGCACACATGGGAATGCCCTAAATGCTGTGATGTCACCTCACCTCAACTCAACTCATGTTGAAGATGAGAGAAACTGGAACATATTGTGACCACTGGAAAGATCTTTGGAACTAGAACCAGAGAAAGACAACTTGAGGACATTTTTTGACAGCCTTTTGTCATGGCTAATATACACAGTTGCTGATCACAGATTGCGAAGAGGCATGGTCGCCCATGCCAGTCGGCAAAGCACTTGATAATGATGATGATGCTGATGATGATGATGATGTCCGTTTCTTTGCAGTGTATTGACAGGTTATTCCTGTTTTGTCTAAAATGTAGGTACTTTCCTGCGAGGCTTGGAAACAACCGCCACCTATGATCCAAGAGCTAAAGAGTTCATCATCAACTCTCCCACTGTTACATCAGCTAAATTCTGGCCTGGGGGGTGTGAGTAATTAGGATTTTCAAAAAGAGCATGTCAATCCATGTGTACAGAAGTAATCATCTATAAAGGCCTATCTTCTTCTTCTTCTTCTTTGCTTGCCCTTAACTCTTTCCTTGGGTACCAAAAGGTTTAACAAGAGATGCAGGAAGTTTAAAAAAAACTATAATGAAAATTTTTGAAATAATTACATCAAAGTGGCAATAATTACAGTGATAGTGACCTTTGGTATCTTTCAAGTGTTCTGACTAAACATAAAAAGTAACAGAGTACACCAGACTATGAAATTAAATCAAGTGGTAGAGATATTCACTCACCAGGCATAGCATGGGACCGAAAGAGTTAAAAGTGTGGTGCCAAGTGATTTTTTTACGTGCACATGGGTGTCCGATCTCACTACCCAGAGATCAAGGGAAATTAATAGAAGTCCAAGTCCAGATGAAAAAATCCCAGCTCTTACCGGGGATTGAACCCGGAACCTCTAGCACTCGATTTGGACACTTTGCCTCAAAACCATGCAGCCCCTTAACCTAACAGAGAAATCCCATTCAGACAGCCAGGATTGTGTTGGGTATGTTAATGAACTTCTGATATTAGTGACTACTGGCAAACTACTGCAACAAAAAAGATGATGACACACAAAAATAGGAATCGCCAAATGGCTTGCAATAATCAGAACAAGAACACAGACTTAGTCTCAGACTGGTGATCGTGTGAAATAGTGAACCATGATCATATATCCTGCATTAGTAACTTGACACAGTGATGATTATAACAGCATGCAAATATGGAATGTCAGCGTTTGTGGCTTGGGTGTTGCTAACGCACTTCGTAACTCCAAAGTGCCAGGTTCGATCCCAGCTAATCTGGCAGCAGATCCCTTTGCTTTAGTTTCAACAATGGCATTGAGAGCAATGGCGAACTACTGAAAATAAAATTGCCTAGTGAAATCACAAACAGCCAGAAAATGCTATGCTTGGTTCTGCTAGATCCTGGAAAGGACACGCAGTTAACTATTAATACTGTTCATTGGCATCATTCATTCATTGGCACCTTTCGGTCTTTCTAGACGATAGTGTTATATTGCACTATGAGGAAGCATGAGACTCACAGCCCATGGCGATGGCGAGTATAACTAGCAAGACCCGCCCGTGTCAAGAAAAGTCTTCCACAAACTGAATCATTTATTTATCACCATGAGGGTTCTGGGGAAAGAACAAACAGAAAGACCCACTGCCGGCCCTAGCAAGTCTGTGGGTTACGGGGCTCACTTGTGGGAAAAACAAGAATAGACCCACTGCCTACCCACAAGCATTTCATAAGAGCCAACTAATTGGGAGCTTCCTTCAAAGTCGTAGTACATCTGCCTGAGAGGCAAGGAACCAACAGTCTGCATACAAATGAGTCAGATCTGTAAAGCAGATGCACATGCAACACTCTGGTTCTGGAACAGGACTGGAGTCCAGAATTTGACGAACAACCATAATTTTTCGCTAGAGTTCACAGCTGGTGAACGTGAAGAAGAAGAAGAAGATAAAAGTCAACTTATTAGGGGTTCCCTTTGAAGTCGGAGGGCATCTCCATGAGAGCCAGCTAACAGTCTTAATGCAAATAAGCAAAATCTGTAACATTGATGTATACACAAAACTCAAGTTCTGGAACAAAACTAAAGTCCAGAAGTGGACGAACAACCAGAACTTTCTACAGGAATATATAGTTGATAAATGCTAAGAAGAAGAAGAAGAAGAAGAAGAAAAATCTATTATGTTTCCTTATGTTGTATAAACAATTTCTATAAATTTGCATGTATTAAGATATTTAACAGTATGTTTATGCTTACAGTGGGCAAGACCTCTAACTTTGTTGTTCTGATGGCCAAGCTGACCTCTAATGGTCGAGACTGTGGGATGCAACCATTCCTGGTACAAATACGAGATCTGGAAACACATCAGCCTCTTCCAGGTAGGTTACTTCACGTAAAGCTCAGACATACGGTACTGGATATAAAACATTATTTCTCGTAATAGCAATACTTACGTAGATTGAGCTGGTATATAGTGAGATAGCAGCCGTTGTCTTAAGTTATTTATCTTATGTCACAAACTTTGTGTATGATAGATAGTTTCCCTTTTGTTGCACCATGTGTGAATGTGTGAATGAATCAAGAATTGACATCACTGCACTCAGGACATTCCCACGTATGCTCCGTCCCCTTGTTCAGCAACCAGCGAAGAGCTGACACGCTAATATTACCGATTACAACCTGATTAAAAGTCTGTTTCCCCTTCAGTGTTGAAAATCTTACGGAACCTCTACTCACCCCCTTTTGAATTAGTCTTTCATTGTATGGATTCCCTATCTGTTCTTTTGCAGTCCAACTGACAATCAAGGGACTGACCTCCATATCCATAAATGTGTACAGTAAAATGTCATATCCAACCCTACCGTGTGTGATTGTGTGTTTTATATTTGGTCAAAACATACTAAAGAAATCAGTCCTCACTTACTTTCATTCATTTATTCCTAAATGTAAAGACAAATAACTTGCTGTTTGGGACATGGAGAAAAACACATTTAGACTTACTTTGGACAGCAAGAGTTAAATTATTTTTACTGTAGATGTTTAAATGTCTTTCTGAAACTGTTTTTCCTGCTTTCTTTTCCAGGAGTGAGTGTTGGAGACATTGGCCAGAAGTTTGGGTATGGGGCTATGGATAATGGGTTTCTAAAGTTCAATAACATCAGGATTCCAAGGGAGAACATGCTGATGAGATATTCTCAGGTGAGCGAAAATTGAAAATGTTTCACTGTCATGAACCTAAAACTTTATTATGTTGTCTATTCTTAACTCACTCTTAATGTCTCTTCTGCTAAGTTTTTTCTTTGTGTAGTTTTTAATACAGTGGTACCTCAGTACATGTCCACTTCGGTATTTGTAAACTTGGTAAACATCTTGTTTAGACCTGAACAATTTAGCTTGGTGTATGACTTTGTTTTAACAACAGGAATGGAATACAGTGGACCCCCTACAAAATAGCTTGATGATCTGGACTTTGCTAATATTTCTCTTCTGTCCCATTCACGGAATCCAATGAAGGAAAAAAAAATTTTTTGGGATATATTTTTAGTAAAAGTCAGACAAGGTGAGCCTCAGTCAAGACCAAGCAGGCAAAAGAGACATAAAAAAGAAAGAGAAAAGCAAAAGAATTTCAAGTAAATTTAATTGTTACTGTCACCCTCCTTTTTTTATAAGGCTCTTTTAAAATTATTACTGCTCTTTTCTAACATTGTCTTCTTCTGCGTTCACTGTTAACTCTTTCTCTCTGTAAAAATCTCTGTGTTGTGGGGCAGATGAATTGCATGGGGGTTCATACTGGATTATGAAATCATAACGTTTAGTTTGAGAACCGAGATGGGGGCTGTCACTGCAGCCTTGCGCTGGCTTGAGAATCAGCTGTACACACATGCCGTCATTGTAACTGACTCACAGAGCATGTTGAGAAAGGTGGAGACAGGCATGCTCCTTGCAGAGTGGCAAGCATCACTTCAGAGGTCCCGGGTAGTTAGCAATCTTTGGATATTTTCTCCAGGTTAAGCCGATGTGTTTGGAAATGAGCGGGCAGATAGATTGGCCGGTTCTGTACCACTTAGTGGGGAATTGATGCATGTGAGGGTCCTTTGGGAGCAAGTGAACAGTGAGGAGGCACAGATCATTATGATCTGAGGAGATTGGCGCTGCAGGGAGTTACTAAGGGATCTGGTCGGTGCTCAACACTCAAGGGAGAGGCGAGATGAAAATACAATCAAACATTTACTGGTACCATTGAAATTGGAACTCTTTGCTTGCTGCTGAAGATGGGGATGGAGAGCTTATGGGAGTGTCCTGTGTGCTATGATGACGATTCTTAATTCAACATTCAACATTGAACTCCATAAAAATCTTTTTTAAAAAGTTAAGTTTTCCTTAAAAAAAAAAAAAAAAAACTACTGAAACTATCAAAAGAAACTAGTAGAAGAGACAAAGTAGAAGAAATTTGAAGTCTTGGTCAGTTATTATGTATATCCTAGTGATCAAACCCCTAGATCATTGAGAAGACAGACAGGTATGAAGTTCTCTGCTTCTTTGATGACTCCGTGCAGCTAAACAATTTCCAGTCACTGTCTAAAAGGTTTACTTCTATGTGAAGAATTAACTTTTTCCTTCACTTTGACCATTTAAAAACCTTGTTTTGGTCACATGCTACAGAGAGCGGTGTGGTGCCCCAGCAACCCACACTGGAACTCTTCTGATATAAAGTGGTGCAAGAACTGATCAAAGAAAATATTTGTGTGTACTTGCAGGTATCTTTAATAGTCATTTACTGATTTCTTCAAGGTACTGGAGGACGGCACATTTGTCTCTCCAAAGAATGATCGCCTTCTGTACGGTTCAATGACTCTGATACGATCTCAGATTGTGGGTGGTTGTGGACGTTCCTTGGCCAAGGCTGTTACTATAGCAGTTAGATACAGCGCTGTTCGCAGGCAGTCTGAGATTAGCGCAGGGTGAGTTGAAATGGATGTATGTCGTAGAATTGTGTCAATTTTCCAGAAGCCAGCTTTAATGATATATTATGCCAGGTTATAGTTGAAATGGATGTATGTCGTAGAATTGTATCAATTTTCCAGAAGCCAGCTTTAATGACATATTATGCCAGGTTATAATCACTTCTTCTGCTTCTTCTTACTTTGTCTTCTTCTTCATGTCGACTTACTGCAGACTCTGGCAGAAAGTTGTGGTTGTTCATCTAAATCTCTAGTTTGGTCTTATTCTGGCACTTGAGTGTTGCTTGCACATCTGTTAAACAGATCTGACTTAATTGTATGCAGATTGTTAGTTCCTTGCCTCTCAGGTAGATGCACTCTGACTTCAAAGGAAGCCCCCAGTTAGTCAACTCTTACGGAACGCTTGTTTGGGAGGCAGGGGGTCTATTCTTGTTTTCCCCACAAGGGGGCCCAGGAACCCACACGGGAAATTGCCTGCCCTTGTAAAACATGCAATTGCTTTTGACAGTATTTAAACTTGTACTTCTGCTGTAAAGGATTCACTTATTTGCTTAATTTTATTCAATTGTTACTATAGAATGCACCGGGAGTCGCCGTGGCGGAGCAGCCAGACGCTCGCCGCGGATCGGAAGGTCGTGGGTTTGCCCCCCTGGCAGAGCCGGACTTTTTTCAAAAATGACCTTGGCTCCCAGGTTGACCCAGCCTTGAGTGGGTACCGGGTGCAGTCCCGGGAAGGAGGCAGCCGGTGTGATGCTGACCACATCAACCATCTTGTGCCGATTGGTCTATAAAATATAGGTCTAACCCAATATGCTCTCTACACCTAGAGGCGTGGAGAAGGGTCCTTTACTTTTACCTTTTTTTTTAATATGCAAAATAATGTACAGCAAAACATGCCAGGCAATAAATTGTGCAGTCAGTTTGTGTCTTCTTTGTGCAGATTAAATGAAATGTTGATCCTATCTAAGTGGGCTTGAAGAACTTGTTTCTAGGATGACCGGGGGGAGGTTCAGAAAGGTCTTGACCAGTATGAGTCCAGATTCTGGTGCATGGCCATGGGTAGTTCCGTACGTCTGTATACATGAAGTCATTTAAAGTTCACTGTGTTTTTAGTTGATATGGCTGCATTCTTACCACATGACCAAACCATTTGATCTTCTGTTTCTCGGTGAATTTGCTCCATGATGTTGTTCCTCCTGTGTGGGTTCCAGGGCCCTATTATAGGGAAAGCAAGAATAGACCCACTGCCTGCCAAAAAGCATGTTATAAGAGTCGACTAACACTCAGGTTCTGGAACAGGACTGCAGTCCAGAAGTGGATGAACAACCATAACTTTTCACCAGAGTTTACGGCTGGTGAACGCAAAGAAGAAGAAGAAGATTTTTATTTAAGATCCTGGGGAAAGAAATAATTGCTTTGTAAAAATGCATATATTCTCTCTATTGTGTTCTTGTTGTAGGGCAGGGGAGGTCCAGGTGATTGACTTCCAGACCCAGCAACACAGACTGTTTACCTTGGTAGCTTCAGCTTATGCCTTAATTGTGGCCGGACAAGTATCTACACAAGCTTACCTCAGTGTTACCAAGCAGATTGAATCTGGGGATTTCGATAACTTGCCAGTTGTAAGTTTCTATTTATGTTTTTCAATCTAACCTTGTTGATTGACCTAAGTTTTTTTAAAACTAATTTAGTGATCGAGCCATTTTTCTTTCCTGTATGGGGTTACAGGGCCCTAGGAAACACAGAATAGATCCACTGCTCCTTCAAGCATGTCGTAAGAGTCGCTTGATTAGGGGTGTCTCCTTTAAAGTTGGAGTGCTTCTGTCTGAGAGGTGAGGAACCAGCAGTCTGCTTACAAATAACTCACATGTGTAAAATGGAGGAAAACTTTATTTTACGCTGACAGCTATTTTGAATGTTGTTGTTGATTGTTGAATTAAGAATCAACATCCCCCGTGTGGGTTCTAGGGCCCCATTGTGGGGAAAACAAGAATAGACCCGCTGCCTACCCAAAAGCATGTTATAAGAGTCGACTAATTGGGGAGCTTCCTTTGAAGTAAGAGTGCATCTGCCGCAGAGGCAAGGAACCAACAGTCTGTATTCAAGAGAATGAGATCTGTAAAACTGATGCACACGCAACACTCAGGTTCTGGAGCAGGACTCCAGTTCAGTAATGGACGAGCAACCAGAACTTTCCGCCAGAGTGTACAGCTGGTGAACGCGAAGAAGAAGAAGAAGAGAATCGACATCACAGCACTCAGGTCTGGTAGTCTTAGTTTCAGCTTCATAGCAAACGGGTCACCCCATCTTTGCTCCGCTCCTGTGCCAACGAAAAACACACAGAATGTTTATCACAGTATTAGAATTGCAGTTCATCATTGATGGTAGCAGAAGTCGCCAACAGATCAGCAGTTGCCCACACGATCAATTTTAATCACATACGGGCACCACAACACTGCACTACAGACATCGCGTCATTTTCTGAATCTACAATTCACACCAACACGTTGGCACTCAGGACACTCCCATAAGCGCTCCATCCCCATCTTTAGCAGCAAGCGAAGAGTTAAAATTCAGATGGTACCAGTAACTCTGATTGTATATCTGTCTCGCCTTTCCCCTGAGTGTTGAGCATCAGCCAGATCCCCTTGTAACTTCTCAGACCATAATGATCTATCTGTGCCACACACAGCTAAAAACTGTCTAAAGCTCCTTTCTTTCGCTTAGCCCATTTTTGCACAATGATCCCTGACGTAAAAATAGTTAGTTGTCATTGATCATGATAGAGTTAAAACCTATGTTTGTCATTTTCCCATTTTGCACAGTTTCTTCTTATGCCTTCTTTCATTAATCTTTCTCAAGGACTGGTTCCAGTTCCAAGTGTGAACTTTAATGTTTTGAATGTCTTTAACTTTTTCATTACCAAGTGCACATACCAAAAGAGTTAATTAACTGAGCTGCTGAACAATCCTAGCTTATAAGAGTCTTTATAGACCAAACTCCTGTATAATACACATGAGTATATAGGAGACATAGCTCCTCAACTTACGACAGTGTTCCATTCTGACTAACAGGTTATAAGTTGAACTATAGACCACACTCCTGTAAAATACACAGGAATATATAGGAGATATATCTCCTCAACTTATCACAGTATTCCATTCTAACTAACAGGTCATAAGTCAAACTATAGACCACACTCCTGTATAGTAAATACACAGGAGTATATAGGAGATATACCTCCTCAACTTGTGAAGTGTTCCATTCAGACTAACAGGTCATAAGTCAAACTATAGACCACACTCCTGTATAGTAAATACACAGGAGTACATAGGAGATATACCTTCTCAACTTGTGACAGTGTTCCATTCTGACTAACAGTTCATAAGTTGAACTGGTCGTAAGTTTAATATCTTTAAACACTATTTTCATTCAGACAGTTTATAACAAAGTTTTTTAAAGAAGCGTTTGCTTATGTCATGCCTTCCTTTTCAGCTTCATGCACTATCATCTGCCATAAAAGCTTTCAGCTCTTGGGAAATGATGTATGGCATTGAGCAGTGCCGCCTTGCATGTGGTGGTCATGGTTACATATTAGCCAGTGGCTTGCCAAAGATCTACACCAATGAGGTTCCCGCCTGCACATACGAAGGGGAAAATGTGGTTCTTTGCCTCCAAACTGCAAGGTAAATCATTATAATTCAGAGCCGGATATACCAGTTATAGTTCATGAACTTTTAAAGAACTTTTCAGAAATTCAAAACAATTTTGTTCCCATAGTGAGTTTAATTAAATGATGTGGATGCAAACAGTACATGAGACAATGTATTAGATTCTTCCCTGTGTGGGTTCCGGGGCCCTATTATAGGGAAAACAAGAATAGACCCACTGCCTACCCAAAAGCATGTTGTAAGAGACGAGTAATTGGGAGCTTCCTTTGAAATCAGAGTGCATCTGCCTGAGAGGCAAGGAACCAGCAGTCTCCATACAAATGAGTCAGATCTGTAAAACATATACACAGGTCTGCAGTCCAGAAGTGGACGAACAACCATAACTTTCTGCCAGAGTTTACAGCTGTTGAACGCGAAGAAGAAAAAGAATGCATTAGATTCAGGCCATCTTCCAGTGATTAGATGAACTGTGTATCCAGTGAAACCTTGTGATTTGTATATTTCATTGGAATGAATTCAGTTTTTGTACTTTATTATATGATGATGTAACTCTCTAGTAATAACGCATGACAAGACACAGCAGAATATGCCAGGCAAAAATTGTGCAGTATTTTGATTGTAACCACATTATTTAAACTTTTTAAATGTCCAATTATAAAATAAATTCTTGATTTTTTAATGAGTTGATTAAAAAAAAAGAAAGAAAAGACTATTCATTTTTGATTGTGGTTCGTATCTCAAGAAGTTTGTATCTTGAAACCAAATTTCCTATTACATCTTCTGAAAAATTATTTAATCCGTTCAGAAAAATTGTCTGGTTAACCAGGCTCTGTCTGCAGTTCTGTCTGCAGTTACTTTTCCACAAAAAGGTTAGTTTAGTTTGTTAACTTTCTGTTCTTTAAAGACTATGATTTTCACCACTGGCATTGGCACAGAAGAGCAAAGTTAGTCTGTCTTTCTTTAGCTTGTGTTTCAGTTGGAGGCCGCGTTAGCACAGTCAATAGGAAACTTGCTTCAAATCCAGCTGCGACACGTTGCAGCCCATGGCCAGTGTTTCGAAACCGGGCGGTTTCACCCAGCCTCGAGGAAATGGGTACCATAGATAACACTCTGGGGTAAATAGAGGAACGTCACTGTAGCTAGGGAATTTCATGGGGATGGCGACACAGGTGGACAGTTTCTTATCAGCTGTCCATACGCGTGGCAGAGCCATTATGGTTTAAAATCATGTGCAGTGATTCTGGTTCACATCTCCTGACTTTACCTTCACCAGCAAAGCCATTTCGTGCTTGTTGATTAACCAGAAAAGCCCAGTTTCTATTGCAGCTGAAAACTTGTTTTGGGCTGTAACCCTCTGACTCCACCAGTGTCTGAAATTCCTTCATGAACTTTTCAGCGGTTTTTTGTCAGCACTAGCTCCTTCTCCATGTCTAACAACACTATGGAAATTAGTTCTGTTCTTGAATATCTCAAACCTTTACTAGCTTTAAATTCTGCAGCAATGTCTTTGCTGCAGGTAATGGATGGCAAGTTTTGTGATAGATCTTTGTAAATAGGTTGAGCTTTTAAACAGATCATATTGTTAGATACACTGCTCTCAGTTGAATGTCATTAATCCAGATGAGTAGTAAAGTTTCAATTTTTTTTTCATCACTTGATTTCTTTGAGATAACAGGATAGATTCTACTTTGGCCACATCCAATTCCTTATAAAAATCTGCTTTCTTGAGAATTGTGTCTATGATGGACTTGGATAAGTTGCACTGCTTGCATAAATAAGTTTACTTGACTCCTTTTTTGTATTTTTCCACAATCTCTTTCTTCATTTCTGTTGTGATTTTCTTTTTTTCCCTCTTTATTGGTTTTCTTTGGTATCATGTTGGACATAATACTCATTATCTAAATAATAATTTGAATTGTTTGTCTTTAACGCCCCCTGCTAGTATGTAAACTAATCGCATTGGTTGATTTAACAAATACTAAAATAGATACAGACAAAAGGCAAATACGTACTTTCGGATGCCTCGCACACACCACAGAGAGGTGAGGAACTAACAGTCTGCACACACATAAGCCAGATTCATAAAACAGATATGCATTCAAATCTCAAGTTCTGGAACAAGACCAAAGCCCACAAGAACGGAGCACTTATGGGTTACACCCGTGTGCCGTGATGTTGATCCGTTGAATAAACATAAACATTGTTATCTGTTGCAGGTTTCTCATCAAGAGTTACAATGCAGCAGAGAAGGGAGAGCAACTGCCCAGTTTAGCCCGCTTCCTGCAAGCACCCAAGGGAGAGAAGAGTAGGTTGACAGAGAACCTGGAGTTGGACCAACTTATTGCTGCTTACGAACACAGAGCAGCCAGGTCAGTTGAGTTACAATATTGAAGTCTTTACTTCATATCTTTGGAAGTATCTTCTTTTGGCTCAGTTGTATAATGGAGCCCATAACCCTAAATATTGTGAAGTGTACCCCTTTTACTTCAGTTTCATTATTCACTCCATAACATCAAGTTGTATCACTTTGAAAAATATTTTTTTTTTACCTCAGTTTTAACATTCAAACCACAATCATAAACACAGCATGTCATTTACAAAATGTTGCTTTCTTTATGGTACGCCTGAAAGTCTCCAGACTTGTGAGCCTTCATAGCCAGTGCATCTTCAGTATTCTATATCCACCTTTGTGGAGGTCGGCATCTCTCATTTTCCAAAAACTGCACCTTCCATCACTATCTCTCTAGACCACCATGGCGCTTGACATGGCCAAAATATCTCAGCTTTCGGGACAGGATGTTGTTAATGAGCCAGTTCTCCTTGATGTTCAGGTTATGCAGGATGTTGATGTTTTTTCTTCTCCTTAATCCACAGTTTTCTAAGAATTTTTCTATAGCACTTCAGGTCAAAAGTTCCTGTTTTTTTCGTCAGAGACAATGTGAGAGTCCATGACTCACTTCCATACATTGCTGCAGGAAAGATACGCGATCTCCAAATTTTAATTTCAAATTGCTTATGAAACTTGAAATATTATCAAGTGCTCTTTTATATCACAGTTTTATCAATCAACCCACAGGTTTTGTCAAAAAAATGTGTTCTTTTTCCCTCCAAAAACGGGCCCCAGTTTCAACATTCAGCACACAGCATCACGTGCATTTTTTAATTTTTAGAAGTGATCTCTTTTACATCAATTTTAACGTTCAACTGGTAATGTCAGATTATCAGGCAGTCAGCCTTTAAGATATTGTTTATTAAAAAAGAGAAAAAGAAAAAAGCTGAGTTGTATTTATCATCTTTATTTATTTTTTGTTTTCCTTTAACTGTTCCAATATATTATGTTGATGGAAAGTTTTACCTGGAGAGAATGATGCAGCAGTAAGTGTCTGCAGGCTCTGGGCACCACTCAAGACTCGACGTGTGGGGGTTGGTGACAAGACTATTAGTTAATCATATGGTAAAGGGTACCATCATTGTTGGTTGTTGAGGAAGGGGGGAGACGGAGCTAATTCGGGCTTGTCCTGAATGCTGTGATGTCAAATCCTTACTCTGTTGACTCAGATGTTAATAATATTTTGACGAAACAAAATTTACTGTCTTGTAACATTTTCCCCATAATATTTTTATCTTGGCATTGAACACTGCAGACAAGTTCAGGAAGCCAACGCCAGACTTCAGAGCCATCTGAGCAGAGGAGTCGGTGCAGCTGAAGCCTGGAACAGATCCTCCCAGTCACTGGTGGAGGCAGTTGTGGTAAGTGTAGCTGATTCCCCTGGTGTCTTTCTTTGGTTGCTTGCACATAGAATGTTATAAGTCCTTGACTTTGCTGATGACATAGTGCTTTTGAGTTCAACACACCCATATATCCAAGAGAAAACAGACCATCTCCAAAATATTTCAGGACAAAATTAGTCTCCAAATTAACCCAGCAAAAACAAATTATTGATCTTACCAGTAGTTTAGAGGACATAAAACTAAACAATCACATTCTTGAAAAAGTTGACTGCTTTACATACCTAGGGAGTAAGATGACATCTACAGGGGATTCAGTGCCAGAAATATCATCTAGAATTGCACTGGCATCTAGTGTCTTTTCCAAACTGTCAAACATCTGGAAGACAGAGACACTCAGCAAACACATAAAACTTAAGATCTTCAACTCTTGTGTGATTCCAGTGCTAACTTATGGATGCAAGAACAGGAAAGCAACAGTAGCTCTTGATGAAAAATTAGACAGATTTTGAGAACAGATGTCTTAGAAAAATACTGAATCTCCACTGGACAGATTTCAGATAAAATACTCTAATAAGACAAAAGACCAAGCAAGACAATGTATCAAACTTTATATAAGAAAGTGCCACTGGAATTACATGGGCAATGACCCCCCCCCCCCCCCCCCACATCAAGCCCTCATATGGCCACCGGAAAGGGAAAAAAACGAGGAAGACCAAGAGAGACTCTGTGTAGAACCAATTTCAGGGGCCTAATGAACATCCAAGACCTTAATCAGGTGGTAACGAGCCACCAGACATGTAGAGTTATGACCTCTGCCCTATTCGCCGCCTTAGGCACAAGAGGAAAGATTAACTAACATAGAATTTAGTCTGAATTTGGTGAGTCCTAGAATTTGAACTTGATGAGTTATAGAAACTTGTTTGATTAACTTTAACTTGATGAATTTTGACACTTTGGATGCTTAATCACAAATCAATGAATCCCAGTGGTTTGGATAGTTGATTTTGAACTGTGGAGTTTTGAAAAATGTTATGTTTACATTTGATTCACAATTTGATTATCAGAATCTCAGCAAATGATGGTGGTTGAATTTGATTCAGTAGTGGCAGTTTATATGGTTAAATTTGAATGAATATCAGCATTTGATGTGGTTAAATTTTATTTACTAAATCTCATCAGGATGGTTAACTTACGGAAGCTGAGTCTTCCATTAGTTATATATAGGAGAATTCTGTCATTCTGCCTCTTTCACTTTTGATTTTTCTGGTTGACAGATACTGCAGTTATTATCATCATCATCAAGTGCCTTGCCGACTGGTGTGGGCGATCATGACTCTACGCAACTGCGTGTATCAGTTCGTGTGTTGACATTCCTCTCTGTGCCATGACAAAAGGCTGTCAAGAACCTTCACGTGCTGTCTTCCTCTGTCTCTCTTTTTACAAATCTTTCCAGTGGTCACATGTTCCAATTTCCTTCTTCTCATAACATGACACACACAAACAAGATGGCTGTCTTTTTCTGGTTTGTGATAAAATGTCTTTTTCAAGCACTCACCTCTTTCAAAACATCTGGCTGTCATTATAGTACACTTTAATATGGTCTTATTCAGGAAGTTCAAACCAAAATACAAAAGAATAAGTCAGATGTGTTGACCAAAACAGATGCAACACAATTACTTCGAAACAAAAATTGGATGAATAAAGAAGAAGGAAATGTAGTTACATTGTAGAATATGTGATCAATTCTTTTAATTTATTATTATCATAATTTCTTCACAGGCTTTCTCTCATGCATTTATAGTACGGGCCTTCATAGAAAAGGTCACCTCAGCAAGATTGGATCCCTCCCTTTCTGCAGTCCTTGTTCAGCTGTGTCAACTGTACGCGTTACAAGGCATTGCCAGCAATTCTGGGCAGTTCCTGAAGGTGAGAATACATTCTTTATTGATATAATTTTTGTTCATCTTTTGCACATTTCTTTTCTCAGTTTATACCTCTGGCTAGAGTATATCTCCTTCTTCATTTAGCGTTCATGGGGTGTAAACTCTAGCGGAAAGTTCTGGTTGTTCATCTACTTATCGACTT
Source organism: Candidula unifasciata (assembly GCA_905116865.2). Classification (NCBI taxonomy): domain Eukaryota; kingdom Metazoa; phylum Mollusca; class Gastropoda; order Stylommatophora; family Geomitridae; genus Candidula; species Candidula unifasciata. The sequence continues at coordinate 122,843 of CAJHNH020001383.1, read as the reverse complement.
TGGTCTTGTTCTAGAACTTCAGTTTTGCATGCAGTCCATTTTAGCTTTTTTATTTGTAGACTATTGGTTCCTGCAGATACACTCCGACTGAGAAGGAAACTGACATAATTAGTCAAATTTTACAACATGCTTATTAGGGGATAGTGGATCTCCCCCTTCCCACCCAAGAATGTGTGGCCCTGGAACCCACATGGTGGGACTAGAGTATATAAAAGACACAGCTCTTCACCGCCCAATGGCAGCATTATCTGAATGCTATAATTCAAAATTCAGTTACAGGCAGAGCTTTTTTTCTGGCGGTATACAGTATTAAAATCTTAATTTTTTAGAAGATGCTGTTAAAAAAAAAAGATTTGGGGGAGTACTGGCACCCTTTTAGACACTTTACGATAAGTACCGGCACCTTTTATGTCTATAAAAAAGCCCTGGTTTTAGGGATTAGGAAAGCTGTGAAAGACATAACTGCACTTGGCTGGTGTAGTTATTTGGGTGCCCTAATTATAACTTCTTTGGAGGTTGAACAGGGTAGCTGGGTCTGCTTTGTTGGTCTACCATCCAGACTGAAATTTGTTTTAAAAACCTGCAGTCCTCTGTGGGTAAGGACAGATATTTTATCCATTTTGTACCTTCTTGTATTATCCTGAACTTCCATGTCCTGGACTGATAAGCTGGTTCCTGAACTTCCATGTCTTGGATTGATAAGCTGGTTCCTGAACTTTCATGTCTTGTATTGTTAAGCTGGTTTCTGAACTTCCATGTCTTAACTGATAAGCTCCTTCCTGAACTTCCATGTCTTGTATTGATAAGCTGGTTCCTGAACTTCCATGTCTTGTATTGATAAGCTCCTTCCTGAACTTCCATATCTTGTATTGATAAGCTCCTTCCTGAACTTCCATGTCTTGTATTGATAAGCTTCTTCCTGAACTTCCATGTCTTGTATTGATAAGCTTCTTCCTGAACTTCCATGTCTTGTGTTGATAAGCTTCTTCCTGAACTTTAATGTCTTGTATTGATATGCTCCTTCCTGAACTTCCATGTATTGTATTGATAAGCTTCTTTTGAACAACCATGTCTTGTATTGATAAGCTTCTTCCTGAACAACCATGTTCTGTATTGATAAGCTCCTTTCTGAACGACCATGTCTTGTATTGATAAGCTCCTTCCTGAACTTCCATATCTTGTATGAATAAGTTCGTTCTTGAACTTCCATGTCTTGTATTGATGAGCTGGTTCCTGAACTTTCATGTCATGTAGTAATAAGCTTCTTCCTGATTGTCCATGTCTTGTATTGATAAGCTCGTTCCTGAACTTCCATGTCTTGTATTGATAAGCTCTTTCCTTAAATTCCATGTTTTGTATGGATAATGATAAGCTGGTTCCTGAACTTCCATGTCTTGTATCAATAAGCTGGTTACTGAACTTCCATGTCTTGTATTGATAAGCTAGTTTCTAAACTTCCATGTCTTGTATCAATAAGCTCATGTAATCCACTCTTAGGGAGGCTACCTGAGTGACCAACAGCTGCTGGTTGTGGAGAACAAGTTGTATGAGTTGCTGGCAGCTCTGAGACCAAATGCTGTGGCTTTAGTGGATGCCTTTGACTTCCCCGATCAAGTTCTGGACAGTGATCTGGGGCGTTATGATGGAAATGTGTATGAGGCACTTATGGAGTATGCCACACGTTCCAAGCTGAACAAAACTCAGGTAGGAAGCAGTTGTTATAACCAGAGAAAATTATTCCTTTTTTTTCCCTTCTGTTTTCTCCTCCACTTCTCCACCTCCTTCTTCTTCTTCCTATTCTCCTTGGACTTCTTTTTCTTCCTCTTCTTCTTTTTCCTCTCTCTCCTCGTCCTGCAAAACTCAGGTAGGAAGCAGTTGTTATGACCAGAAGAAATGATTCCTTTTTTCTTCTTTTTTCACCTCCTCTTCTTCTTCTTCTCCTACCCCACCTCCTCCTTCTTCTATTCCCATTACATTTTTTGTTTCTTCCTCATCCCTTTTTTCATCTAATCCTAGTGTGACATGTCTTAGGTTGACCTTCCTTATTTGATCCCTGCTCTTTCAATAGACTGCTGGTGATACAACTTGTTTCCATATCACAGACTGGAGGGACAGCAAAGGATGTTTTTTATTTTTATTTTGGATGATCCTCCAGTACTAGGGTTTGATTTCTGCGGTCAGAAGCTAAAAAAAAAAAAAACACACACATATGTTTTAATGGTTTTCGGACAGTGGTACCAAGAGATTGGGGCCTTACCATATATTATTCTCACAGACAACAAACTGTTGAGTGTTGAATGTTGAATTAATAATCAACATCATAGCACTAGGGACATACCCATAAGTGCTCTGGTCCCATCTTCAGCAGCAAGCGAAGAGTTCCGATGATACCAAAAACTGTTTGATATGTACATCTGATGCGCCTTTCCCTTGAGTATTGAGCACTGGCCAGATCCCCTGGTAACTCCTTGCAGCACCATTCTCTTCACACCGTAATGATCTATCTTTGCCTCCGCAATGTTCACTCGCTCCCAAAGGATCCTCACAATATCTTGCTTTACATACATCAGTTCACCATCAAATTGCACAGAACCGGTCAGTCTATCTGCCTGTTTGTCCCACAGCTGACACATAAAGTTTTGGGCAACTGTTGGCTAACTGTATTTTTAAGGGTTGACTTGCAAAGTTGGCATATACTTAACACGTTGTGACCACTGGAAAGGTCTGTATAAGAAAGACAAGTGTAAGACAAAGCGAGGCGGTGCTTGATGGCCTTTTATCCTGCTATGGTGGGGTGTCAACACCTGCTGTTGAAGATTGCACATTGTGAAGAGGCATTATCACCAGCGCTGATTAGCAAGGCACTTGATGATGAGTGGTGATATAATTAACTCGGAACTGGTGATATACTTAACTAAGAATTGTTGGTATACTTAACTCAGAATTTTGAGCTAAATATCTAGAGGTTGATTTGCATGCTGTGTGGTCTTGAAAGCTGCTATTTACGGTTTCTCTTAATCATCTACTTTATGATCGTCGTCATCATCATCATCATCATATTAAACCATTTTAGCTGTTAAGCGTCATGGCGAGGAATAATTTGTGATCCAGTGCATGCTGGCTGCCATTGGCTGTTGTCATGCTGTGAAGGCCTTTAAAGTGTCTTTAATGTTGTCGATTGATATTTTCGTGGCCTTCCTCTTCTTGTCTTGAAGCTGATTTGATGAGATGAAGTGCCTGTGATGGTATTTGATTTTGCTGCTTTTCCCTGAGATGGCCAGACCCCTTGATCTGCTGTTTCTCAGTGAATCTAGTACAAGGTATCATCGATCCCACAATTTGTCTGATAACTTTATGATCATTTCTCATTAATGTCGATTTTAGTGTTTTCTGGCAACGATCTTGCAAATTCAGTAAAGTGAGTTAAATCTTTTTTTTTTTTTTTCAGGTGCATGAAGGTTTTCAAAAGTACCAAAAACCTTTTGTAGATTTCCTGAAGTCTCAAGCAGCAACACAGTCTAAGCTGTGAGAACTTGATGATTAGGTCTGAGGGGGAGAGACCGTATCCATGCTGCTGTCAGTTGGCTGTAGAAGCGTAACCTCGCCGACAAGAAAGATGTTTTCACATTACTACTTACATGTTTTTACAACCTGATGGATACCACATAAAGGAGATGCAAGTCACAATAAGTATCTAACTATCTTCTGTCACATGCATTCATATGGGAACAAATGCTCATGCTTCATTCATTTATCCGATATGCACTTGAAACTGGCTGTAAAAAGGCTGTGCATTACATTTGTAATGGATCTAACCAGACTTCACAGAAGGAAACAAATGTGATTTCCTCTCTGATATCCTACTGAATGAACCCTTTTGCCCAGTGATTGGTAAAATAAAAAAGTCTTGAACCCGTCTGTATTCTCGGGCGAAACCTTAAAATAAACAACCATTTTACATAGGTCACTAAGAATTAAAAAACAAAAACCCCCCTAAAACTTAGCTACATTGAAAAATGTTTTCTTTGAAATATATAAAGATGTAAAATAAAACGCAAAATCACCACCTTCGAGATGAACTGCCTGAGAAAAGCAGCCAACCTTATCATCCGAGATCGAGTGAATAATGATACTGTCAGACAAATTGTGGAAACTACACCTTGTACTAGATTCTTTGAGAAACAGCAGATCAATTGGTTTGGCCATCTCGGTAGAATGCAGCAAGATAAATTATTGATCAATGTTTAAAGCCAGTTTTGTTTTGTTTCTGTTCAAACTACTTTACATCATGAGATGTTCTTAATCTTATTACTTTACATCCTGAGATGTTCTTATTACTGTTACTTTACATCATGAGATGTTCTTAATGCTGTTACTTTACATCATGAGATGTTCTTATCTCTGTTACTTTACATCATGAGATGTTCTTATTGCTGTTACTTTACATCATGAGATGTTCTTATCTCTGTTACTTTACATCATGAGATGTCCTTATTGCTGTTACTTTACATCATGAGATGTTCTTATCTCTGTTACTTTACATCATGAGATGTTTTTGTTCCTGTTAGTTTACACCATGGGATGTTCTTATTCCTGTTACTTTACATCATGAAATGTTCTTGTTGCTGTTACTATACATCTTGAGATTTCTTTTATTACTTTACATCATGAGATGTTCTTACTCCTGTTTACATCATGAGGTGTTCTCGTTCCTGCTACTTTGTATGATGAGATTTTCTTGTTCCTGTTACTTTACATCATGAGATGTATGTCACAGGTTGTTAAAAAATAGGGTGTCGCCTTATGCACGGATGTGTTGACAATATTTATTTCTCAATTTTCAGCTCCAAAAAAAAAAAAAAATTGGGGGTCATCTTATACATGGAAAGATGTCTTATACACACAAAAAATATGATGATATTGTGATTTTAATTCCGCTGCTTTAGGTGCTTCTACTAGTTTATGCAATATTCTTTGACAGTTCCTGTGTTCGCAGCTAAATTTCTGATGCTTTCGGATAACAGAATATACGTGTTTGGTCTTTTTTTACAGTCCAGGAACACCTGTCTACCCTTGGAATTAATATACGCCTTCATTGTTGAAAATATTTCTACACTTTTCTGTTTGAACCATTAAAATAATTTGTTAACTGAAGTATTTTTTGTATATATTTCTTCAATTGAATATATTTGTTGTGTTCCTGTTTTGCCCTTTAACCCCCCAACCAACTAGTCAAGTCGTTTTATCCTTTGCTATCAAATGTAGCTTTTCCCATGTCCTCCCCATCTTTGTAGTTTCACCCACAAGCTCCTTCTGCTTGAGTTCTTTGGAGTGCCTTTATTTTTATGCCTGTTTGGGTTCCACTAAAAATTCATTCTAATTATATTATTCTCTGGTTTTCTCAGCATGTATCCTGTCGCAACACCAGTTTTTTGTCTTAATCTAGCAAAGCATTTATTATGTTGCTTTATTGTTAATAAATGAAAATATTGATTTATTATAAAATATAAAAGTTCTTTGTAGAAGCAGTTAGCTACACTGTTTCACAGTAGTGCTTTTGTTATCACTTGGTTACAGTATTTTAATTTTTTATTATTATATAAAGAAAAAGGTAAAGGTCCCTTTTCCATGCCTTTAGGTATATTGGGCTAGACGTGTATTTTTATAGACCAATCGGCACAAGATATGTGATGTGGTCAGCATCATGCTGGCCGCCTTTACTTCCTGGGACTGCACCTGGTACTTACTCAAGGCTGGGTCGGCCTGGGAGTCAAGGTCATTTTTGAAAATAGTCCGGCTACGCCAGGGAGCGAACCCACGACCTTCTGATCCACGCGTGAGTGTCTAGCACTACGCCACAGCGACTCCCTTTTAATTATGTTAATGAAATTAATTTTCATTTTGATACATAATACATCTAACCCATATTCTTCTGTTGTGAGAAGGTAGCTGAAAGACATTTTAGCAGGTGGTAGGACGAGACATTTTAACAGGTGGTAGGATGAGACATTTTAACAGTTGGTAGGATGAGACATTTTAGCAGGTGGTAGGACAAGACATTTTAGCAGGTGGTAGGACGAGACATTTTAGCAGGTGGTAGGACGGGACATTTTAACAGGTGGTAGGATGAGACATTTTAACAGTTGGTAGGACGAGACATTTTAACAGGTGGTAGGATGAGACATTTTAACAGGTGGTAGGACGAGACATTTTAACAGGTGGTAGGATGAGACATTTTAACAGGTGGTAGGACGAGACATTTTAACAAGTGGTAGGATGAGACATTTTAACAGGTGGTAGGATGAGACATTTTAACAAATGGTGGGACGAGATATTTTAACAGGTGGTAGGACAAGACATTTTAAAAAGTGGTAGGAGGAGACATTTTAACAAGTGGTAGGAGGAATTCTAACTGTAACTAGAAGAGACGGGAGCAGAAATGACTATGTCAGGAAACAAGTTTGGACAGAACCTGTAGGTATTTAATGACATCAAGAGACAACTGATCTAATAGTCTGGACATGTGCCAGAACTACCAACAGACAGTACACCACAGAGAGCCCTGTCACTGAGATATAATGGAAGCAGTTCCAGATGTCTACCACGCAAGCGATAGGTAGATGGATTAGCCGAGGCTGCATAGACCAGCATCTGTGTAGCACATACCAAGGCTGGCACTCCATGCCTCTTCACAACCTGACAATGAAAGTGGAAGGCAGAACAGTACTACCGAAGAAGAAGTTAGTAGGATAAAGTGGAAATAGATATGGAGAATGACAGAGATCCTAGAAGTGAAATGTAGAAGGTGAGAGTTGTGGAAAGGCATGATTGCCCTTGTCATTTGGCAGGTTGCTTAACTCTTTTAATACCAAACAAGGTTTCATAGGAGATGCCGGTGAGAAAAAAATATCTGTGATAAAAATTCATCAGTGCATTACTTTAAGGGCTGTAAGAAATACGGGTGCTCTTTCCATATGCCCGATGCGCCTAGAGCCGTGAAAATGGATCTTTACCTTTATATATATTGGTATATATATATATATATACTTATATATATATAATAAGTATGTAGGTATTGAATGAGGAGTTAGGTAGATGATAGGTAGGTAGAAGAGTAGGTAGTTGGGTGGGTGGATATGTATTTAAATGAGTAAGTGGGCAGATGAGTAGACATTATGGTTTTTTTTTTTTAATCGATCACCGGCTGTGAATTCCAGTGGAAGGTCCAGGTTAATCGTCCGCTTGGACTTTTGGCTTTCACCTGGACCTGATTTTTGCGTGTACAACCGTTTTTCATTTCCCTGCCTCATGGGCAGCTGTACTCCGACTTCGAAGGAAGACGTCAGGCCTATTTCTAGGGTGACTGTGGCCATTGTTTTGTGTGGGTCGAGACGTTGCCTGACTTGTGTGGTGTCCACTTTGTCTCCTTCGCCGCAGGTGTTGCCCCCGGAGTACCCCTTTGGGGCAGCCCCCTGTGGAACAGTTAGCCCTCAAGGGAAGGCAGGGGCAGATCATGGGCATTCCCCGCCATCCAAGGAGGCTTCCATGCATGCAGAGCCGGCACATGGCGCTCTGGTTCTGGGCTCACCCAAGGAATCGTCACGTCCTGCACATGCCTGCTTGACCTCACAACCGTATCAGGCCTCCCGCTCGACAGGGGCTGCGCCCTCTGGAAGTCAGCGGGGAGCAGCCCGTGGGTTTTGGACTTTTGTGACCACACAGATAGGTACATTCTGTTTTCTTCGCACGTTAGATTTCTTTGACGAGCCGTTAGCCCGACAGAATTTTACATCCTGCATCAGGCATATCGTTATCAGTTTTGTCCCAACACTCGGGCGAGTGGGGTCTTTGGGTGTGGACATTCGGTCTTTTTCAGTTCAATACAAATTTTGATGGTCAGATTTTGATCCGTATGATCTAGTTTTGTCGGACATTTAGGCTTAGCCATCCGATGGATGGTTGCTGTTGTGGTGTACCTCAGCGCGGTGACGACGACACTGAGGGTTAACCGAGGGTGTACATGAATGGCCAGCCTATGGATGGTTGCTGTTGTGGTGTACCTCAGCGCGGTGACGACGACACTGAGGGTTAACCGAGGATGTACAAGGATGGCCAGCCTATGGATGGTTGCTGTTGTGGTGTACCTCAGCGCGGTGACGACGACACTGAGGGTTAACAGAGGATGTGCAGTGAACAATGTTCTCTTTACTCCGCAGTCTTTTAACCAAGGGTTGTAATTTTGGCTGTACGTTTGGCAAACCTACTCATGTTCCTAATGAGTTTTGATAACATTTTTCACCCAAGCGTTTGGGGGCGGGCTGATGAGAGCCACAAGGACACATCACCTCTGGGGGCCGCCGAACTCCGAGATCCCCTGACAGCTCTGTTAATGCTCATTTGAGACATTATCCGTGGCGCACGACGAGGACGTGCTGTAGGGGTCTTGCGTGAGGTTCTGTACAACCAGGATAGTAAAGGACTGGCGCCCGAGTGACGTACGGAGTATCTCCTTATACACATCATGTTGGACTTAACTTTCCCTCATGCCTGTGACATAAATCACTGCGCCACTAGACATTATGTGTGTTGGTATGAACGAACGAACAACCTTGAATTGGTACAAGATATGCATGGGAAGTAAACGCAGCCGGTGTGATGTTGAGTACACCACCCACAGGATGCATATTGGTCTTTAAAATGTATGTCTAGCACTATGTGACTGTCAGCGACCTAATTTACTCTACTTAATTTATATGGCTCGCTAGGTAGGCCAGCTGACAGACTTAACTACCCAGACACACTTAAGACAATACTCCCGCGGAGTACAAACATAATCTTTAATGAACAATGAACAACACGACGTTAAACACTTCAACTGAGCTAAGCAGTTCCCATCCGAAATCCCCTTGGCGATGACAGCTTTACTATCACTAATCAACCCAGGCCAGTTCCCATGGATCTATCAGGAACACGACTCTTAGCTGACAGTTTCTCAGTGATAATTAATCCGCCGTCTATTGCCAAACGGGACTCAGCAATACACGTAAGGTGTATGGCCTAATCGTGACCGAGCAGTGTTACCGCCATTACAATGCGCGTCACACCTTGATTAACTGCTCAAACAAATACTGCATGGAATGTCTGCTATTTAAAGAACATTAACTCTATACTATCTAGTCGAAACATTAAATAGAAACACAGTCTATCATCGATAATAAATACACATATCCTATTACAACTAACCGTCACTAAACCTAATGTTACCTAGTCAAAATGTTTCCGTCTTGTCTTGTTCTGTCCCAGCACACGACTCCTCCTCAACCAGCTCGGACAAAGCCTTTTGTATCTCCGGCCTGAGTTCACGGCTTGACACGCAGTAATCCGTGTCACCTGAGTGAACTAGACCTGGCCCGTTAACTGGACCCAGTTTATTGCGTGGTCAAGCTGTCCGCTCTCATACTGAGTTGTACTGAAGGTCAACTCGTTCAAACGTGATGATTCACTATCATCCTTCCCATAGCCGAACTGGCCTCTGACAGTGACCAATACACCTGAAGGCGTGGAAACATTTCCTTTACTTTGTTTAAACTTCTGACAGTGATTGGGAGTGCATTGCCTTGTTCCTAGATGTATATGGGTCATTTATCGTCCTTGCAGGCTGACCGGGGGTTTAATATATTCTTATATAAAAGTAGGTAAATGTTTCGTTTCGTAACTATAAAATTTGTACTTTTAGACAACCTTAATTTTTTATTTTATTTTTTTTTTGTCTTTGTACTGCTGTGGCTACATACATATGTGAGTCGTAGACATCTCTCAGTCCTTAAGAAAGAGAATAGGGGCTTTCGAGCTGAAATGCTATAGAAAGATTCTCAGAATATCTCAGACAAAGAAGATGAGAATCGTTGACATCTTAGAAGATCTGAACATCAAGGAAGATTGGCTAATAAACAGCATACTTTCTAGAAAGATGTAATATTTTGGTCATATCAAGCGCCACGACGGATTGGAAAAAATTATAGCAGAGGGCATGGTACCAGGAAGGAGGGGGCAGGGGCTGACCGACACGAAGATGGACACAGGATTTAAGTGACTCCTTGAGTGTGACATTGCATGAGGCGGGAGAACTGGCGAGAGATTCTTTTAGGCAGACTGTGATGAGAGCGACGTTCTGCAAAGGACCTGCTTCATGATGATGATGACTGCTTGGGTTTTTTCAGTTTAGCTGGGTTTTTAAAAACAATCCCTTTGGCAGCCCTGATTACCTGTCACAGGCAAAGTCAAGGCTGTCTGAGTTCACCTCAGCACGCAGGTCAGGGGTCGTGAACTGTTGTATTTGGTTTAAACAACGAATCAACAGGTTGGCTGGATCCGCTATCACTACCGACGGTCGGCCTATGGATCATGCTGATATTATCAATGCCCTCAGAGAAATGGGAAGGATAGAGGACTTTGGTGGCAGTGAATCCACATCACTCGCCAGAATGGCAGACTTGGGAATTAAGATCGGCACAGCAAAAAACGAGACGCACACCGGACACGTCAGAAGACTTGTTAATCAACATAGAACTGGTACTATTAGCCATCGGACGTTGGGATTCATACTGAGGGGAGGATCTGAGCACCTATGGACATGTCCGGAGTGCAATGATGATAACCCAACTAACTAACTAACTAACTAACTAACTAACTAACTAACTAACTAACTAACTAACTAACTAACTAACTAACTAACTAACTAACTAACTAACTAACTAACTAACTAACTAACTAACTAACTAACTAACTAACTAACTAACTAACGAATCAACATCATGGCACAAGGGTAGTAACCCGTAAGTGTTCCATTCTACTTCTAACTCAAACCTCAGTCCGAAGAATCTCAGCGCAGTGTACGCATTCCGTAGCACCGACAAGGATCCTAAAATACTTTAGGTAGCTTTTTAACTCCAAATTTTGCTTGGGCAGCGACAGGCTACTTTTTTCGAATTCCAACTGCCAAGGGACTTGTTATGTGCTCAACAATACACACAGGTGTCCGGTCTTACTACCCAGAGCATGGGTTAGTTGCGTATCCTTTACAGGACGTTGCAGAACCAACCCCAGCCCTCTGGCTGTTGTGTGGTTTTTCTAGGCAAATTTACGTCCAGTAGTTTGACATTGCTTTCTGGACAGTCGGCTTTCTTGATACCACTGTCGAAACCAACGCAAGGCGCATGGCCCGCAGCTGGGATCGAACCCGACATCCCGGCATTACGAAGCGTTCGCATCGACTTAGCCACAGAGCCGACACTACCCAGAGACCAGGGGAAAATTACTAAAAGTCTACGTGAAAAATCCGAACCTTTACAGGGGGTTTGAACATCATCTCCAGCACTCACAGCGGATAAATTGTGGACTGTCTCTCTCTCCATCTGTGTGCGTGTGTGAGATTCATTAGTTTTACCCCTCCAGAATCCCATCTGTAGAATTAACATCCCAAGGATGAGAATAAGACAGATGCTAATCCCGTTAAATGCAATCACCCATATATCCATAACATCATCAACAAGTGCCTTGCCAACTAGCGTGGCTGATCATGTCATTCCAAAATCTGCTGACAACATTCCTTGGCATGATAAAAGGCTGTCAAGAATCTGTAGCTACAGTGCTGGGAATTGAACCTTTCATATTCAAATGGCGTGTGCGCCTCGCTGTGGAAACAGGTGTACTAAGAATATGACCAACTATTTTCCACAGCGAAGCGCAAACGTCATTTGGAGGTGACAGTTCGATTCCCTGTAACTATAACTTTCGATTTTTATGTTATCTAGTGTGTCCTTCTATCTTTTCTATTTTTCTATTTCTATTTATTGGTTGTGTGGTCCTGGTGGGGTTGACTGCCACTCACTGTGTGTCAGCAGTTGTTATTGACTGGTTGTGGGGTTGATTGCCACTCACTGTGTTAGCAGTTGTTATTGACTGGTTGTGGGGTTGATTGCCACTCACTGTGTGTCAGCAGTTGTTATTGACTGGTTGTGGGGTTGATTGCCACTCACAGTGTGTCAGCAGTTGTTAATGACTGGTTGTGGGGTTGATTGTCACTCACTGTGTGTCAGCAGTTGTTAATGACTGTTCGTGGGGTTGATTGTCACTCACTGTGTGTCAGCAATTGTTAATGACTGTTTGTGGGGTTGATTGTCACTCACTGTGTGTCAGCAATTGTTAATGACTGTTTGTGGGATTGATTGTCACTCACTGTGTGTCAGCAGTTGTTAATGACTGTTTGTGAGGTTGATTGTCACTCACTGTGTGTCAGCAGTTGTTAATGACTGTTTGTGGGGTTGATTGTCACTCACTGTGTGTCAGCAGTTGTTAATGACTGTTTGTGGGGTTGATTGTCACTCACTGTGTGTCAGCAGTTGTTAATGACTGTTGTGTGGGGTTGATTGTCACTCACTGTGTGTCAGCAGTGTGTGTAATGACTGTTTGTGGGGTTGATTGTCACTCACTGTGTGTCAGCAGTTGTTAATGACTGTTTGTGGGGTTGATTGTCACTCACTGTGTGTCAGCAGTTGTTAATGACTGGTTGTGGGGTTGATTGTCACTCACTGTGTGTCAGCAGTTGTTAATGACTGTTTGTGGGGTTGATTGTCACTCACTGTGTGTCAGCAGTTGTTAATGACTGTTTGTGGGGTTGATTGTCACTCACTGTGTGTCAGCAGTTGTTAATGACTGGTTGTGGGGTTGATTGTCACTCACTGTGTGTCAGCAGTTGTTAATGACTGGTTGTGGGGTTGATTGTCACTCACTGTGTGTCAGCAGTTGTTAATGACTGGTTGTGGGGTTGATTGTCACTCACTGTGTGTCAGCAGTTGTTAATGACTGGTTGTGGGGTTGATTGTCACTCACTGTGTGTCAGCAGTTGTTAATGACTGGTTGTGGGGTTGATTGTCACTCACTGTGTGTCAGCAGTTGTTAATGACTGTTTGTGGGGTTGATTGTCACTCACTGTGTGTCAGCAGTTGTTAATGACTGTTTGTGGGGTTGATTGTCACTCACTGTGTGTCAGCAGTTGTTAATGACTGGTTGTGGGGTTGATTGTCACTCACTGTGTGTCAGCAGTTGTTAATGACTGTTTTGTGGGGTTGATTGTCACTCACTGTGTGTCAGCAGTTGTTAATGACTGTTTGTGGGGTTGATTGTCACTCACTGTGTGTCAGCAGTTGTTAATGACTGGTTGTGGGGGTTGATTGTCACTCACTGTGTGTCAGCAGTTGTTAATGACTGTTGTGGGGTTGATTGTCACTCACTGTGTCAGTGTCAATGCAGTTGTTTGATGACTGTGTGTCAGCAGTTGTTGGGGTTGATTGTCACTCACTGTGTGTCAGCAGTTGTTAATGACTGTTCGTGGGGTTGATTGTCACTCACTGTGTGTCAGCAATTGTTGACTGGTTGTGGGTTGATTGTCACTCACTGTGGGCAGTTGTTAATGACTGGTTGTGGGGTTCAGTCACTCACTTGTGTCAGCAGTTGTGGTGGTTGTGGGGTTGATTGTCACTCACTGTGTGTCAGCAGTTGTTAATGGACTGGTTGTGGGGTTTGATTGTCACTCACTGTGTGTCAGCAGTTGTTAATGGCTGGTTGTGGGGTTGATTGTCACTCACTGTGTGTCAGCAGTTGTTAATGGCTGGTTGTGGGGTTGATTGTCACTCACTGTGTGTCAGCAGTTGTTAATGACTGGTTGTGGGGTTGATTGTCACTCACTGTGTGTCAGCAGTTGTTAATGGCTGGTTGTGGGGTTGAATGTCACTCACTGTGTGTCAGCAATTGTTAATGACTGGTTGTGGGGTTGAATGTCACTCACTGTGTGTCAGCAGTTGTTAATGACTGGTTGTGGGGTTGATTGTCACTCACTGTGTGTCAGCAGTTGTTAATGACTGTTGAATGGTGGTTTGATTGTCACTCACTGTGTGTCAGCAATTGTTAATGACTGTTTGTGGGGGTTGATTGTCACTCACTGTGTGTCAGCAGTTGTTAATGACTGTTTGTGGGGTTGATTGTCACTCACTGTGTGTCAGCAGTTGTTAATGGCTGTTTGTGGGGTTGAATTGTCACTCAGCAGTTGTTAAATGGCTGGTTGTGGGGTTGAATGTCCACTCACTGACAGTTTTTAATGGCTGGTTGTGGGGTTGATTGTCACTCACTGTGTGTCAGCAATTGTTAATGACTGGTTGTGGGGTTGATTGTCACTCACTGTGTGTCAGCAGTTGTTAATGACTGTTTGTGGGGTTGATTGTCACTCACTGTGTGTCAGCAGTTGTTAATGACTGTTTGTGGGGTTGATTGTCACTCACTGTGTGTCAGCAGTTGTTAATGGCTGTTTGTGGGGTTGATGTCACTCACTGTGTGTCAGCAGTTGTTAATGACTGTTTGTGGGGTTGATTGTCACTCACTGTGTGTCAGCAATTGTTAATGACTGTTTGTGGGGTTGATTGTCACTCACTGTGTGTCAGCAATTGTTAATGACTGTTTGTGGGGTTGATTGTCACTCACTGTGTGTCAGCAGTTGTTAATGACTGTTAGTGGGGTTGATTGTCACTCACTGTGTGCACACATAGAATGATAAAGCAATCTCAGTACTGCATGTCAGCATCAGCAAACTAACCTGCAGCTGAGGTCTAGGGCCACATTCCTATTCTGTGTTCACAGATGCTTTAAATACAGCATTTAACATAATCATATCATAGAATTTCTGTGATTTTACATACATATTCTTTGTTTTTGCTTTTAGTGAAATGTAAACAATATATTTGTATCATTCATATTTTTTAAAAAGTGTATTCATTTTAGTTTTATTTACATTGCATGTTACCGGATGATTGATGTCTAAACTAAGGGCTTGATTGGTTGCCCAGTACGCTGAAATGTTGAGTCTCAGGCAGTGTCGGGTGTGATGATGGAGCTAAATAAACTATAGATTATGGCCTCACAATCTGCAAGTACCTCTACAAATGCTTTAAATAGCTGAGTCAGGCAAATGACATCCTCTCAAAGAATTAGGTCTTCTGTCTTCTTGGCAGATCTTGATGCAGGAGCTCTACTTATTTATGTGTGGAGCCATTTAGGGATGTGTTCTGCCACTCTTGTTTTTAAGCTGTCTCTCTGTTCTACTGATGTAAGTCAACTGGCACATGCATGTAAATTGATAAATGCAATTGGATTTGGTGTACGGAGCTACTGGTTCTTTAACAGGGTAGGAATGAGAGTGGTCTTGTATCTCACCACTGGCACAGCGGCAAAAACAGTTTGATCGCTGGCTGTTTTTAGTCGGTCCTGCAGACGTTGCATGACATCGTCTGCTCGAAATGTGAGTTGGATGAATGCCTATGGTTTTGGAGCTGTGATTTCACTGGGGGTTGAATTATGTGGGTGGCTGTGGGGTACCCATTTAGATGTGCAGTTGCCTTGATGGTTTCAATTTCTGCTGCCAGTGTGTCTTCAGTCACAAATCTTTCTGACACGGTTAAACAATCTTTTGACTAGGTCATGTTTGTACTGAGTGGGAACAAAATTGTGAAAGTTTCAATACTGGCCAGTCCATGTAATTTTATTGTACACTAATCTTTGTGCAAGTCTTTGTAACAAATGTTAATGTGGTTTTGGCTGTGCATAGGCGTAAGTCTCACCAGAGTAGATGTTGGCATATCCGATTTGAGTTTCCTTTTATGCAAACAGTTACTGTCCTGATAGTTTCTTCTAGTGGTATATTTGTAAACAAAGATAATTTGTCCATTGATACCATGTGTTTTTGTCCTAAATTCATGGTTTGTGCAATTCACTTAATTCAAAAATATCTATCACTGATGTGTTTTCAAATGGCTGTTTTACTGGGCTTAGTATTTTGGCTGACCATTTCTCTAATCAATGTTGAGCCAGGCTAGTCATGGAAACAATCAGCCTTAGAGGTGTTCCAGCCTTAGAAGTGTTCCAGCCTTAGAGTTGTTTCAGCCTTAGAGGTGTTTCAGCCTTAGAGGTGTTCCAGCCTTAGATGTGTTCCAGCTTTAGAGGTGTTCCAGCCTTAGAGTTGTTTCAGCCTTAGAGGTGTTTCAGCCTTAGAGGTGTTCCAGCCTTAGATGTGTTCCAGCTTTAGAGGTGTTCCAGCCTTAGAGGTGTTTCAGCCTTACAGGTGTTTCAGCCTTAGAGGTGTTCCAGCCTTAGAAGTGTTCCAGCCTTAGAAGTGTTTCAGCCTTAGAGAAACTCCAGCCTTAAAGGTGTTGCAGCCTTAGAGGTGTTTCAGCCTTAGAGGTGTTCCACCCTTAGAGGTGTTCCAGCCTGATGTAATTTGGAAAGACCGTACAACTGGGAAGTCTGTGAGCCACGTGGAGTGAGCATTTTTTGCAGTCGCTTCACTGATAGGTTTATTATTCAGGAGTGACTGAATTTCTTTCTTCATTTCAGTTTCTAAATCTCTAGATTTGTTTTATGTGGTCTCTAGTTGGAATTTGCACTGATCCATTAAAAAATTTCCTATCTTGGCTTGGTAGTCTGATTTGTTCATTACAACACCACTTGCCTAGTTTTCATGAGCTCTTTAAGCCTTCAGTAATGTGTTAGTGAGTCGGCTCTGTGGCTAAGTCGATGCAAACGCTTCGTAATGCCGGGGTGTCGGGTTTCATCCCAGCGCGGACCATGCGCCTTGGTTTGGACAGTGGTATCAAGAAGTCGACCGTCAAGAAAGCAATGGCAAACTACTGGACGTAAATTTGCCTAGAGAAACCACACAACAGCCAGGGGCTGCTGGGGTTGGTTCTGTATGTCCTGTAAAGGATACGCAACTAACTAACTAATGTTGTAGCACAGCTGTCTTCTTCGTTGCGTATGTTAATGTCACACCTAGGTTCGTCTTTAGCTCTGCTACAGGAGGAGTCGATTGGAAGATTATAGACGAGGAGAAAGATGGTCGTGTCAATAGTGGTGATGATGATGATGCTGTCTTGCTAGCTGTATGCTTCTCATGTGTCTCTGATGCTTGTATAATAAAATGGCTGGAAACAACATTCTCGTCAATACTGTCTTTCTTTTGATACTTTAACAATGTCACAAATGCATCAATGATATTCTGAATAGCGCTGTGTTCTCTCTATGGCTAAATACTCGTAGGTTTGTGTTGTGTTCTTCATGTCTAGTTACTTTGTTAACTGGTTCTAGTGTCTGTAACTGCCACCTGGCTTCTAGTGCTGTCTGGTACTAACGGCTTGATCGTCGGCTTTAACATCTCTATAGTGTTAATACCTAATGTGTCTCTGTTAACCATGGATCCATGTATCATGTCTCTGTAGCTCGATGTCTCGTTTCATGCCTGCTCTCCAGTGACTGTCTTCGAGGTTCAATATGAACAGCTGCTCTCCTTTCTGTAAACTGCAGGCTGCTAATAGAGAAAGTTATGTGCATGGACTCCAACACTGTAAACTGCAGGCTGCTAACAGAGAAAGTTATGTGCATGGTCTCTAACACTGTAAACTGCAGGAAGCTAACAGAGAAAGTTATGTGTATGGACTCTAACACTGTAAACTGCAGGATGCTAACAGAGAAAGTTATGTGCATGGTCTCTAACACTGTAAACTGCAGGATGATAACAGAGAAAGTTATGTACATGGACTCCGACACTGTAAACTGCAGGATGATAACAAAGCTATGTGTATGGATTCTAACACTGTAAACTGCAGGAAGCTAACAGAGAAAGTTATGTGTATGGACTCTAACACTGTAAACTGCAGGCTGCTAATAGAGAAAGTTATGTGCATGGACTCCGACACTGTAAACTACAGGATGATAACAGAGAAAGTTATGTGCATGGACTCCAACACTGTAAACTGCAGGATGATAATAAAGTTATGTGTATGGACTCCAACACTGTAAACTGCAGGAAGCTAACAGAGAAAGTTATGTGTATGGACTCTAACACTGTAAACTGCAGGCTGCTAACAGAGAAAGTTATGTGCATGGACTCCAACACTGTAAACTGCAGGCTGCTAACAGAGAAAGTTGTGTGTATGGACTCCAACACTATAAACTGCAGGCTGCTAACAGAGAAAGTTATGTGCATGAACTCCGACACTGTAAACTGCAGGCTGCTAACAGAGAATGTTATGTGCATGGAATCCAACACTGTAAACTGCAGGATGCTAACAGAGAAAGTTATGTGCATGGTCTAAAACACTGTAAACTGCAGGATGATAACAGAGAAAGTTATGTGTATGGACTCCAACACTGTAAACTGCAGGCTGCTAACAGAGAAAGTTATGTGCATGGACTCCAACACTGTAAACTGCAGGCTGCTAACAGAGAAAGTTATATGTATGGACTCCAACACTGTAAACTGCAGGCTGCTAACAGAGAAAGTTATGTGCATGGACTCCAACACTGTAAACTGCAGGCTGCTAACAGAGAAAGTTATATGTATGGACTCCAACACTGCAAACTGCAGGCTGCTAACAGAGAAAGTTATGTGTATGGACTCCAACACTGTAAACTGCAGGAAGCTAACAGAGAAGCAATCTGGTCTGTTCCAAGCGCAATTTAGACACAGCTGATGTTACACGAGGAGCTACGGACTGCACGATAACTTTCACATTGTCTGACAGAAGTATACTAGAAGAACATCAACTAGAAAGAGAAGGCCAATCACAGAGATTAAGGTCACAGTGATTAGTGATTAGAAAGGATTATCATCACAGCACTCCGGACATATCCATAGGTGCTCCAGTCTCCTCCTCAAGAGCTCCACAAGTGTAAAACGACTAATGACGCCTGTTCTGTGTTGGTTATTTGCAACGTCTTGTCCCCTTGATGAAATATTCATTTCTTGCACCCCTATGTCCATCAGTCATGTGCTTTGTCGTACGCCTCAGTATGGTAAGTGCAGCGCATGGCATTGATAACATCTGAGAAAAAGTCATATCTTCAGCAATAAACCTCAAAGGCTCGGAAAGCTGAAGACAAATAATCTCATACTCGAAAGGTGATGTGGTCAGTATATTTATTCTCAATGGACTCATTTTTTAAGGACTGTTGAGGTCCAAGTAATCGACTTCCAGACCCAGCAGTACCGACTGTTCACACTGATAGCCTCGGCATACGCCTTAATTGTGGCCGGACAAGTATCTACACAAGCTTATCTCAGTGTTACCAAGGAGACTGAATCTGGGGATTTCGATAACTTGCCAGTTGTAAGTTTGCATTAAATGTTTTCAGCCTTTGTTGAATCTCTCGTATTTATGTAACTGTTGACTTTACATTGTAAAAATATTTACTTTCTACTTCACTTCCACTTTTATCGCTTCAGGTTTCAATGGAGATATATGGTTTCCGTTTATACCTCACCCGTCTGTAGCTTAGGCGTTGTGAACGCGCTTCGTAATGCCACGGTGCCTGGTTCGTACCTGCTACAGACGATTTTTTGGGCACTGGTTTGGTCAGTGGTACTGAGAGCTGACCGTTCAAAAGCAGTGGCAAGCTACTGAACAAAAAATTTGCCTAGAAAAACCACAACAGCCAGTAAATGCTGGGGTTGGTTCTGCAACGTCCTGTAAAGGATATGCCGCTAACTTTATATACCTCACTGTATTCTCTTTAGCGATAAAAAATCCACTCGCTGGGCCTGTCGCACGACCTCATGCAGCTTTTCTACAGGCGGCTATGGCCTGTCGCAACTTGGCCAGGACTAATCGGGATGACCCAGAATGGCCTTCATGGCTTCCTTGCGGCCCCTAGCACAAGGCCACTCCATACTTCGTCCAGTCCTTGCAGTCTCGTACTTTTTCATTTGTACCGTCTCTCACAACAGGGTCCTGGGGTTGGACTTTGAGATGACATATTTACCTGGTGATATATCAGTTAAGGTGCTATTTGTGGCTTAGGGGTTAGAGAATGTGTTTAACAATTTCATGATTCTTAAATAAGAGTGTTCAATTTCAGTGGCGGGCAGTATTTGTGGAATGAAAACGTTTTTTGAACAATGTTAAAAAGGTTACAATGTGAAAGGTGGGAGTACATTGCAGCCAACCTTAATAGCGGAAAGAGAGCACATACAAAAAATGAAAGTCACCAACGTGTCGCCATTGACCTTAAGAGAGGCACAGAATAGAAACACCACACCTTACGAAGTATGTCGTAAAAGACGACTAGGGTAGAGTTGAGTTTGTGGTTGGATGCGTCATCACGGGGGAAAATTTGGCCACAAAAAGTAGAAAATTATGAACAAGTTAAATGCACAAGTTATTGCATTTAAAAGCAAATAACGGAGAGAGAAATGTTAGACATAAAATGAGATTAATTCAAGAGTACACTATGAATACACTACCACAGCCTCATATCTGTTACAGCAAACTGTGGAAAATGTAGAAGCCTGGACCGAAAAGTGGGGTCTAAAGCTAAATAATTCAAAAAGCACAGCATCACTTTTCTCTTTCTCCCCCAGAAAAGAAAAAAATCAAAATTTGGATAAAAAACCAGCTCATTCCACAGACTGACACTCCCACCTTTCTTGGCGTTACACTTAATTTGCTACTAACGTAGAAGTCACACGTAGAAGCGGTACAGGGGAAAGCATTCAAGAAGCTTGCAGTGATGAAAAAATTAGCGGGTACCACATGGGGCGCTAACTCCATAATCCTAAAACAAGTATATACTGGAGCAGTCAGGCCAGTCATGGAATATGCCTCCACTGCATGGGCTGCAGCAGCCAAGACAACAATGGGAAAACTGGACAAGGTTCAGAATATAGAATTAAGGATTGTTCTCGGAGCCATGAAAACCACCCCCATCAGAGAGATAGAGAGGATAGCAGATACTGAACCACTCGAACTCAGAAGACAATACAATACTCTTTTCAGTATGAGATATTAAAAAGACTTGAAAGTCACCCACTGCATTTTAAATTTCAAGAGAGAACAAACAACAGACTGAAGCGTCAGAGCCCCAACCACCTTGCTAGAGAACTGTACAGACAGCACCAAGATCTGCTTGAAAGAGATGTAGCACTGTGCGAAAAACTTAGGCCAGAACCATGAACAAGTAAGCCAGAGAAGGCAAATGTAGTCCTAAAGGTACTAGGAATCACTTCAAAAGATGACCAGACGGAGACACAACAGAGAACCTTGGCTCTTGCTATGCTTTATAATAAATATCCAAACACCACTTGGACTCAGGTTTTCACCGACGGCTCTGCTATAGATGCAGTCAGAAAGGGGAGTTGTGGAATATACATTAAACCCTCTAGCAGTAGAGCAGAAACTCTCTCTCTCTACCAGCAGGTGACATCTGCACTAACTTCAGAGCTGAGGCAACTGCCCTCCTTTCTGCAGTCCAACATCTCATCAATCAAGAACACAGAGGGCACAAAATTGTTATACTTAGTGACTCATTGTCTGTTCTCCAAGCACTATCAAGAAAAAAAAAAAAAAAGACACACTAATAGCAGATCTAAGGACCAACATTGGCTCACTCTCCAAGGAAGCAGAACTGGTCTTGCAGTGGATACAAGCCCACTGTGGTATTCAAGGAAATGAGAGAGCAGATGAGTTGGCAAAAGCTGGGAGTAATCTTCCACAACCTTATCCCCCACATAGCTACAAGGAAACCAAAACAGCGCTAAAGCAGTCTTTCAAGCGGGAGTGGAGAAGGCAGAATGAAAATTACAGACCAGAGAGTGACAACATAAACAAACCTAACAGGAAAGAACAAACAACAATTTTTAGACTTCGGACTGGACACTGTGGTCTTCGAGCATACCTGTACAGGATAGGCATAAAAGAATCTGCTCACCTGTGATTGTGGAGCAGAAAGGCAGACCCCTGGGCACATACTACAGTACTGCCCTTACCTCTCCCAGCAAAGACTGTGGATCTGGCCCAAGGGAGCCCCATTGAAAGAGAAGCTATGGGGGAACCGGTGGCGACCTTAAACGCACAATCCTATTTGTGACCCAGACGGGACTCAATGTTTAGCATTACTGATGTCGAACGCAGAAGAAGAAGAAGTCTCTTGTATACATTTCACTGTTGTCAGTTCATTCAGTGGTCCATAGCATTTACGTTCCACTGTTGTTCTTTCTGGCCAAAAGGTTTGCCTTAATGTGTCAAATTCCGTCTTCGTCTGAGAGAGCTCATGTGAATGTTTGTGACTGAAGTGTAATTATATCCTGGATTAGACTATTCAACTAGTTTTACTAGTGGCCAAAATGTTGAAAATTGGGATCGTCGCGGACCAGATAACTCAAAGCCACAGCATGGATGTTGAATTCGGATTTGACATCACAGCACTTAATGCACCCCCATAAGCGCTTCATCCCTGTCTTCAGCAGCAAGCGAAGAGTTCCGATTCCGATGATACCAGTAACTGTCTGATTGTATATCCGTCTCACCCTTCGCTTAAGTGTTGAGCGTCGGCTAGATCCCCTGATAACTCCTTGCAGCACCATTCTCCTCAGACCGAAATGTTCTATTTGTGCCTATGCACTGTTCACTCGCTCCCAAAGGCCTATCACAACATTTAGCTTGTCATACATCAGTTCACCACTAAGTGGTGCAGAACCGGCCAGTCTATCTTGCTGCTCATTTCCTAACACACCGGCATATTCTGGAGAAAAATCATAGGGAGGTTAACTACCCGGGATCTCTGAAGTGATGCTTGCCACTCTGCACCGAGCATGCCTGTCTTTATCTTTCAGCATGCTCTTTATGTCTGTTACAATCACGGCATGTGTGTACAGCTAATTTTCAAGCAAGCGGAAGGCATCAGTTACTGCCTTCACCTCCATTCTCAAACTAGACGTTATGATTTCAAATGCCAGACTTTGTTGCACTAAGCGACACCCATTTTTCTTGGCTATGAGCTCACATGCACTTCGTCTGTCCCCCCCCCCCCACCCCCTTTTACACAGAGCAATCTGTATAGATCATCACATCACTTGGACGGGAATTGTCATGAATCAATTATTGAACCTCTGATTCTGCAGCACCAGCTGGCCAGTCCCTGTACTCACGAACTAAAGTGAAAAGAACCCCACACAAGTCTGAAACTTGCTCAGACACTTTGACCCACACCTCGCCTCGTTACAGCACGGAAAGAGGATTCATATAAAACAACTGGAAGTGAACAGTGGGCCACTTGCCAGGTCTGTGCGGGTCACAAGTGAAATAGCCCTGTCCTAAATTCTTCGCTATGCATGCAAGTTGCCTGCCATATTACATGTGTCAAAACACCTATTGATTTTCCACTCTTTTAAAGCCAAACTTCTTTTCCAGCTTATTTGACAGCAGTATAAATTATCATCCATTCAGGCGACATAAAATATGGATCTTGTTAGAGGTACGTGTGTAGTTATTGATCTCGGGCTACTACAATAATGGTACTGAATAAAGCCAACACAACGAACTTTGGACGATGCACAACAATTTTAAGGACTCTTGCATACGAGGAAAAACAGTGGCCAGCGAGTCTTCATTAGGTTTTACTTGTTCAAATGGCGTTGGCAGCTGTGAATCCTGACCTAGCCCGTGCTAGAACACAAGCGACTTTTGATCCCTTGTTGCTCACATATTTTATTTACGATGGACCCGAAAAGACTAAACGAAAGCGCTTCTTACGTAAGTAGCAATACATGTGATTTTGCATACAGAATGTATTATACCCCCCCCCCGGGGGGTCTCTAAACTGACGTGATTTGGGGGGGGGGGCGTACTCTTCGGCGACCTTTCTGTTGACCTTTCATTCATGCTTGCTCATCTGTCACATGGGCTAGGCGATGTTGCAGGGTTGTCACGTGCTATCACTGGCGTGTTCTATATTACACGTACGAACTCGCAACATCTATAACTGGCCCTAACAACAACCCCCACCCCCCCCCCACCCCCACGTCAGCTTACGTCCCACGAGAGAGTGCAGCGTAGGACCCGTGGTTTCTCGCCGGCCGCTGATCAAAACAACGAGTAATAACGCAACATCACAAGCCGCTACTGTAACAACGAGTAACACACAACTCAGAAATCTTTGCGAAGACAGTACAACGTGGCAACCCTGTAACATAGACTAGGACATCTTACAGGTGAGCAAGCATGAGTGAAAGGTCAACCAGTGTGTATTTGAGCCGGAAAACGTAAAAAGAACCCCAAAATTGTGTCTGCTTTTTTGTCCCCTTTCTGCTTGTATCTTTTCCGTGGCAACTTATAGATGTGACTCATTGACTCTCACCTAGTCTTTGAAGAAGAAAACCGGAGCCTTTAAAGTTAAATGCTACAGAAAACTACTTAGAATACCATGAACCAAGAAGAAAAACAACGTCCATATCCTGCATGACCTGAACGAGAACTGGCTGGTAAACAACACCCTCTCCTAAAAGCTGGGGTGTTTGTGGACATGTCAAGCAGCGTGGTGGTCAGGAGAGATCGGTGATGGAGGCTGCAGTTTCTGGACAATTAGGCCGAGGCCGATCTTCGCAAATGTGGATACAGGAACTTGAAGATACACTGGCTATGAAAGCACGGAGGGCTGGAGAATTGGCTAGAGAAAGAGGGACTTTCAGGCGTGCCGTGAAGAGAGCGACGTTCTGTATGGACACGCTGCTTGATTGACTGAGTATATTTTATATAAAGGGTTTATTTATTTGGTTATTATTGTCATCGGTTCGCTTTCATATTCTTTTTCATTTTCTTCCTGATTTGTCTCTTTTTTTCAAAAACAATTATGCATAAAAGAAAAAGCATTTACAGAAGGGAACTAACCATGGTCTATTAAAAACACCAGAAATGAAAAGTGTACGACATGTCTTAAATGTAATTAAAGAGACAGGATCAGAAATGACGATATCAGGAACAAGTGGGAACAGAAACATTACTAAGCTATATCAGGATTCACAAACAAATTAGATTGTTCGTACATGTTGAGTTGAGTCAAGAATTGACATCACAGAGCTCGGGGCATTCCCATGCGATCTCCGTTCTCATCTTCAGCAGCTAACGCAGAGTTCCAGTACTAATATTACCAGTCGTAATCTGGTTATATGTATGTCTTGCCTTTCCTCTGAGTGTAGTGAGCAGGCCAAAGCCTCTGGTTACACCCATGTGCCTCATTCTCTCCAGTCCAAAATAGTATTGTTTCGCTTCTGTCTCCGTTGCTTTTCCCCAAAGGGTCTTTACCACATCTGCCTTGTCATATATCAATTCACCTTCCCCCCCCCACAGTGGTGCAGATCCAATAAATTTGTCTGCCTGTTAATTTCCCACCACGCCGGCATAGGCCAGGAGAAAACAATCAAAGTATGCTCACTACCTGTGACATTCCCGTTGCATATGTTCGCCAAGACAGCTACAAGATAGTGCACCTCAGAGAGTCCTATCACGTAGACAACGGAAGCAGAGCTTCGGTTTGCCAGTGCAAGCCACCGATAGATGGAATATTTAAGGCCGTGAATATCCAGGTCTATGCAGCACACGCCGAGGCTTGCAACAGTTGTCCTTCAAAACCTGACGCTAAAAGATAGGCCAGACTCTAAAGAAAGAAGATAAAGCAGAACAAATGTCCGCTGAAAGGGCATCTAGCATATCTTCCAATTTGTTTCTCCCCAACAGAAAATTTAGCCGTTAAGGATTGCAAAGAACAGCGGTTTTGCCGCTATGCTGAACTCAGCAGGGAAGAACAATATGAGGAATCGCTGCGCAAGTCTGCTTTTGCCGTCCTTAGAATTCGTCAACTGGGACTTGAAGATTCAACTGAAATACGTTTCTTTCGAGAGTAAGAAGGTTTAAACGTTTTCTTCATCATATCATTATTTTTTCATATATTGTTTGGTCAATAAAAAGTCGCATGTCCTTAGTGAAACACTCATGTTTAGCAGCTTCAGGCGGCATCCCGTGCCCATCATCATCATGTAGCAGGTCCTTTGCAGAACGTCGCTCTCATCATAGTCTGCCTGAAAGAAACTCGATCTCTCGCCGGCTCTCCTGCCTCATGTACCTTCTTACTCAAGGAGTCACATATCCTGTGCTCATCTTCGTGTTGGTCGACCCCTGCCCCTCCTTCCTGGTACCATGCCTTCTGCTATGTTTTCCATCTGTCGCGACGCTTGATATCAATTTTCCTTGATGTCTAGATCTTTCACGATGTCAGTATTTCTCCACTTCTTTGTCCAAGATATTCTGAGAATCTTTCTATAGCATTTCAGCTAAAAAGCCCCTACTCTCTTTCTGAAGGAGTTCAGATCTTTCAAGATGTCAGTATTTCTCCTCTTCTTTTTCCAAGATATTCTGAGAATCTTTCTATAGTATTTCAGCTTAAAAGCCCCTATTAAAAGTCCACTGCTCACATCCGTATGTTAATACAGGAAAGATGAATGCTCTCAAAATTATAATTTTGATCTCCCTGCTGGTGCTTAACCATATACTTTTTAGGCTGTTTAATCTTTGCATTGCTATGGCCATCCTCCTTTTAATTTCTGGCAGTCTCCATTGCTATTTATTATAGAGCCTAGATATTCAAAGTTTGTGACATTTTCATTTTCGTCACCATTTATTGTTATTATTGGGTGGCAACCAGTTTTATCCATTATTTTCATTTTCTTTAAATTCAAGAACATATTTTGATCTTCATTATGTTTTTTAACAGACAATATTAAATTTTCTATTCTTTTCACGCTGGTTGATAGGAGGACTGTCTTCTGCCTAGCGAAGTTCCAGAATAGGGTTGATACCAATTTTGAGCTAATCATAACTGTTACAAGTCTACACCGTGCCCACCATTTTAAAAACTATTACGAGTTATGTCACACAATTCATTAAAGAACAACAAATTAGATGGTTTGGCCATCTGACGAGAATGCCCTGGTACCACCTGCCACAGGGAGCCACGCTGAAGAAATATAATGAACACAAATCAAGGGGGAGACAACGAAAGAGATGAAGCAACACCATCAGGAGCAACGTAACAGAAAAAAAACATTAACTTGTACAATGCATTAGAAAAAGCGCACAAAACGATCCTTACCCCCCCCCCCCCCCCCCCCCCCAACATCTCGCTGAGGTAATGGTGGAAGAGAATAGGAAGTACGAGTTATGCGATTTGCCGTATTCGTCTGCACCAGAAAGGTGCCGCTGGTCGAACGGAGAAGAACACGGGGCAACAGCTTTCATGCGGGAAACTAGGGTTTGAGTCCTGGGTAAGATTGGGGAGTTTTTCTGTCAACGGCAAACATAAAATCTGAACCTGCACAGTACGTGGCATAAAACGGAGAATCCTCAGGCTTGAAAGACCCCACCCCTCTCCCTCAACCCCCTCCTATACCGCGAAAGTTGTATTTACTGGCAATAATGGCGGCCTGGTTTCTACACTTCCGTGTTCGTAATCACACTTTTAAAACTGAATGTTTTCACGACACATTAATTCAGCCGGAGCTTTATCTAACCCCTGAGCTATAAAATGTGAGTCTAAGATCATCTGCCTATACGCTTTTGGCGTGAAAGTTCTCCTTCAGTCTTTTTAATATCAAAAGCTCATTACGGATACAAAGCGAAAAACAATCTTTTTTTATATATATACATGTAATTTAAGGTCAAAATAATAATTGATTGCTTTTGTCAACTTTTCAGGGTTCTCTTTTCTAGTGAGCCTCACCCTTTCGGCGTCCATGAAGTCATGTTTATTCCAACAATAGAAAAACAGAGCACCAATGAGCAGAGAGCAAAATGGCTACCACTTGCCGAAAGATTTGGTATCATTGGAACATACGCTCAGACTGAATTGGGTCATGGTAAGGAGTAGACTGAGAAATGTACGTCTTGCTGATGATGGTGATAATAATAATGATGATGATGATAATAATAATAATAATAACCACTGTCATCATTAATAATACCATCATCATCACCATCGTCGCCAAATAGCTTGAAGACTAATGCTTGATTTCAAACGTCTCCAAATCTTGCATATTCCAGCTACATGTATCAGTTCGCGTGCTCTGTCTTCTTCTTCTCTTTCTTCTGCATTCTATGAACTTGAGGTTCATTGCTGCAAATATCACCTGTCTCTATTCCTCTCTGTGATTAGCCTTCTTTTTTCAGTTGGTGACTCTGTAGTGTTTTTAGATGTGCTTGGGTTTTATCCCTCCATCGTCTTCCAGGTCCTCCTCTTAGTCTACTCCCATTAAGCTCTTTGTGTGCACAGTGTTTGTCTGTACGTTGTCTCAGTGCCATTACATTCTAACAGCACTGGTGGTGACAGTAACTAGTGATGAGTTAAACAGACTATAAATTTCATTGTTGCTTTATATTAGGCTTGCATGATTGATGGGGCCAAAGATTCACCGTAAGACTTTTCTAAAAAAATTTGTAATAAAGCTTCAGCTCAGTTGTACTTCCGCTGTCTCTTCATTTCGTACATCGTTCCAAAAGTCAAATCATGCTCTGATTTAACCCCCCCCCCCCCTTCTCCATTCTCTTCCTTTTTCCACCCCCACCCCATTAGTTTTGGTGTTTATATATTTTTTTTCACGTTTTAACATCTTTCAAAACTTGTTAGTCTTTCATTTTGAGCCCAGGGCAGCGTATAGGGCAGAGGTTATAGCTCAAAACTTGTAGATTATCCATTTTGGCTGTCAATGGAATTTCAAGTTTTCTTCTAAAAAAAAAAAAAAATACAAAAATAAAAATACTTATGAGGTCTTATTATGGTAAGGATTTACTGCAGTCAGCCAGTCAGTTTGTCAGTCAGTCAGTTAGTTAGTTAGTTAGTTAGTTAGTTAGTTAGTTAGTTAGTTAGTTAGTTAGTTAGTTAGTTTGTCGACAGATTATCCTCACTGCACATCGAACTATTCAGTTGGTACATAAGTGCTAGGATACCCCCACCCCTCTCCCACGCCCTCGCGGTATATCCCGAAGCGTGTAGCGGGCATAGACACCAGTTCTGTGTCGATTTCTTAATCTTCTTTGTGTGGCTTCACATCTTTCAAAATGTTGTTTTTGTAGTCTGATCGTGGTTGCAGATTCACAGTCATCACTTGGTTCCCGCAAACGTCTTACGTCTCGTAGAGAATTCTGAATATCAGCCTGGTCCATAGCACGTCTGCCCGCCACAGAACATTTACCTGCCAGCCTATCAGCTTGCTCTATCCTCACACGCCCTCACAAAACCTTTACCTGCCAACCTATCAACTTGCTCTATCCTCGACCGCCCTCACAAAACCTTTACTTGCCAACCTATCAACTTGCTCTATCCTCGCCCGCCCGCCACAAAACCTTTACTTGCCAACCTATCAACTTGCTCTATCCTCGCCCGCCCGCCACAGAACATTTACCTGCCAGCCTATCAGCTTGCTCTATCCTCGACCGCCCGCCACAAAACCTTTACCTGCCAGCCTATCAACTTGCTCTATCCTCGACCGCCCGCCACAAAACCTTTACTTGCCAACCTATCAACTTGCTCTATCCTCGCCCGCCCGCCACAGAACATTTACCTGCCAGCCTATCAGTTTGCTCTATCTTCGCACGCCCTCACACAACCTTTACCTGCCAGCCTATCAACTTGCTCTATCCTCGACCGCCCGCCACAAAACCTTTACCTGCCAGCCTATCAACTTGCTCTATCCTCGACCGCCCGCCACAAAACCTTTACCTGCCAACCTATCAACTTGCTCTATCCTAGCCCGCCCGCCACAGAACATTTACCTGCCAGCCTATCAACTTGCTCTATCCTCGCACGTCCGCCCGCCACAAAACCTTTACCTGCCAGCTTATCAGCTTGCTCTATCCTCGCCGTCTCGCCACATAACATTTACCTGCTAGCTTATCAGCTTGATCTATCCTCGCACGCCCGCCACAGAACATTTATCTGCCAGCCTATCAACTTACTCTATCCTCGCACGTCCGCCACAGAACCTTTACCTGTCAACCTATCAGCTTGCTCTATCCTCGCCTGCCCGCCCGCCACACAACCTTTACCTGCCAGCCTATCAGCTTGCTCTATCCTCGCCCTCCCGCCACAGAACATTTACCTGCTAGCCTATCAGCTTGATCTATCCCCGCACGTCCGCCACAGAACCTTTACCTGTCAACCTATCAGCTTGCTCTATCCTCGCACGACTGCGTACCCTGGCACAAATATGTAACTGACATGTGTCAGCCCCGATCGCTTCAGAGACTCCAGCCACTATTTTTGAACCCAAACCATCTCCATTTCCCTCAACGTACTCATTGAGTCACACTGAAAGCTTGCGCGGGTAAAGTAGAAGAGCGTATCTGACATTGGTCCTTGTCAAGGACCTGGTATCTATACTACTTAACTACAGCTCGTTGTACGGCCCTGTGACAGACACACTATACTAGAAAACACTTAAAACACACACCTATGGAGTACACACATCATCTTTAATGAACAAAGAACAATACACCCTAAATCAACCTCAACAGTTATGGACAGTCCCTTATAAGAAACTCTCGCAGTGGCAGCCTTTATATTTACTTATCCACCCCGAGCCATTCCCATGGATGTACCTGAGGACACGATTCCACCTCCTGTTGTACAGCGATAACTGGTCTGCGGTCCTCGCCATGCGAGACTCAGTGGCACACGCAGGGTGAGTGGTTCAAGTATTAGCGGGCAGTGTCAACGCCAGCACAAAACGAAGCTAAACCCTAATAACCCATGGACAAGAACACCTACCCAAGCACGATACAACCCCAACACAACTGTATTTGCATACTATAAGCACACGAGGAATACCAACAGCTAACCAACACATACGACGACAACGCTAACAGGCCCTATCTTTCAATTCCTAACAAATTACAATCTATCACGTATCTAAATGTCTTCAGCCTCACACGTCCATTCTAACCGCTCTCAGCTTTGGGTAAAACGTGTACGTTGCACCAGAGTTCAAGCCATCTCGGGTTTTTCCCACATCGTCAATTCAGCTGGCTGACCGCTGGTGCACCTTTTGGTCCGTCAAACACAAACATGAAGTTACACGTCGTATTGTCTATACTCTGTCCCACAGGGCTATGACAGTCCTGTTGGTTTCATATCCAGGAGTGAGTTAAACTGAGCTGAATTTGGAATCCACATAATACGAGCAAGCGGTCTATTCACATTTCCATCAGGCAAAGCAGAGTTCAGATTCCGATGGTTCCAGCAGCCGCATGATTGAATGTCTGTCTTGATTTTTCCCTGAGTGTTGCGTGCCAGCCAGATCCTCCGCTACACACTTCTCTTGAGATTGTGATGATCTATATGAGCTCGCACTGTTCACTCCTAGAGAGCCTTGATAATGTCTAGCTGTTATACATCAAGTGACGCAGAAAAAGCCAGTATGTCAGCATGTTCGTTACCCAACATCCCATCATGAATAGAGAAAATACACAAGGGACGCTAACTACATTATACGGATGTAGACATTATTGATCTCTTTGGAGATTAGCACCAAGTGGTGCTGAATCATGCGGTCTTTAAGTCTGACTGTTGCTCAACACACCAGTATCACCTACAGAAAATATCTAAAAGACGCCAACAACCGTGGACCTCTGAAGCGATTCACTCTGCATGGGGCATGCCTGTCCCCACATGTTCTGTGAGTCAGTTACAATTACGACACGTGTGCACAAAACTGGTTCCCATTCCCGCGGGAGGCAGCAGGGCGTTGTCGCTTAAAGATAATTAAATGTCGTGTATTATTTCGCACTGGAGTGTCTGTTGAGAACCCTGGTTTTTCTTTCGGGAGATACAGGCTCCAATTCTAGGCGAGGTAATGCACTGTAATTGTCTTTTTTTTTTTCTTCATAATAGTGGCCATAATAAAACTCTAACCTACGCAATCAGTCGCTGGTGCCCTGGCCACCACACTCTTAATCTTCAGGCGTAAATTACGATTGTCTGTTCTCAGCCAGACAGAATATGCCTCCACCCCCACCCCCCCCCCCCCCCAAAAAAAAAGAGCTAAAAACGGGCAGTAAAGATAGGTGGGTTTCTTTTTCTTCTTCTACTTTTTTTCTTTTTGTTGAGTAGGATTCTTGTTCAAAGTTAGAGAAAGGAAAAAAAATACAGTGGATGATTTTTACAGTTTTACTGGGTAAAATGTGCAATTGTGGTGTTATGCCGTATATAGAAAGGCAAGGTTATTCCTGTTTTGTCTTGAATGTAGGTACTTTCCTGCGAGGCTTGGAAACAACCGCCACCTATGATCCAAGAGCAAAAGAGTTCATCATCAACTCTCCCACTGTTACATCAGCTAAATTCTGGCCTGGTGGATGTGAGTTTTCGGGCACTTTCAAAGGGGGTATTTGCATACATGCAGGAACATTAATATGCGCGCGCGCGCGTGTGTACACACATACTTTCTCTCTCTCTCTCTCTCTCTCTCTCTCTCTCTCACTCACACACACTCACACACACACACACACTCACACACATGTGTGTAAAGTTAGTTGACTTACAATCCTTAGCAAACCAACTCCAGCGTTTACCGGTTATATTATCACAGTCGACGTTACTGCACATCGGTCATCCCCATGCGTGCTCAGTCCTCTGAAGCAGCAGCCGTCCTAGGAAACTTCTATTGACTGTTCCCGTGAGAAGTTGGTTTTTTTTTTTCATCTTGACGTCGTAGATGGCACCGACGTGCTTCACCAGCTCTCACTTCAAGTTCATGCAATCGCGTTAACGTCAGAGACGGGTTACTATTTAGCAGTCTAACCCGCTCAGATTTGATGAAATATGCTCTGTATTGACTGACATCGGATGATCAACAGCATTTTCATCCATACGTTATGTTATCAGTGCCAAACGTGGACAATGAACAAATCACACCAACAATACACGAAGAGACAGAGTCACAAACGACAGCATTAGAGACAAAGTTGGAACAAGAGCATGCATGAAACATATTGAAAGACAGAGAATGAAGTGGTTTGGCCATTTAGTAAGAATGCAACCGGATCAGATTGCATATGAGGCCTTTTACAGTAGAAAATCGGGAAGAAAGGCCAGAGGAAGACCCAGGAAAAAATGGATAGATTGAGTAGCTGATTACGGCCAGAAGATCCAGAAAACTGTCACTCAAATCACGCGAGAGGCTCAAAACAAATATTTTAAACCACGACACTGGGCTACAACCCGGTAAAAGTGAAGAAGACAATAGAGATAGATTGACTGACATCTTCCAGTACACACTGGTGCATGACTTGCCAGCTGGTCCACTTATTTAGTCGCCAGCTGTTCGTGTGTGTCATGTGGCAATGTTATTTTAAATAGTTTATTATTACAAATAAAACACATACATTATTTCACCCACTTAGGTGAAAGTGCCTTGTGTCGCCATACAATACAAGGTATATACAAAATGAGGAGAGGGACGTCGAGCACGGAGAAGGAGAAGAGAAAAGCTAACATTCGAGTAACTATACTACAGTACAATATGGCGTACGAAGAGTAAGAAGGCAATAAATTACTAAGCCGCCTTTTGAGGTCCGT
Source organism: Candidula unifasciata (assembly GCA_905116865.2). Lineage (NCBI taxonomy): Eukaryota > Metazoa > Mollusca > Gastropoda > Stylommatophora > Geomitridae > Candidula > Candidula unifasciata. The sequence goes on along the minus strand of CAJHNH020001383.1, from coordinate 89,348 downwards.
AATGTCAGTTATCAAAACACCCAGGTCGACCCAGCCTTAAATGGTTACCAGGCAAAAGCTCTGGGAAGTAAAAGCCCCCGACGTGATGTTGACCACATCACACACCGAGTGCCGGTTGGTCTATAAAAATATGGGTCTTGCCTTATATGCCTTAATATGTCTAAAGGCGTGGAAAGAGTGCTTTACTTTTTCCCTCCCTCCGCTGTTATCCCTCCGAAAATAGCCTTACAAATATATGAGTTCCTTGCATGTCGAATCTGGGGAATCTGTTTAATCAACTGAGTCAAAAGAATTCTCCCCCCGTGTGGGTTCCGGGGCCCCATTGTGGGGAAAACTAGAATAGACCCACTGCCTCCTCAAAAGCATGTCGTAAGAGTCGACTAACTGGGGAGCTTTCTTTGAAGTCGGAGTGCATCTGCCGGAGAGGCAAGGAACCAACAGTCTGTATTCAAGAGAATGAGATCTGTAAAACTGATGCACACGCAACACTCAGGTTCTGGAGCAGGACTGCAGTTCAGTAATGGACGAGCAACCAGAACTTTCCGCCAGAGTGTACAGGTGGTGAACGCAAAGAAGAAAAGAAGAAAAAGAAAAAAAGAATTATTAAATACCATGCATGAACTTCTGCCTCCATATGCCCTGAGTTTTGTTGTCGGTTATGTTGTACAAGGGGTTACAAAATTTGGTTTATGCAACTGATCAAAATCAGGGTACAAGGGAGTAACCCATGAGTGCTTTATTCAACTTCTAACTCAAGCCTGTGTCCGAAGAATCTCAGCGCAGTGCACGAACTCCGTAGCAACGGCGAGGATCCTAAAAAAATTTGGGTAGATTTTTAACTTAAATTTTTTTCCTCGGGCAGCCCCGTTAAGCTTCTCTTTTCGATTTCCAACTTCCAAAGGCCTTTTTGTGCGGGGGGGGGGGGGGGGGGGGTTTCTGCAACAATACACACCGGTGTCCGATCTTACTACCCAGAGACCAAAGGAAATTACTAGAAGACCACGTGAAAAAATCCCAGCCTTCACCAGGGCCTGAAACCAAGACCTCCAGCACCCGAGACAAACGCCATGTGCCGATAGCACTCAGCCCCCCCCCCTTCTTCCCCCCCCCCCCCCGCCTTTCGCCCCGTTATGTTGTACAGTTCAGTGTATACTGAAAAGCATGTAGATCACTCTGTTTGCATATATACACCTCCCACTGCAGCCTTTATGTCCCTATGTTAAAAAAAAAAAAAGTTCATTAATGTAATCGGTTTGTAATTTGTGTCAGTCAATATGTACTAAGGTGTCTGTATTAGGATATTTACAAGTGTGTTTATACTTACAGTGGGCAAGACCTCTAACTTTGTTGTTCTGATGGCCAAGCTGACCTCTAATGGTCGAGACTGTGGGATGCAACCATTCCTGGTACAAATACGAGATCTGGAAACACATCAGCCTCTTCCAGGTAGGTTATTCAGGTGCCTTGCCGACTGGCGTGGTCGATCATGCCTCTCTAGACTCCGCGATCTCCTGCAGCATGCATCAGTTCGAGTGCCGACACACCTCCGTGCCATGCAACAAGATTGTCAAGAATCTTCTCTCTTTGTCTTCCTCTACCCCTCCTTCCACAGATCTTTCCAGTGGTCACAACATGTTCCATTTTCTCTCTTCTCATAACATGGCCGAAAATGTCGACTCTCTCCTTCTGGTGTCTGTGATAAGTTGTCTTCGGGCTCCCGCCTCTTTCAAAACCTCTTGGTTGCTCTTTTTGGCTGTCCAAGGTATTTTAAGCATTCTTCTGTAAAACCACATCTCTGAGGCCTCAAGAAATGGTTTGGCCTGCCTACCGATTGTCCAGGATTCACAGCCATGTGTTAAAACTGGATGTATGTAGCAAGCAAGAATTATTTTTCTAACTCTCAGTGACAAAAATATATTGCATAAGATGTTCTTCATTTTATAAAATTCAGTTTTTACCTGTCCTATTCTATTTGTTATCTCAGTTATACATCTTCCATCTGATGTTATCCATGTGCCCAGATACTTTAATGTCTGTACTTGTCCCAAAATAACACCATCGACTTTTATTACACATTTAGGAATAATTCGTTTCTTTGAAACCACCATAACTTCTGTCTTCCCATTATTCAAACTGAGGCCCATTCTATGTGAGTGTATATATTTATATATATATATATATATATATATATATATATATATATATATATATATATATATATATATATATATATATTAGCATGTTTCTCCAATGGTCTTCTCAGGTGTGAGTGTTGGAGACATTGGTCAGAAGTTTGGATTCGCCGCTATGGATAACGGGTTCCTGAAGTTCAATAACATCAGGATTCCAAGGGAGAACATGCTGATGAAGCATTCCCAAGTAAGTGGAAACAACAGTTCCATACTGTCCTTAGCCACAACACCAAAGGCATAACGTTGACAACACCACAAACCAAACGCCGATTGGTTTATTTAAAAAAAAAAAAAAAAAAGAGTTTGGCCTTAAAATGTTAGTTTTTTTTTTTACTGGCGGAAAAAGGGTCCCTTTTTTACTCACATTATTTTTCATTACATCGATTTTTTTGTGTCTTGTGTGAATTTATTTAAAACATAAAAAGGCATGTGAGAAGTTGCAGGTGTCTTAAATTGTCATAAACTCCATTTCTATTGAAGGTCCTGGAGGACGGCACATTTGTCTCTCCAAAGAACGATCGCCTTCTCTACGGTTCAATGACTCTGATACGATCTCAGATTGTGGGCAGTTGTGGACGCTCCCTGGCCAAGGCTGTTACCATAGCAACCAGATACAGTGTTGTTCGCAGGCAGTCTGAGATCATTGCCAGGTACGTTGAAACATGCCTGTGTGTTTATACTTACAGTGGGCAAGATCATGCCTCTCTAGACTCCGCGATCTCCTGCAGCATGCATCAGTTCGAGTGCCGACACACCTCCGTGCCATGCAACAAGATTGTCAAGAATTATGGTGTTTAAAAAAAAAAGTTGATTTCGAGAATGATATCAGCGTCGACCATCTACCGGCAATGATAATTTATTGGACGTATCATTGCCTACTAAAACAACAAAGAGCGAACATATATTCGTTTTTTTTTTTTTTGCGACATCTTCTATAAGACGTCAGGGTAGTTTGCGTCTTTTGGATATTATTTTCAGAAAATGCCGGTGTGTTGAGACACGAGCAGGCAGATATACTGACCGATTTTACACCACTTGGTAGTGCATTTCTGTGTGACAAGTTAGACGCATTTGGGAGTGAGTAAACAGTGTGGGGGGGGGGGGGGGGGCACAAATAGATTATGACAGTTTGAGAAGAATGGCGCTGCGAGGAGTTACTATGCGATCTGGTCGACACTCAACATTCTAAAGAAAGGCGAGCGGATATATAATCACTTACAGGTGCATCGGAATTGTAACTCTTCGCTTGCTGTTGAAGATGGGGACGAAGCGCTTATGGGAGTGCCCTAGGTGTTGTGGCGTCGGTTCTTAGTTTTTTTTAAAATCACAAAAATATTTGACTGAGAAGTATAGGCTTACAACTTTGTAACAAAAATCAGTCCTCGATCTTATGTTCACATTTAACTCCTGTTTTTATATCGACATTTGGCAGCATTAATTAACTGGTTGTTCATAATTAAATACACGAGTCATATGATAATGTAAGGTATCGAATGACATTCTCAGTTTTAACTGACAACATGGTATTTATTCTCAGTTTTAACTGATAATATGATATCCATTCTCAGTTTTAACTGACAACATGGTATTCATTCTCAGTTTTAACGGATAACATGGTATTCATTCTCAGTTTTTACTGATAACACGGTATTCATTCCCAGTTGCAACTGACACACGGTATTCATTCTCAGTTGTAACTTACAACATGGTATTCATTCTCACTTGTAACTTACAACATGGCATTCATTCTCAGTTGTAACTTACAACATGGTATTCATTCTCAGTTGTAACTTACAACATGGTATTCATTCTCAGTTGTAACTTACAACATGGTATTCATTCTCACTTGTAACTTACAACATGGTATTCATTCTCAGTTGTAACTTACAACATGGCATTCATTCTCAGTTGTAACTTACAACATGGCATTCATTCTCAGTTGTAACTTACAACATGGTATTCATTCTCACTTGTAACTTACAACATGGCATTCATTCTCAGTTGTAACTTACAACATGATTTTTATTCTCAGTTTTAACTGATGTCGTGGTTGAAACAATCGCATGTCCATGTTGTGAGAGGTGATACCCGGGACAATTAAGGGTTGCTGGTGAAGTTGCGACAGACGTAGCAAGCCGGAGATTGATATTCTGTTGGAGAGAATACAGTGAGATACAAGAGAACTAACAATACTGTATAAAACACAGCAGTTTTATTGTTCGTCACCTGGAGCGGCAAATAGAAAGTGAAGATATAGACCCTCTCCCCTTTCTCAAAGAAGACTAACTTCAGTGGAACGAAAGACCTCACATATGCTAAGCTATGGCCTATTCAAGTGTAGGAGAAGGACCCATTTCAATGTCGTGAGGCCTACTGGGTATAAAGTTCCAGCGAGATATTTTTATACACCAACTGAAACTAAAGAATTCGATGGGAGTACGCGAGGCAGACCAAGAAGACCTTGGAAATATGGTATTCAGGCCAGCTGTACAACCACTTGGAGTTATTAACTGGAAAGAGATGTATCCTTGCAACTCGGCACCAGAAAGTTATGTGCATAAACTCCAACACTGTAAACTGTAGGATGCTAACAGAGAAAGTTATGTGCATGAACTAAAACACTGTAAACTGCAGGCTGCTAACAGAGAAAGTTATGTGCATGAACTCCAACACTGTAAACTGCAGGCTGCTAACAGAGAAAGTTATGTGCATGAACTAAAACACTGTAAACTGCAGGCTCTAACAGAGAAAGTTATGTGCATGAACTCTAACACTGTAAACTGCAGGCTGCTAACAGAGAAAGTTATGTGCATGGACTCCAACACTGTAAACTGCAGAAAGCTAACAGAGAAAGTTATGTGCATGAACTAAAACATTGTAAACTGCAGGCTGCTAGCAGAGAAAGTTATGTGCATAAACTCCAACACTGTAATTTGCAGGCTGCTAACAGAGAAAGTTATGTGTATGGACTCCAACACTGTAAACTGCAGGATGCTAACAGAGAAAGTTATGTGCATGAACTAAAACAATGTAAACTGCAGGCTGCTAACAGAGAAAGTTATGTGCATGAACTAAAACACTGTAAACTGCAGGATGCTAACAGAGAAGGTTATGTGCATGAACTAAAACACTGTAAACAGCAGGATGCTAACAGAGAAAGTTATGTGCATGAACTAAAACACTGTAAACTGCAGGATGCTAACAGAGAAAGTTATGTGCATGAACTAAAACAATGTAAACTGCAGGCTGCTAACAGAGAAAGTTATGTGCATGAACTAAAACACTGTAAACTGCAGGATGCTAACAGAGAAGGTTATGTGCATGAACTAAAACACTGTAAACAGCAGGATGCTAACAGAGAAAGTTATGTGCATGAACTCCAACACTGTAAACTGCAGGCTGCTAACAGAGGATACGGGGTCATGTCCGTTGTCGTTTGTCGTACGCCTCATTACGGTAGGTGCGGCGCATGGCATTGATAACATGTAAGAAGGAAGTCATATCTTCAGCAATAAACCTCAAAGGCTCGGAAAGCTGAAGAAAAATAATCTCATACTCGAAAGGTGATGTGTTCAGTATATTTATTCTCAATGGACTCATTTTTTAAGGACTGATGAGGTCCAAGTAATCGACTTCCAGACCCAGCAGTACCGACTGTTTACCCTGATAGCCTCGGCATACGCCTTAATTGTGGCCGGACAAGTATCTACACAAGCTTATCTCAGTGTTACCAAGGAGACTGAATCTGGGGATTTCGATAACTTGCCAGTTGTAAGTTTGCATTAAATGTTTTCAGCCTAACTTTGTTGAATCTCTTGTATTTATTTAACTGTTGACTTTACATTGTCAAAATATTTACTTTCTACTTCACTTCCACTTTTATCGCTTCAGGTTTCAACGGATATATATGGTTTCCGTTTATACCCAACCCGTCTATAGCTTAGGCGTTGTGAACGCGCTTCGTAATGCCGGGGTGCCGGGTTAGTTCCCTGCTACGGACGATTTGGCTTACACTGGTTTCGGCAGTGGTACCGAGAGTTGACCGTTCAAAAGCAGTGGCAAAAACAGTGGGCCTGTCGCACGACCTCATGCAGCTTTTCTACAGGCGGCTATGGCCTGTCGCAACTTGGCCAGGACAAATCGGGATGACCCAGAATGGCCTTCATGGCTTCCTTGCGGCCCCTAGCACAAGGCCACTCCATACGTCGTCCAGTCCTTGCAGTCTCGTACTTTTTCCTGTTTACCGTCTCTCACAACGGGGACCTGGGGTTGCACTTTGAGATGACATATTTACCTGGTGATATATCAGTTAAGGTGCGATTTTGTGGCTTAGGGGTTAGTGAATGTATTTAACAATTTCACGATTCTTAAATAAGAGTCTTACCCGGCTCTCTAGCGTAGTTTGCTAAACCGGAGTGCGCGGTGACCGAGTGACGAACTCCTTGTGGTCCGGGTTCTCTCCCGGGGGTGGGCAGAAAAGCCACATTTTCTCCTAGATTTACGGTATTTACAATGGAATCAAGGCCGAAAGGTTGCGATATCCATAATACCGAGCCTAAGGGTTAACAACTCATGGCTTCTGAATACTAAAACAAACAAACAAACAAATAAGAGTGTTCAATTTCCGTGGCGGGCAGTATTTGGGAAGAAAAAGGTTTCTTTTAACAATGTTGAAAGAGTTAACACTGTGAAAGAGGTTGAGCTTCCGCCACGTAACATTCCGAAACACAAAAGTGGGAGTACATTGCAGCCAACCTAAATAGTGGAAAGAGAGCCCATACAAAAATTAAAGTCACCAACGTGTCGCCATAGACCTCAAGAGAAGCAAAGAATAGAAACACCACACCTTACCAAGCATGTCGTAAAAGACCACTATGGGTAGAGTTTGGTTTGCGGTTGGATGCCTCATCACAGCGGAAAATATGGCCACAAACAGAATAAAATTATGAACAAGTTCAATGCACAAGTTATTGCATTAAAAAAGCAAATATCGGAGAGAGAAATGCTGGACATAAAATGGGATGAATTCAAGAGGGGTGAAGAAATACGAGAAATGTCTGGGCAACTTCTGGTATCAACAGTTTCAAGACAGAGAAGATGGTACGAACATTTTTCCAGGTCTTCGGGCGTATTAGACATTTAGGGCTAGACAGTTATTTTTTTCTTTTTAGACTAATCATCACTCAGTGCGTGACTGGGCCAACATAACGCCGGATTCTTTTACTGACCAGGACTTTAGCTGGTTCCATTTAAGACTAGGTCGACCTGGAAGCCAAGGTCATTTTTAAAAGAAGCCCCGTTATGACCTGAACTCACGACCTTCGGTCCTGCAGGCGACAGTCTAACCGCTGCACCCCTGTGGCTGCCCGTGAAAGCTAAAGGCGACGTTATTTTATTCTCTTATTTTCAATGAAAAATCTTCTACCTTCTAGTTACAAACTAGAAATTTCGATAGCACAGGCACACTTTTATTCCATGCGGATCTACTTGTGTCATCCCCACGACACAAATCTGGTTACGCCATATTTGCCATCCCCTTTCTCCCCCTTTAGATACTCAGTGTACGCTGTTGTATTTGTTGGCGTCTACTCCGCCCATTTTCTAGGTATACCGACCAAGCTTTCGCTTACCGTCCGCCTGTTCACGATATATAGGCCAATACCTGTCCTATTCATCCTCTGGAACGATGTTTTTAGCCAGGGACACCGATGAGTATCATTTATTTTGTACATTAGATTCCTATGTAGTCACTTCATAGTTAGAGCATATTTGTGTATGTGTACTGTGTTGTTCTTTATGTGCTGATAACGGCTAATCGCCGCAACGTCCTTTGTTTCTTTACTGGGATCGATTTTGTAAAGCCAACATGAACTATTTGTTCTTTCTTACCCCCTTTTCCTCTTCCCTATAATTTCCTACCCCATTACAAACGAGTTACTAACTATAACCTTTTAAGTGTAAACAAATTTCTAGTTATCACATGCTGCTAGCATGTGCAAGGTGTATTTTTAGCGAGTATTTGTTTTTGAAAATACTGTCGTTTCTATTTTTGAAACCACTGTCTGTAGAGTTTATGCAACATATACTTATACAGTATGTATTATTTTGAGTGCTGCTTTCCACATTACAGCTCTGTTCACGATCGATTCTACTGGTTAAATTACTAACATTATTTAGATTAGGCACTTGAGTATCAGGAAATGACATCATAAATCGTTGAACAGCCACATTCGACTACCTGCTACCTTTAAAGAACACCCGCTCAACTAAAAGTACTCTTTCTTCAATAGTTAACATCTTTATCATCCAGAGCAGTTTCTAAAACATCGGTATATATCCATGCCATTCTTAACTAACAGTTACATGCGCTTGAAACATGACGTGATAACACACATTTAAACGCGGTGCGTTATTAACTGATTTCAAAAAGTGTACAGTCATTCAACAGACACCCTGTATAATGTCTTCTGTTTCAGCTTCATGCTCTCTCGTCTGCTATAAAAGCCTTCAGCTCCTGGGAGATGATGTTCGGTGTTGAGCAGTGCCAACTGGCATGCGGAGACCATGGTGTTTTATTAGCCAGTGGCTTGCCAAAAATCTACACTAATGAAGTTCCCGCCTGCACATACGAAGGGGAAAATGTGGTTCTTTGCCTTCAGACCGCAAGGTATGTGCAGCGCCGTCTTATCAGCATTATGGGCCCCTGGGCAAACCAGTCTGCGAGGCTCCTACGACAATCACTCACAGAAATGAAATGTAAATGGTCGATATGTTACATATATTTAGGAGCCCCTTTGCTAGTGGGGCCCCCGAGAAAGTGGGTATATGCTCATAATGGATAAACAGCAGGGTAGTGTGCGACTTTGGGATCTTTTCTCTATGTCATGTTGGCTTGCTGGGAAATGAATAGACAGACAGGGTCGCTGGTTCTGAACTACTTGGTCGTGAACTGATGTATGACAAAACAGATGGCCAAGACCTTTCAGGGGTAAGTAAACAAATGCGGAAAAGCGTAGAGATTATCACGGTCTGAAGACAATGGTGCAGCCTGGGTGAGTGACCAGGGGATCTAACCAACATTGGACACCAAAGAAAGATAACCAGGATAAGTCATCAGATTGCTAGCAGCAATATCAGTATTGCAGCTGTGTGCTAACTGTTGACATTGGAACCGAGCCGATTTTCTCAGTGTTCTAAAGGAGGTATTCGAGAAGGGGATTAGGGAGACGACGACTGAATCGGCAACACTCAAAAGTCTACAAGGACTCTGGGTCCAAAAAAGTGCTGCAAACATGAACACTATATAAGCAGTCAAAGAAGAATAGTAAAACAACACAGAAAAAATTCAAGATTCTATTTCGGTCTCAGAAGAATTTATATTTGGGACATTCGAAACGGCTAAACCAGACTGGGTGTACACTGCAGACCTGGAGGAGTAAGGTTACTTGCTGCTTCAGACTAGCTGATTCATCCTGACAACTGTATATGCCAACACATAGGTAGCACTCAGCGACCAGGGAACTATTGAGCAGAATATAATCCTTATATTCTTCTCAATCTGGACTTCTAGTCTCCACTGAAGCCACACTGTATGGCGTAAGGTGAATGTAAGGAAATGTGTGAGTTACGCCAAGGAGTGTTTCCTAGAACTCCGCTATGAGCTTTTTATCTGTTGCAGATTTCTCATTAAGAGTTACAATGCAGCAGAAAAGGGAAAACAATTGCCCAGTTTAGCCCGCTTCCTGCAAGCACCCAAGGGAGAGAAGAATAAGTTGACCAAGAAACTGGAGTTGGACCAACTTATTGCAGCTTATGAGCACAGGGCAGCTAGGTCAGTATAGCTAGAACATTTAAGCCATTACCTCACATCTTCAGAAGCAGTGCTTGTTTTTCTGGCATTGCACAGTACCGGCACATTTTTATTGGCATCATTTTTTTTCTCGACTATAAAAGACACTTTGTTGTGAGTACTGTCATCTATTCTCAGCCACTTTTTGTGTGTGAGTATCTGCACCTTTATTCGTAGAAATAAAGTAACTGTTCAGGAGTGTCCTTTTTGTTACTATACATTCCTTACGTCCTTCTTAGGACGTAATTTTTTGTTATTTGAAGCCTCACTCTGGCTTTTGCCAGGGGCCGCAATATAGGCAGGCCATCAATATGGCCAATTGTCTGAACGCGGTTTCTGGGACCTCTCCACGGTGATCCTCATCCGCATGGTGGCACTTTGTGTCATCGGGTGTTTATCGCTTGTGTGATGTCCTGGTGGGGTAGAAAGTCAGTCAGTCAGTCAGTGTTTTTTTTCCGCCCAGCTGTATAATTTAACCCATAACATAGTTTTTGGAACTGCCCTCTGTTCATTTTATATAGACTTCATTGCCAGTAGGCCAACGTATCAATCTTATCAGCACAGAACTGATCTAATTGTAACTTCCTTTGAGGTTGAATGGGATATTCGAGATTTGCTGTATTGGTTTGCAGTCCAAGATAACATTAATGAACTCTCTGGATTGGGCCAAACTTCAAGTAGTAGTCCAGAGGGAAAAACAGAGAACCAAAAATCCACAATCTGCTTAAGTATTCCAAGTTAGCCCAGTTTGACATTCAGCTTTTAAAGTTGTTTTTTTTTTTTTTTTTTTTTTTTAGGGTGGGGGGGGGGGGGGGGGGGGGGGGGGAGGGTGGGGGGGGGGGGGGGGGGGGGGGGGGGGGGTATCTTTATGATGACTTTTTTAAAATGAAGCAAAATGAATTGTTTGCTGATAAACTGTCCTCGTTTGTTTTCCCCATCTTGAACTTGAACACTGCAGACAAATTCAGGAAGCCAACGCCAGACTTCAGAGCCATCTGAGAAGAGGAGTCGGTGCAGCGGAAGCCTGGAACAGATCCTCCCAGTCACTGGTGGAGGCAGTTGTGGTAAGTGTGGCTGATTTACGTGGTGTCTTTCTTTGAATGCTTGCACACAACATTAGCTTGAATTTGCTGAGCCTTAGAAGCCAGTTTGATTCTTTTAACTTGATATATCCCAGTAAATTATTTTACCTAATTTTCTAATCAGTTATTTATTACTAGAAGCAAAGTTTAAGGGGGAATGTTGTGTAAAGGGAAGAGAGAGACACAATGAAGGATACGATAAATATCTACTTCTTGAACCTTTCTTTACCCCAAGCCTACAAGAGCTAAAAAAAAAATAAAAAAAAAAAAGATTGTCATGTGATTGGAAGCCGCAACTAATGAATTTTGTATAGTTTAACTGTAGACCCCTTGTTATACCTTCAACACATCTGGCACAAATAAAAAATATAAACGACCCTTTTCCACGCCCCATAAAGTGCTAGACCCCATACTTAACAGACGAATCGCTACTCTGTGGGTGATGTGGTCAACATCATTCCGGCCGCCTTTACTTCGCCAGAACATTATCTGGTACCCATTTTAGGCTGGGTCAACCTGAGAACCATGTATTATTGTGAAAGAGAATCCACCTCACTGCGGATTCGAACCCTAAAACTTCTGATCGGCATGCAAGCATCTACATGCTACCTCGGTTCCCTATAATGTAGCACATGTGGTAATTTCCTTACTAATTATAATAAGGTGATTATATAATAAGGTGATTATATAATAAGGTGATTATATAATAAGGTGATTATATAATAAGGTGATTATATAATAAGGTGATTATATAATAGGGTGATTATATAATAAGGTGATTATATAATAAGGTGATTATATAATAAGGTGATTATATAATAAGGTGATTATATAATAAGGTGATTATATAATAAGGTGATTATATAATAAGGTGATAATTATAATTTACTCAACGGTTAAGAACATCGGTGAGGTTGTAAGTTTTTTTTTCTTTTTTCTTTCTGGTTTATGGGTTTGATTTATGGTTTATACTAAGAATCAACATCATGGCACAAGGGCAGTAACCATAAGTGCTCCGCTCTACTTCTAATTAAAATCTGAGTCCGAATAATCTCAGCCCAGTTCACGAACTCCGGTGCACCGGCGAGGATCCTGAAATACTTTAGGTAGATTTTTTACTCCAAATTTTGCCAAGGCAGAACCGTTAGGCTACTCTTGTAGATTTCCAACTGCCAATAGATTTTTTACTACCCAGTGACCAGGGGAAATTACCTTACTTCTTTTCCTAAGTCGTCCCATTGTGGATGCAATTTTTCGTTATTTGAAGCCCCACTCTGGCTTTAGCTGGGGCCCTGAATATAGCTGGGCCACAGATGTGGCTACAACGGCTAAAAGGGGTTTTCTAGGACCGCATGGTGGCACTTAGTGTCCCCGGGTGTTTATCGCTTGTGTGATGTCCTGGTGGGGTACAGCAAGCCAGCAAGCAGGAAATTACCAAAAGTCTTTTCAAAAATGAAATAATAATCTATACAGTCAGTGGGGACAACATGAGCCCTGCGGCCCTAATTTCCTCAGGCTAAAGGACCCCCCCCCCCCTCCCTCCCTCCCCCTTCCATCTTCCCACCTACACGGCAGCCCCCTTCCATCTTCCCACCTACACGGCAACCCCCTTCCATCTTCCCACCTACACGGCAACCCCCTTCCATCTTCCCACCTACACGGCAACCCCCTTCCATCTTCCCACCTACACGGCAAGCAGTAAGGGCAGTTTTGACAGATCATTATAATTGATTTCACAGGCTTTCTCTCAGGCGTTTATAGTGCAGGCCTTCATAGAAAAAGTCACCTCAGCAAAACTGGATCCCTCCCTTTCTGCTGTCCTTGTTCAGCTGTGTCAACTGTACGCGTTACAAGGCATTGCCAGCAATTCTGGGCAGTTTCTAAAGGTGAGAATACATTCTTTGTCGATTTATATATATATATATATATATATATATATATATATATATATATATATATATATATATATATATATATATATATATATATTATAGAGCGAGAGAGAGAGAGAGAGAGAGAGAGAGAGAGAGAGAGAGAGAGAGAGAGAGAGAGAGAGAGAGAGAGAGAGAGAGAGAGAGAGAGAGAGAGAGAGAGAGAGAGAGAGAGAGAAAGATCATCCTTATCTTCATCATTTGAATAGGTTTGTAAACTCTTGTTACTCTGAATTTACTCAAATTCTTTAACCCAGCGGTTCTCAACCTCTGGGTCGCGTCCCTTTTTCGGGGGTCCAATGACACTTTGACAGGGTTCGCCTAAAAACACATATTCACTGAAGTTATGAAGTAGCAACGAATGTAATTGAATGGTTGGGGGTCGCAACAACATGAAGAGCTGCAGTAAAGAGTCGCAGTATTAGGAAGGTTGAGAACTACTGCTGTAGCCGATTTAATCCCGTCCACAATTGTTCAGTGTGCACCCTTTGAGGCAGACAGCTAGAAATTGTCGCCTGCTCGCATTCTTAACTAGGTCTTAACTAGAGACCGGTTAGTGTGTTTCATCTCCAGATTTAGGAGAGAAAACATTTCCCAAGCGAGAAATCACATCATAGTCTCACAGCTTTGTCAAATCACCCTTTCCTTTGTTACCTTTCTTTCACAGGTCCCCTTATCATTTGTGTATATTATCTTCCATTTGTCTCACTGTCCTGTATTATTTGTGTTACTTTATAAATAAGTTATTTAAAATGCAAACTGATGCGATGTTTCATCGTTGGTCTTTTTTTTTCTCCTCATGGCTGAATTTTTTAACTCTCAATGGAAAATATGCAGATTTTTTTGTTAATGTTAACGTTACAACATTGGGTGCTAGGTACGTTTTTGTCCGCAGAAAGAGAGTGACTTCCCTTTCTAGGGCTTCTCTTGTGTTTCGGGGGTGTCATATATTCCTTAATGTCAACGCTTTAACCGTTCTCTCTTTTCTCGTGTTGTCATCGCATTTTCTGCCACTGGCACTACGGTTCGGAAGTATAGAAACTGCAGTTTTTTTTTATGCCTACGTTCTTGTCAGTGGATTAATTGTTTGGGAGGGTGGGAAGCCACCACCAACTTACGTAGAAAAACAAAAACATCCAAGTTTCGATACTCACGAACCGTCAAGCCTGTGATGCTTCACCCTGCAGTACTTCTTACCTGTACACAGGCGCCAGCGGCGCCTCAGAGAGATTCACGACAACACATCCTCCCAGAAAAATTATATACGGCAAGTGAACGCCGAACAAAGCCATATCATAACACCCCGCAACATAGGAGCGACCCTGTGACCCGACGATGCATAAATGAAAAGGGGAGTCACTCTTTGTTTTAATACCAAAACTATTACCTAACATCGCTAATATTATTTTGCACATTTGGTTTAACGCAACAATGATACACGTACACACGGCAACACATGTACTACAGACGCACAATACAGAAACAAACGGCAACACCGTGTAAATTGTGTTCAACATGGGAATTCAAACCTACCACCACTGGGTAGACATACACAGATGCTAGCCACACGACTTCCATTCCTCGCCACTTCTTCTTTTCGCTTTTTAAAAGATATATTCTATAGATACGGTATGCCAGTCATTGCCAGTCCCACGCCCAGCTGAGAAAGGAGGAGGGTTTGGCGTGGGGCTAGTTTCCACACTCAATGTGTGTGTGTGTGTGTGTGTGTGTGTGTGTGTATGTTTCTGGTATTGTGTATTCATGTAATGTTCAGATGAGGGCTTTCTGTCCGCAGCGTTCACTTGTCATTTCTGCTTGTGATAATGTGAAACTCACATCTTCTTTTTTCATTTGGTTTGATATGTTTTCAGGAGTAAATTACGAAAAAATTGCGTTCCTTATTAGGGCGTTTTTTAAATTATTTATGAGAATGAGAGTGCCCACCCCGTGTGACATGCAATGGCACAAACATGCCGTTAAAGGCATCCAGTTAGGGGTTTGCTTGTGTGCACCAGAACCGGAGCTGATACTGTTTCAGACCTAGCTCCACCTCTGCGATCATCCTAGAAACAGGTACTCAACCAGGGGCCTAAACAGCATATATACTCAGTCTGTACACAGGTAAACTATATCTGTAAAAATGGGTGTAAATGCAAGACTCATGTACAGTAGTGTACATACAGCCAACAAGGACTTTCCGGCAGAGCTTATAGCCGGTGAGCGCAAATAAGAAAATTACGAAAAATGACGAAGAAGAATAAAAAGAAGAAGAAGAAGAAGAAGAAGAAGAAGAAGAAGAAGAAGAAGAAGAAGAAGAAGAAGAAGAAGAAGAAGAGAAGGAAAAAGAACCCAAAGAAGAAGAAGAAGAAGAAGAAGAAGAAGAAGAAGAAGAAGAAGAAGAAGAAGAAGAAGGATAATAATAATAATAATAATAATAATAAAAATAATAATAATAATAATAATAATAAGAAGAAGAAGAAGAAGAAGAAGAAGAAGAAGAAGAAGAAGAAGAAGAAGAAGAAGAAGAAGAAGAAGAAGAAGAAGAAGGAGGAGGAGGAGGAGTTTACTGCAATCAAATGTGTTTGTCAAAAAGGCACAGATATCGCGACCATAGCTGCAACCACAAAACAACATACCAACCACCTTTTTCAGGGCGGACAAAGTAGGAAGAAATATTGTATTGATATGTTCATGTAATCCACTCTCAGGGAGGCTACATGAGTGATCATCAGCTGGAGATGGTGGAGAACAAGCTGTACGAGTTGCTGGCAGCTCTTAGACCAAACGCTGTGGCGTTAGTGGATGCCTTTGACTTCCCTGATAAGGTTTTGGACAGTGATCTGGGGCGTTACGATGGAAATGTGTACGAGGCCCTTATGGATTATGCCAAGCGTTCCCGACTGAACAAAACTCAGGTAGGAAGCATTTTTTAAAACCAGAGTTGGAAGCAACTTTCTTCTTCTTCTTCGCGTTCACCAGCTGTAAACTCTGGAGGAAAGTTCTGGTTGTTCATTTACTTTTGGACTGCAGTCCTGTTTTAGAACATGAGTGTTATGCGTGCATCTGTTTAACAGATCTGACTAATTTGTTTGCAGACTGCTGGCTGAAGCACTCCGACTTCGAAAGAAGCTCCCAATTTGTCGACTTTTGTCAGTGGGTCTATTCTTGTTTTCCCTAAACAGGGCCCCAAAAGCCACACGGGGAAGAAGCAACTGAGATGTGGATCTTGAGAAGAATGTTGTGAATACTTTGGACTGCCAGAATAACCAACAATGATTGCCCGTAAGCAGCTAATGAAAGTGAATCATTATATACAACCGACGAGGAGGAGACTAAGAAAGTTGTTGGTCATTGGATGAGAAAAGGGGCACTGGAGAATATCGTGACGACTGGAAAGATCCCTGGTAGAAGAGGCTCAAGCTGACCAAGAGAAGTGGTGGTGGATGGCTTGCGCCAATGGTATATAGACATATCATCAGTGGAGTTAATCCAGAACACGAAAGACCGAGATCTGTAGAGATGCATGAAAGCCTACACCAGCTGGCAAGGCATTAATGATGATAATGATGATGATGATGATGATGATGAGCGACAGCGGTTTATATTAATTAATACTGTTATTTGAGACACCTGTTTTCTGAAGCTGATACTAGGGGTTATTATTCCCATTTACTACTTGTGTCTGCCATTTTTCCAAAGTAGGCGGTGGCTGTGGAAAGGGGAAAGGTGATGGTTGTGGTGTGTGTGTGTGTGTTTGGGGGGGGGGGTGAACCTAATGGTTTAGGGCTACCTGGCTACCGCTGTATCTACGGACTTCGCAGTTTGGATTTTATTTAAAAAAAAAAAAAATACATATGGCCTTACTGAGCATAAAAATCTGGGTCCCCGGCATGAGAGTCCAGTGTTTTTAGCCGCTTGGCCAGCCGTTCCTCGCTTAAGAAACACCCAATATTTAATGGTTGTCCATCTTTCCACACAATATTGTTTTTATGCTTCCGTTCTTAGTTTATCACAAAAGGGGAGTTTGAATTTATATGTTTGTGTTTCTTCACTGTACTTTAAACTTGCATTACCTTTCTTTACGGTTTTTTTCCCACAGGTACCTAGTAATATCTGGGAGTCACCGTGGTGTAGCGGCTAGTCGCTCGCCTGTAGATCGCAAGGACGTGGGTTCAGGCCCTGACGGAACCGGGCATTTTCTCTAAAATGATCTTGCCTCCCAGGTCGACAGAGCCTTGAGTGGTTACCAGGTACAGTTCTGGAAAGTAAAGGCCGCCAGCGTAACGTTGACCACATCACCCGCCAAGGGCTATAAGAAATAGGTTTAGCCCTATGTGTCCAATACGCCTGAAGAGGTGGAAAAGGGTCCTTCACTTCACTGTCTAGTAATATTTGCAGCTGTTAGTTAATTCCGTGTCCTTTACAGAACGTTGAAAAATAACCTCAGTATGTTTTCCTTTTTACGGTTTCATTTTGCAATTTTACGCCTGGTAATTAAATCCATCAAATAAACAGCATCCTTTCTCGAAAGCTGAAATATTTTTGTCATATCAAGCGCCACGACGGATTGGAAAAAAATTTATAGCAGAAGGCATGGTACCAGGAAGGAGGGCAGGGGCCGACGGACACGAAGATGGGCACAGGATATAAGTGATTCCTTGAGTGTGAAAGTGCATGAGGTGGTAGAACTGGCGAGAGACCGTGTTTCTTTCAGGCAGACTGTGATGAGAGCGACGTTCTGCAAAGAACCTGTAACATGATGATGATGAATTAAATTCATAACTGGTTCGCTAGTAATATGGGGTGATGGGCAGATTGTTAACAATATACTGATTATATAGTTTTTGATCGATGAAAATGAAACACAACTGCAACATATGACTGACATAATTGTAATAGAAAGACAAAACAAGAGTCTTAGTCTGAACAGCAAAAAACAGAAGAAATTGTAGATACAAAGGAAATTAACGTTGTTCCAAAATGCAGCATAAAGTAAATGGGGCAAACCTCAGGCAATTTGATATGTTTTAAGTACTTATGTACCCTGATAACATCAGATGGAAGATTTATTAAAGAAGCTTAACATAGAATAGCACAAGCAAAGGTAGAAATTTACACGGTAAAAAATGTTATATACAATCTGTCTGTGTCAGTTAAGACGAGAAAGTGAATTTTTAAAAGCTATATAAATCTTATCCTGACATATGAAAGTGAATCATGGACAGTTGGACAATTATTGAAAGTTTATTTGGAAGCTGCAGAGAAAAGGTTCTCTAGATGAATTATAAGAATACCCTAGACAGATGAAGAGAGTAACTGATTGCCCACATCAGGAGACAATCTGCATTGTTCAGTCATGTTATAAGAAGAAGAAGAAGAAGAAGAAGAAGAAGAAGAAGAAGAAGAAGAAGAAGAAGAAGAAGAAGAAGAAGAAGAAGAAGAAGAAGAAGAAGAAGAAGAAGAAGAAGAAGAAACAAAAAATTAGTGTACATCGTGACAGTGGGAATCTTGGAAGGGAAGAGAGGCAGAAGGAGACACACACACACACACACACACACACACACACACACACACACAGAGAGAGAGAGAGAGAGAGAGAAAGAGAGAGAGAGAGAGGAGAAAGAGAGAGAGAGAGAGAGAGAGAGAGAGAGAGAGAGAGAGAGAGAGAGAGAGAGAGAGAGAGAGAGAGAGAGAAAGAGAGGGAAGATTGTGTACAGTTTAACAATGTGGCATTTTATTTAAAACTTATCTTGCAGTCAGTAAGTATTGTAAATTTTGTTTAACAGGTGCATGAAGGTTTCCTCAAGTACCAGAAACCCTTTGTTGATTTCCTGAAGTCTCAAGGAGCCCAGTCTAAGCTGTGACAACCCCATAAGTAATGCTGACATGAAAGACCACGTCCATGTTGCTTAACTCTTTGAGTTCCAGGGGGTTTAGCATCAGAGGCTCAAGGGGTAGTCAAAAGATATGTAAAATCGAGGCATCTTGCTTTTACTGGGACTCTAGGGGGAACCCATGAACATATGATGCTTTCCTTGGGACTTAAGTCCGCCGTAGGAAATGGGCAACACTGACAAGACATATGTTTTAACATTGCTACATGCAAGGATGACGTTTCTTATTGACACCACATCAAGCAAATTCATGTAATATGAATGTTTTCCTCCAAAGTTTCATCACCTCATTCTTGTGATGATAAACATAGTTGTGAATTCTTGTCTCGACCAATCGATGCCTAAAACATCCGTGCTTTGGTTTTATTCCATCACTATTGCCTGTCGTTGCCAAGTTTTCGAGTCCATTTCTTCTCATAATAGTTCCTAAAAAAACACAAACTATCTACATCTATTTCCTCTAATCAAGTAACGACAGAAATTGAATGTTTACGTACTATGCTCGGTGTAACGTGGAAAGATCGACTTGGGAACGGTGGTAGGAGAGTCAGGAGGAAAGCGGCTCAGAACAATACTGAACTTTTTAAATGTCCAGAAACCTTGAGTTCTTAACCCTTTGGCTCGGTACTATGGATATCGCAACCCTACGACCTTGATTCCATGATAAATCCTGTAAATCTGGGAGAAAGGTGGCTTTTCTGCCTACCCCTGGGCGTAAACCCTGACCACAAAGAGTTCGTCACCCGGTCGTCGCGAAGTCAAGTTTAGCCAACTAGCCGGGCGAACTTGATAGATAGACAACAAATCAAATGGTTTTAGTCATGTAATAAGTTTAGCATCAGACAGGGCACCACAGCGAGCGATGTTATACAGATAACTACGGTAACAGAACCAGAGGTCGACCACGCAGAAAATGGACCACATAAATGTCCGAGACACTGAAAAGTACTTCATACAAAGCAAACAAAAGGATCTGTTCCAGAGATTTCTTCCTGGAGTAGAGAAGAAAAAAAAAGGTAGAAGAAGTTTACGCTTTTCAAATGCATCGATGACTTTTATGTGCGGGGTGTCTCTTTTATGTGTGTACTGGTCCTCCCCTGTCCCTTCTTTGAGAAGCCGAACTCTTTTTTTTTGCTATTTTCTCCCAACAATTATGGTTTTTTAGTATGGCTGATGTATTTTAAGAATGGTAGTTTCTTATTAGCCGACAATAAATAGGGGAAATTCATAGGTCACGGGACAGTCAAATATTTCAGGGGTGGTAGATTAAGCGTATAGTTTTTTGTTAGGGTTAGGTGAACGTGCGAAAACCTTGGCCTTGGAAGAAACGCGATGAAGCACAGAAAACACGAAAAAGCCGCTCTTATAACCATCTAAAATATTGAAATGTCCCGTTGCGTCATTTGTGGTCTGCCAAAACGAAAGGACTGAAGTATTTCAGTTCACTAAAACCTCAACTGTTTATCAGTTTACTAAATATACAAATATGAAGCTTCTCTCTCTCTCTCTGACGATATCGGCCTAAGCAGAATGTTTCCATTAATCGTTCACATTACTGTGTTTCTTTTATCAATGAAACATTTTCATTTGTATGGTTTCCTTACGGCCAGGACGCTAGTATTGGGGTCTGAAATTTCGAAGCATGTAATTTTGTTTCGCTGTGTCCTAATTATATATTTTACATACTCCCATTATTACCACACACAATGTCACTAATATATTGGGACCCATGTCGACCCTGCCTTAAATGGGTACCACTTAGAGCCATGGGAAGCAAAGGCGACCGGTGTGATGTTGCCCACATCACCCACCGAGTACCCATTGGTCTATCAAATGTAGGTCTAGTCCCATATTCTCTCACAATACACTTGAATACGTGCTAAAGGGTTATTTGCTTTTACTTAAACTAATGTATTGTGAAAAGTGAAAATGCTGAAAATTCAAATATACGGATATGTAATAAGATCGAACGGTCTCTTAAAAACAAAAGTACAGGGCTCAGCGGAGGGAAAGAAGAGAAGAGGCAGACCCCAAAAATACTTGAATACAGAACGTGTCTGATTGGACAGCCCTCGGCATACGGCTGTGAAGTCCATCGCATCTTCCCATCAAAGGTGGAGGGAGCTGATCAGACAGTACACAGCAACTGATGACCCAGCGACATGCAATATTACGGGATGATGATAATGGATGTACTGTGAAAGCCATGAACACAAATTGTAATCTTCCTTAATACGTTAGAATCCAAAGTGAACCAAATCCGCGTGTTCTTTAAGAGTTAGCGTGTAATTTCTACGGTCCTGTTTTATGTTATAATTAATCTTATAACATTGTGGATCTCGTGTCTCTTTGTTTTGTTTACGTCATCAAACTGGTCGTCAAAATGTGTATGTATCGTTTCAAATTGCATTTACAGATATAAAATCTGTGTGTGTGTGTGCGTGTGTGTGTGTGAGTGTTTTTTTTTAAATGTATTAGTCTGCCCAAATTAGCATATTAGCAGATCTCGTGTACACAAATCAAGATAATATATAATGATATAAATCTAGGCCTGCGGCCTAGAGGTTATGAACACAGTTTCATAGGTACAACACACTGTGCTATAGTCAGCCAAGGTGATTCGGCAACAAACCGCTTTGCGTTGCTTTGGATAATGGACTGGGTGCCGAGCTGTTCATAAAGCAATGGCAAACTACCGAACATTGTTGTTGTTGGTACCTTGTCATGCGCGAGTGTTATATTGCGCTAAAGGAGGGCATGAGAATCATAGCCGGTGTCGACGGTGAGTTTGTCTAGCAAGACCCGCTCCCCCTGAGAAAAGTCTTTAACAATTAGAGCAACAGATTACAGAGACATTGTTGACATTTGCATGTACAGTGGAACTCAAATATTTGTCATTAATCCGACCCTGAGAGGGAAGACGAATATTTAAAAAGGCAAATATCCAACAAGATTTTTCCATAGAAATTTACTAAAAGTGGTTTTAATCCATACCAGTTCTGCTACCACTAAAAGATGGCGACAAGAGGACATACCAGCTCTTCTACCACTAAAAGGTGGTAACACGAGTTCATACCATCTCTTCTACTACTTAAAGGTGGTAACAAGAGGATATACCAGTCTTCTACCACTAAATTAAAGGTAGTAACACGAGGGCAAACCATCTCTTCTACTACTTAAAGGTGGTAACACGAGGACTCGCCAGTTATTTTACCACTAAAAGGTGCTAACAAGAAGACATACCAGCCCTTCTAACACTACAAGATTGAATCATGAGGACATATCACACCTTCTAACCCTATAAGATGGAATCATAAGCAAATACCAGCTCTTTACTGACAAGACCCCTAAAATGTAAATAACATAAAGTCAAACAATCGTTTTTCACTACAGAGTAAAGACATCTTACAGACCATGCCACGTGGCGTTGGTAATCATGTCTATCCACAACCTTCTGTAACATTTATTGACAATAATTGATGACACAGTTGTTCTTCATGCCACAATGCATAATTATTCAACATCCTAGCCAACTTCTCCCTTTACCTCTCATTCCCTCCAGCTTTTCTGCTGTCACGTCATAGTCTAGTTTTAACCATCTCATGATCTTTCCAAAAACTATGGAATGCATTCTGACATGGGTCGTAAGTTCTCTTTGGTGAAGATTTTAAGACAAAAATGTCTCTATCTTTTAAAAGAGCAGATCTGAGATCATGCAAGGTCTTCTACTCCAGACAGTGGCGATTTGAGAATGTACAAGTTCCAGAGGCGGGAGCCCGAAGACAACTTATCACAGACATTAGAAGGAGACAGTCATCATTTTTCGGCCACGTTATGAGAAGAGGGAAAAAAGAACATGTTGTAACCACTGGAAAGATCTATAGAAGGAGTGATGGAGGAAGACAACGAGAGAAGATACTTGGCATGGCATGGATGTGTGTCGGCACGAGAAATGATACACGCTGCACGAGATCGCAGATTATAGAGAGGCATGATCGCCCACGCCAGTCGGCAAGGCACCTGATGATGAAAATTACAAGTTCCGGGAGGAAAAACAAATTTCACGAGGACATACAAGCTCCTTAACCACTGCAGGCTATTGGAACACGCAAGGTCTTGTACCACGAATAGTGGAAATATGAGAATGTACAAGTCCCAGGAGGACATTCAAGTTCCAGGAGGACATACAAGCTTCTTGGCAACTACATGGTATTAGGACGTGCAAGTTTCTCTATCACAACAAGTTAAATATATAATTCCCTGTCTTGGCTCTAGGGCCGCAGTTTGTGGAGAAAAGGAATAGACATACTAGTCCGTAACAAGCATATTGTAAAAAGCGACTAACTGTGGATGCTTCCTTTAAAGTCGGGGTGCAACTGTCGGCGAGGCAAGGAGCCAACAGTCTGCATACAAATAAGCAAGATCTGTAAAATAGATATGCAGCAATACTCAAGTTCTGGAACAAGATCAAAGTCCAGAAGTGGACGAATAACCAGAACTTTACACGAGAGTTTACAGTGATCGCGAAGAAGAAGAGTACTAACCAATAATTTCTTTTCTGAAATACCACATCAGTATCATCAAGTGTCTTGCCAATCAGCATGAGCGATCCACAACCTGCTATTTTAAACAGAATGTATCAGTCTATTTTTGCACAGAAGAAGAGCGAGACAATAGGCAACAGATGGAAAAAGAACTACAGGCAACTGCAGACAAAGTAACTGAGTGGTGTGTGGAAAGGGGTGTTGTCATCAACCCAGAAAAGGCGGCTGTGTTATGGTGTTATCTGGACAATAGAATGGAAAGAGCTGATTTTCCAAGCCGCAAAATTGGTAACAGTAACATAAAAAAAGAAAAAAGAAAAAAAAAAAAAAAAAACAAAACGGAGGTACCTGAGTATCACTTTCGATAGAAGCCTGCCCTTTAGGGATCTTGTGAAGGCAGTTGCGGTTAAATGCCAAAAAGGAATTAATGCTCTCAAAATTATGGCAACAATGGACATGGAACAAAGAATGTTGTTCAGAATGTTCCAGCACGTGCTGGTGATAAATTATGGTCTTGGAATGCTCACCATTTCAAAGAGTCAGCTGATGAAACTTAAACGCATACATAATGAAGCTATGCGAGTAATTATGGGATGTACAAGAGATACCCTCGTTAGTATGTATTCGATATATGCTTGCATTGCCGACTGTGGCATATAAGCTCAAAGTTCTGCAAGCAAAGTCATATCTTAGAGTAGCTGCAGACAAGAAGCATCTCTTGCAAGAAACCCTGGGTAGAGCTAAGGGTCACAGACCGAAAAGTGGAAGGTCTTGGATAGCGCAAGTTGAGGACACAATTGGCCATGTGTGCAGGCTTGATAAATTGGTGCGAGATGAGGAGTGGATCAAAGTGTCTGAGCAAGTTTCAGACTTGTGTCGGGTTCTTTTCACTTCAGATCGTGAGTGCAGGGACTGGCCAGCTGGTGCTGCAGAATCAGAAGTTCAACAAATAATTCATGACAATTCCAGCCCAAGTGATGTGATTATCTATACAGATGGCTCTGTGTTAAGGGGCAGACGAAGAGGCAAGGGCGTTCATATAAAAAGCAAAGAGACGTCACTTAGTGTAACAAAGTCTGGCACATGATATCACAAGAATGAAGGTGGAGGCAGTCACTGCTGCCTTCTGCTGGCTTGAGAATCAGCTTCACAGACATGAAAACGTGGGTTTTCAGTGGACCAAAAAGGTGGAAATTGCTAGGGGCTATATCGGGGCTATAAGGTGGGTGTTAGTGAAGTTCCCACCCTATATGGTTAATTTTCTACTCAGTTAACCGAGCTGTATGTGGTTTGGCATTGTCATGAAGAGCAGTACTCCTCTGGTAAGCAGGCCTGGATGTTTTCTTAAAACTGCATCACGAAGCATCGACAGAACTCTACAGTATGAATTAGCATTCACATGGTGACTCCCCCCCCCCCCCCCTTTTTTTTTTTTTAATTGGTTAAAAGCATGCTTTGATTCGGGCTTGTAGTGATGCACTCATGGTTCATCCCCAGTAATCCCGTTCAGCATGTCTTCTCTTTCATCTGCGTATTGACAGAGATGCTGTAAGGACAGGTCTAATCTGTTCATTTTGTGTTAGTCCGTTAATTGTCTGGGTACCCACCTTGAGCTCACTTTCTTAAATTTCAATCGATCATGCAGTATGTTGTATGCAGAACCATGCTAGCACCCTATTGCAGCTGCTACAGAAGCAACTTTTACTCGCCTGTCATCTCCACCCGCTGTACGGATGCACCTGTTGCAATCTCAACAGGAAGACCAGATCGGACTTAATCAACAATTTTGTAGGTCTGTGAAGAAATTTTTACCCGGCTATGCACCGCTTTACGAGATAACAATTTTCATATTAATGTAATTTATAAATGAAAAATGCGTATCAGCACTTTGTTCTTTGAGGCTACACTTCTTAAGTACAGTCGCCATTTTTTTTTCCTGCGAATGCGCTTACAACGCCTATCGCCACCTAACAAACGGAGACATAAAATTTCATGTTGGTGTCACCTAATGTCACCTTTAGAAACCACCAACTACATTTTCATGTCATCCAATAATCATTTGTGACTTTTTTTTTTTTTTTTTCATCGAACACCGGCTGTGAATTCCAGTGGAAGGTCCCGGTTAATCGTCCGCTTGGACTTTTGGCCTTCACCTGGACCTGATTTTTGCGTGTACAACCGTTTTTAATTTCCCTGCCTCTTGGGCAGCTGTACGCCGACTTCGAAGGAAGACGTCAGGCCTATTTCTAGGGTGACTGTGGCCATTGTTTTGTGTGGGTCGAGACTGCCTGATTTGTGTGGTGTCCGCCTTGTCTCCTTCGTCGCAGGTATTGCCCCCGGAGTACCCCTTTGGGGCAACCCCCTGTGGAACAGTTGGCCCTCAAGGGAAGGCAGGGGCAGATCATGGGCATTCCCCGCCATCCAAGGAGGCTTCCATGCATGCAGAGCCGGCACATGGCGCTCTGGTTCTGGGCTCACCAAGGAATCGTCACGTCCTGCACATGCCTGCTTAACCTCACAACCGTATCAGGCCTCCCGCTCGACAGGGGCTGCGCCCTCTGGAAGTCAGCGGGGAGCAGCCCGTTGGTTTTGGACTTTTGTGACCACACAGATAGGTACATTAGCCCGGCAGAATTTCACATCCTGAATCAGGCATATCGTTATCAGTTTTGTCCCCAACACTCGGGCGAGTGGGGTCTTTGGGTATGGACATTCGGCCTTTTGCATTTCAGTGCAAATTTTGGTGGTCAGATTTTGATCCGTATGATCTAGTTTTGTCGGACATTTAGGCTTAGCCATCCGATGGATGGTTGCTGTTGTGGTGTACCCCAGCGCGGTGACGACGACACTGAGGGTTAACCGAGGATGAACGTGACTGGCCAGCCTATGGATGGTTGCTGTTGTGGTGCACCTCAGCTCGGTGACGACGACACTGAGGGCCAACCGAGGATGCACAAGGATGGCCAGCCCATGTATGGTTTCTGTTGTGTTGCATCTCAGCGCGGTGACGACGACACTGAGAATTAACCGAGGATGAGCATTGAGCAATGTTCTCTTTACTCAGCAGTCTTTTAACCAAGGGTTGTGATTTTAGCTGTACTTTTGTCGAACCTACTCATGTTCCTAATCTCCTTATACACATCATGTTGGACTTAACTTCCCCTCACGCCTGTGACATAAATCACCGCGCCACATCATTTGTGACTAACTTATTGGCTACCACATTTAAAACTAGCTTTCTTTACATTTAATCAGAATTGAAATTCAATTTAAAAAAAATATCTAAATATTGTTAAGCAGAGAGAAAACTATTTGAGTATTTCTGCAGCTGCAGAAGAATTGGGTAATGCACAAAGATCAAGGATACAATTTGAAACTAAAGGAAAACGATTTTAATCTCCACATTTCTCTGTTGAAATTGTGAGCTAAATTATTTATGATCCCGCCTGCCCCGCCATTACCAGCATACACACACACTTGTGTGATGTATGTATGTATGTATGTATGTATATATATATATATATATATATATATATATATATATATATATATATTAATTAGTTAGTTAGTTAGTTGGGTTATCCTCATTGCACTCCGGACATGTCCATAGGTGCTCAGATCCTCCCCTCAGTATGAACCCCAACGTCCGATGGCTAAAAGTACCAGTTCTATGTTGATTAACAAGTCTTCTGGCGTGTCTGGTGTGCGTCTCGTTTTTTGCTGTACCGATCTTAATTCCCAAGTCTGCCATTCTGGCGAGTGATGTTGATTCACTGCCACCAAAGTCCTCTATCCTTCCCATTTCTCTGAGGGCATTGATAATATCAGCATGATCCATAGGCTGACCGTCGGTAGTGATAGCGGATCGAGCCAACCTGTCAGCTCTTTCATTTCCATCGACGCCTGCGTGTCCCGGAACAAAAATAAAGGTGACTCCACGCACAGTGGACTTCTGTAATGATTAAAGCCATTGTCTTCGCACTGAACCTGCCTGAACCCTCCGGATCATACTCATTGAATCACTGAGTATACACACGCGGGTGTATTTTTGTGTTTCAAGCCAGGCAAGCGCTTGCGTCACTGCCA
This sequence comes from Candidula unifasciata, assembly GCA_905116865.2. Classification (NCBI taxonomy): domain Eukaryota; kingdom Metazoa; phylum Mollusca; class Gastropoda; order Stylommatophora; family Geomitridae; genus Candidula; species Candidula unifasciata. Next base: position 61,770 of record CAJHNH020001383.1, on the reverse strand, counting down.
TCACCTCCATCGTCATGCTGCTGGTTGTCATGGAGAAGGCGCCGTTGGCTTCTTTGACGGTTCTGCCCGCTAAGCGTGCTGTAAATGCCCATGCGCTTCTTCTTTGGCGTATAACGGATCCGTCTGTATAGATTATTGCATCTGCTTCGTCTGAATTTTCACAGATGAGAGCGTTGACCTCTGCATTAACAGCAACAGGATTCTCTTCTCTACATAGCCTGTTGAGTGTGACAATACGGGAAAATGTACAAATAAACGCCTGAGGCATAGGTATCCATTCTGCACCAGGTATGATGTCGGTTAGGCTGCATATTTGCCTAATAACATCTTCTGTCCGACCTAGCCACGATTTCCTCCTCTTCAGTCTGTCGCCCTTTTCACTAAAAAGCGCTTGATGCAGTGGGTGTTTCTTATCAGCATATATTTTGAGATATGCCCGAGCCCTCCACATCCTGATCCTTTGGTTCATTGTTGGAAAGTCAAGTAGATACCTCATTGCTCCACAGGATGTGTATGCAGTGGGTGTTTCTTATCAGCACATATTTTGAGATATGCCCGAGCCCTCCACATCCTGATCCTTTGGTTCATTGTTGGAAAGTCAAGTAGATACCTCATTGCTCCACAGGATGTGTCTCTTGTACATCCCAAAATAATGCGCATGGCTTCATTTTGCACGTTTTCGAGTCGTTCAATCTGGGTAGCACTGACAGTGAGGATGGCCAGAGCGTATTCAATGGGGGAAAGGACCAGACCGTAGAATAGAAGTATTTGTAGTCTTTGCTATATATTGGAAGCAGCCATAATCCTCATTGCAGATAGACCTTTGCGTGCCTTTGTTATCACATGGTCAACGTGTTCCCTGAATGACAAGCTGCGATCGAACCTCACCCCGAGAAACGCCATAACATTGGTTCTGATCAATACATTATCACGCATTTTCACTTCTGGTAAGTCCGACTTGACAATGTGATTGTTTAAAGAGAACCATGACACTGATGCCTTCGAAGGATTGACATAGGCATTGGAACCATCACACCAGGCGGCAATTCGATCGAGTTCTTTGTGTATAGTGCTGGCGATCTCCTGTCTATCACGCCCTCGTCGATAAATCAAAATGTCATCAGCAAATGACAAAGTCCTTCCCTTTCTATTCAACTGCTGCTCAGTGATCATCACCGTATAAACGTTGAATAAGACTGGTGATAGCGGTGATCCCTGTGGCAAGCCTGGACATATCGTTTGCGGTTCTGAGGACCAGCTACCACATCTTAGTACAATCTTTCTCTGGAACAGGACCGCAGCAATCCAGCGGATCAGAATAGGATTAACTTCTAGTTTAAGCAGTAATTGCATTAAATAATCATATGGTACTTTATTGTAGGCATCTTCTAAGTCCAACACTGCCGCACATGTCTCTTCTTTAATCTGAAATCCCTGGTACACATCGTAGGCGAAAACTGCAGCATTGAACCATGTTTCTTTATTTAACCTGTACCCTCCAAGTGTTGGTGGCAACTTATCATGTAGTTCCAAGTAGGTGGTCAATCTTTGTGCGACAATTTTTTCCAAAAGTTTGCCAACAGTATTCTGCATCGAGATGATTCTGTAGCCGCAGATCTTTGAGTGGTCTTTATTAGGCTTTGGTAGTGGGAACAAATAACTATGGAGCCATTCCTCTTGTATCTGGCCACTCTGGATGCTGATATTGAATTCCTTTGCCACGCTTTTTAAATCAGTATTCGACATCATCAGCATGTCGTTGTATCGGATGCCGTCAGGGCCTGGAGCAGTGCTGCGCGATTTCTTGAGGCAAGTTCTTAAGGTATCTGCAGTGATTGTGAGATCAGTGCCTAGCACAGTGTTCTCGCACAGCATCGACAGTTTCATCTTAACCCCTATTCTTGTAGCTTCGTCTTTTTGGTAAGTTTGCTCCAAGTAGCGCGCCAGAAGGGTTTTTCCTTTATCAGCATCAGTTCTCTGCCATATCAGGTCTGTACCCTGAAAATCAGGGATACCCCTTGGTCGTGCGGCACCGTGCAAGCTCCGTTGAAGGCACCAGAATGTCACAAGAGATCCCTCGGAGCAAACGCTCTTGTAGAATTCGTTCCATTTCGCTGTCTTAGCTTCCTTCGCAATTAACTTGAAAGCCACTGTCTGCTTGTTGACCTCATCTTTCAGACTGATCAGGCGTTCAGAAAGTGACGGATCAATTTTCCTTGCCTTTTGCCATGCCTTGACAGCTTTCCTTTTTTCTAGCCACGCCATGTTGACTACTTCATTCCACCATGGTGGCTGGGCCCATCTCTCCCGCCGTCTGCGATCTGCTCTTGTTTTACGTCGTCGGATTTTGCTAATGGCATCTTGCCCTGTACGGTCATATATAAAAGCAGGCACATTGATTACATGACCTTTGTTGTTGCTCTTCTCTACCAGGACGACGCAAGGAAAGTGATCACTGTCGTGGTATCCCAATGTGCTCCACCTGCATCCTGAAGCAATGGAGGGAGATACTAGGGCCAGGTCAATTACGCTGTCAGAATCCCCTTGTCGTGTTGCCATTCACACACACACACATATACACACACACACCCACCCACACATGTATGTGAGTGTGTGCGTGTTTTTTAATAAGAAGTTTTTATCGTTTTTAAACTATGAATGGGAAAAAAAAATGGAAACTTTTTTGTGCATTTTAGTACCGTTTCGAAATAATTTGGTACTTTTCCCTAAAATCATACTGCCGATTGGTCTGTAAAAATATGGGTAGTCTTCCCTAATGCCAGATGCGCCTAAGGCGCAAAAAAGGATCTCTAATTCCCGAAAATATTTCGACAACCCTGTCGACGCCCCCCCCCCCCCCCCCCCCCCCGAGTCTCTTGTATAATGGGTGACTCTTTGGTGAAAGAAAATGTCAAATTGTATCCTGATTCATGATCTCTTCTGTACAGAGATTAAAATGGCGGCGATAGTGAACCCTGATCTTGATCGATGTAGATCTCAAGCGACTTTTGATCCTTTGCTGCTCACTTATTTTATTTATGATGGACCTGAAAAGACTAAACGGAGACGTTTCTTACGTAAGTATTATCGGATTTTCACTATCGGTGCATGTAAATAATGATCATTAATAACACACACACACACAAATGTATCTTATTTAGTAGGGTTAGCCGATGTGTAGTGGCTAGACTCTCGCCTGTGGGCAGATCGGAAGACATTTGTTTTTCATAAGTAACCTTGGCTCCTAGGTTGACACCGCCTCAAATGGGTACCAGATAAAGTCCTGGAAAGTAAAGTAAAGGCGGCTCTCCTCCGAACTTCTACCCGATATTATAGCGGTCATAAAATATCCTTACGGGGCTGAGGCATATGTAAAATGCGGACTGTCTGCCAAGGAACAAATCGCGGCAAAACTAGGATTACTTGACAATTTCAAGAGACGCAACATTGCAGACGATAGTAGCAGGCGATATTAGCGACCGTTGACAATTTGGAGCGTTTCTGCAGACGATACTAGCAGATGATAATAGCGATTAAAAACGCGATTAAACTCACCGCCGAGCGTATATCACCCGTGCCGCGGATGGGGGACTAAACTAGGTGACTGGGACTCACCGAGAAAATTAATTGGAGGAAGTTGCAGGAGATGCGGTAGCTGCTGCTGGTGAGTCCCAGCCATTAGTTTAGCTCCCATCTGCGCCGCGCGTAGCGGCACAGGGGATATGGTCGGCGGTGAGGCATAGTCTCAGAAACAGGTCCGCAATTAACATATCGCTGAGACCCTGTTAGAGCATTTGTTTCCTTATACGGAGCCGGCATATTTTTAATAGGACTGAGCCCCGTAAGGATATTTTATGGCCGCCATAATATCGGGTAGAAGTTCGGAGGAGAGCCGTAAAGGCTACCGGCGTGATGCTGGTCACATTACCTATTGGTCACCAAGTGCCCAAGAAGCCCTATTGGCCTAAGATGTCTAAAGGCAAAGGAGAGGAAAAGGTGTCCTTTACTTTACTACCTATGCTACCTAGCTTCACTTGTGAGTATATTCTGAATAAATGCTCTCTATCTTCACTTGCCAGTACATTCTTTATTCTAAATATTTATCTATGCTCCAAAGCTTCACTTGCCAGTATATTCTGTATAGATAATCTATGATCCTTATCTTCACTTGCCAGTATATTCTAAATAGATAATCTATGCTCCCTAGCAAGCTTCACTTGCCAGTATATTCTGAATAGATATCTATGCTTCCTAGCTACAGTTGCCAGTATATTCTAAACTTAGCTATGCTCCCTATCTAGCTTTGCTTGCGAGTATATTGTAGAAAGAACAAATTTTTCAGTAAAATATATTGTGGCAACAAAATTATTTTATATAATCTATGCTCCCTAGCAAGCTTCACTTGCCAGTATATTCTAAAAAGATATCTATGCTTCCTAGCTACAGTTGCCAGTATATTCTAAACTTAGCTATGCTCCCTATCTAGCTTCGCTTGCGAGTATATTGTAGAAAGAACAAATTTTTTAGTAAAATATATTGTGGCAACAAAATTATTTTATAAAATATAACATCTGTTCAAAAGGTGTCTAATAAATAAAACAGTTAATCAGCTGGAGGTCTGTAAACATTATCCCCTTCTCTGTTGCCTTGCTTCTGAGTTGAGTGCTTGGTGTAACACTGTGAGCTTATGTGGGTGCAGAGCGAGCTTTTATGATTTACCATTTGTGCCAACAGTGAGCTGCAACTTCTAGTATGGAACCATTATTTTTGTCACATCTGACAGCTGCCTTATGCATTTTTACTTTGAGTGTGAAAGCTGCAAGTTTTTCACTGGTTTTCAAATGCCACAGTGATTGACATTTTATGTGATTTCCACTGGCAAAAGAGCCGATCAGTTATGGGGTCACCCCTCTGCAGTGAAGTCCGAACCTCGACTAACTCACCCACTACTTGGGACAACATGCACTTCTGACAGCAGTCCTGTACACCAGGTACTGATAATTAAAAAAAAAAAATATGAGCTAAGCATCCTATCTTCATGTACAGAAGTGAATCATGGATAGTTGGTGAATTAGTGAAAACTTATTTGGAAGCTGTGGAGATGTGGTTTTACAGAATAATGTTGTGAATACCCTGGACAGAAAAAAAGGGTTATAAAGATGTCTTGTAAGAAACTGACTCATAAAGAGAACTCATTGCTCACATCAGAAAGAGACAATCTACATTCTTTGGTCATGTCATAGAAAGAAATAAAAAAACTGGAGTGCGAGTGACAGTAGAAATGTTGGAGGGGAAGAGGCACAGAGAGAGACCAGAGAAAAGAGGCTGAACAGTTTGACATCACGGCATATGGATCATCTGTGTCAGAGTTGATTGAAAGTCCACGAGACAGAAGATTGTGGATAGACATGGGTCTATCACCACTCGGCAAGAACTTTAAGAAGCATCCTCATCTGACTGATGTGTCACTGGATTAAAAATGCACATTTGCTTGTTTACTTACTAATTTATAAAGGCTGCACTTGATCAATGACCTCATCATTTAGACTGATTGAGGACTTTCAAGATCTAGTTTGCACTGTAGTTTGCATCACTGTGCTGCCATCTTAGAAGTGATTATACCACTTTGTTTATTTGTGTGGTAATCATGGCATTATGAGGAGCGGCTGGCCGGATGGTTAAGAATGCAGAGCTCTCATGCTGGAGGCAGGGTTCAAATCCTCCGTAAGGCTGGAGATCCTCACATATAGTGACAGCAATAGCCATGCGGCCATAAATCCTCAGATTAAACACCTTCCCCACCTACACTGCAGAACTGGTAAATACATTCGGTAACGGCAGTTTAGATCATGGCAGCGTTGCTGAATATTTTTTGAATCTGCCAAATGGTTTCCATTTAGGTAAAGAAGACTTACTGGAGCGTGAAGTGTTCACATATTAGACTAAGTTATATGGGGTTGGAGGCCAGTTTCCTTCATCCCTTTTCCTTCTCAGGAATGGGGCTACCACCCATTTTTATAAAACTGACTAGATCTCAGAACCATATTGATTGGGTAAAAATTATACTGCCTGTGCCTGGGATAGAACCTGGGCCAGCCTTGTCAGGCACATACTCCAACTATTTTGTCACTGTGACATCAAAATAAATAGTGGGAAATCTAGTTATTTAAATACTTAGAGATAGATGAATCATATGAAATTCCTGTTTGGGTTCCGATACTCTGTTTTTAGAAAAATGGGGGGGGGGGGACAACAGAATAGACCCACAAGCATGTCATAAAAGGCATCTAAAGATATGCTGAGATAGGATGTTTTGAACTGATAGGTGCACGTATCACAGCCTAGCTGTAAACCCCAAACACAGCATTCCAGCTGTCCTTTTAAGGGTGAACACTGAACAAGAAGAAGATTTGTATGGAGAGGACATGTTTGGAGCTGCAGAAAATGACAGAAGATAGTGCAGCTTAGTGTGAATTGATCGGGAGCCTATGCCTTAGTGGGGGATAAAGAAGAAAACATCTTGTATGATTCCAGATTCAGTAAAAAAATATATGGTGTTTACAGACTGAATTATTTAGTTTAAGATGCAATATATGTTTTTGTAGATTATTTAGTAGTTGTCGGCACGGGTAATTAATACATTCAGTTACTTAACTCTTTCAGTCCCACTGATGTGTTGCTTCAGCAACTTTATATTGAAAAGTATGTGTTTTTTAAAATCACATTTCCCTGTGTGGGTTTCAGGGCCCCTTATAGGGCCACTGCCTCCCCAACAAGCATGTCGTAAGAGTCAACTAATTGGGGGCTTCCTCCGAAGTCAGAATGCATCTGCCTGAGAGGCAAGGAAGCAACAATCTGTGTACAGTTAAGTCAGATTTGTTAAATGGATGTGCACACAACACTCAGGTTCTGGAACAAGACTAAAATCCAGAGGTGGACAAACAACCAGAACTTCCCACCAGAGTTTACAGCTGGTGAACGCAAAGAAGAAAGAAGAAGAAAATAACATTCTTAGCCCAAGGATGGGTGAAATACTATAACTTTAGAACATAGTGAGTTAAAAATAATAGCTGTAATCAATGGGTTATAAAAACGTAACCGTGCAATAGTAAAGTAAAGAAATATAGACCATGTATAAAACACTAATAAACCTACAGTGAATTGCCTGGTACTGATGGAGTTGAGAAAATTTTCACAAGATTTGTCAGTCCATTTCATTTACTTAAATTGAATTCCCTGAAATAGAACATTTGGCTCTGAAAGAAAGCAAGAAGGTTAATGATTGCCAACTCTCTGAACTCAGCAAAGAAGAACAGTATGAAGTTGCCTTACAGAAAGTTACTGCCACCTACCGCAGGATATTTGAGCTGGGTCTACAAGACCCGGCTGATATTAGCCTGTATAGAAAGTAAGTGAGAGCTTTTGTACTCTATAGTCTATGTTTATATCATGTGTGATTCATACATTCTACATTCTTTGGTCATATGATGAGGAGGAGGAAACTGGACAGTATGAAATTTGAAGGGGAGGAGAGGCAAAGGGAGACCAAGAGAAAAGATGCTGGATAGTTTGATATCATGGCACGGAGGATCATCTGCATCAGAGTTGATTGAAAGTACACAAGACAGACGGTTGTAGATAGACATGACTACCAAAGCGACATGACATGGACTTTAAGAAGACGAAGGGCTGATAGCCTCCTCCTCTATCGACTCATAATGAAAAGACAGTATGAGTCTAAAGTACAAAAGAAAGAGGTACTGTATATTCATTACATTGAATGTTAGACATATGTCTAGTCAGTTACCATCAGAGAAGCTAGTTAGCTTCTGTATACCAGTAGTTGATAAAATAAATAATGTATGGTGTCCCATACGCTTCCATGCATAAGAAGAAAAAACATATCCTCATTATTACAAGCATAACACCAGCTGTATGTGTCATTTAAAACACATTTCAGTGCGTGTTCTTCACTGCTGAAGATGTATGTTATTCAGCAGAGAAGAACACATATTGAAATGTGTTTTAAAAGACACATACTTCATATTACATAAATAAAAAATGTTTATATTTCCTATGTATGGAAACATATGAGACCCTGTAAATATATTTGTGAATGCTAAGACATAAAACTGACTGTTCCTGGGGTTTTATCAGAATCACACAGCAGTTACTGTAAAGCCAGTTATGCCTGTCGTAAGAGGCCACTGAGTCATAATTGAAGAGCTCCAGACTGTAGGTTCCATGGCCCTTTTTGTCAGTTTTTTTACCTGGAAGGGGTGGGGGGGGGGGGGGGCAGGAGCTACCTCCGTCTTAATAAGCATGTTGTAAAAAAAATAAGTACTTAAGGATTTGCTGAAATCTGGTGTGTTTGTCCGAAAGCACAGATAGCTGTGAACCGCAACATATTACGCCACCCGTTTTTTAAAAAATACGAACATAGAAGAAGAATAAATAGTAAAGTAAAGGACCCTTTTCCATACCTTCAGGCGTATTGGGCATATAGGGCTAGACCTCTATATTATAGACTAATCGGCACTAGCTGGGTGATTTGGTTAACATCACACCGTCTGCTTTTACTTCCCGTGATCGCACCTGGTATCCTCTCAAGGCTGGGTCGACCTGAGAGCCAAGTTCAGTTTTTTTTAAAGTCCGGCTCCATCTGGATACAGACCCAAACTTTCCGATCCATGTGTGAGTGTCTAGCCGCTACACCATGGCAGCTCTCACAAGAACAATGGAAGCACATAATTCTTTCAAAGCAATTCCATTTTTTATGTATTCTTAAAACAGGAGTTGTTAATTATTGCAGGTAAGATGTAGATTCCAGGGCCACATTGAGTGAATGGCGAATAGACCCGCTGCCCCCTAGCAAGCATGTTGTAAGAGGCGACTAATTCAGGGTGTTTCTTTAAAGTTCATCTACCAGAGAGGGGAGGAACCAACAGTCTGCACACTAATAAACCAACTCTGTAAAACAAATATGCAGGCAAAACTCAAGTTCTGGAACAAGATCAAAGTCCAGCAGTGGACAAACAACCAGAACTTCCTGCCAAAGCTCACACCTGGAGGACACTAAGAAGTACAATAAATGTGAACCACTATTGACTGTTGGTGATAATGGTATATTTGTCACCTATCCTTCCACTCCGCCCTGTCACCATCTCTGTGATACTTTCAGCTGCCAAATATTAATGCCAGTCTGTCCATTGAAAGTAGCATAAACTGACATTATCAAGTAATACTAAGCAACTTCAAATGAAATCTTAAAAAGTGTTACAGAAATTACAAAAACCGTGCCATTGTCTTCTAACCTGTCACTATTGTTGTTAAGGATGTCAACAATGTTAAATTAATGTCATCACATGTTAAATTAATGTCATCACCTGCAGATAAACATACAGACACATTGACATCAGGACAGTTTAAATATGGCCACCCCACTTTTGACATGGGCCAAAAAGGAGCAGTGTTTTGTATTCTTTTTTTATTTTTTTTTTATTAGTGTAGGGGTGAAACCTATAGAAATTTATTGGCGAAGGAAGCTCCAGTCTGGTGATGCATATCTTTCAGTCCAGCAATATTTTAAAAGCAGTTTAAAAAAACAGCTTGGAATACACTAATTTCAAGTTATTGGACAATGAAAATTGGTACATGAACCAATTCTAAATTACATACAAAGACAGCAAATCAAATGGTTTGCCCACTTGGAGAGAATGCCTTCTGATGCTATACCATACAAGGCATATACCAAAAGAGAGGGATGCAGAGCAAGAGGTAGACCAAGAACAATATGGAAAGATAACATCAGAGAAAGTCTACAGCACCACAATGTTTCTATGGTTGAAGCAGGCAAAAGAACACGAAGCAGGACCTTACATCTCCCTTGATACCTGAAGCAGTAAAAGAGGATGTAAAGAAGAAGAAAGTGGTTACATACCCAAAAAAAAAAAAGCCACACAGTATGTTCTTTATGTTTTTGATATGTTGTTCGACACACTGTAAGTGTAAAAAGGCAAAGGAAAACAAAAATCAATCTGTGTCTGAGGGAAAGCAAAGGTTGTTTCTGGTCATTTAAAAAACAAACAAAAAATGTAATGCTTGTGGTAAAGTGATTGGAACTGAAAACAAAGCTACTTAATTTGCATGTGCACAGCGTATGGTTTAGAAAGGCAAATCTGTCACAAATGGAGAAAACACTAAGAAAGTTTTTTTAAGTAATACTGAAATTTGTAGTAATTTGTTGGTGTCATGATTAAAGAAACAATACTGATTTTATTAGAAAAGTGCCAGCTCTTTGCAAAGTCACCTAGGAAGCCCTTTGCTAAAATGGCTGCAAAGGTTACACACATAACCAAAAAAATATGCATGCACACACACAGACACAAAAACGATTACAAGCTGTTGTATTTATTGTTGCTCTTAATGAAGGTGTCAGTGTGAACAGTTCAGCCATAGTTACATAATACTGAGTCAATGGCTAATTATGGTGAATTGTGCTACTTGATACCTCTTAATCTTAAACCAGTGGAGAGATGTTGAACAGCATTTGTGGGCATTTAAAAAAAAAAAAATGAGAACATTGACATGAATAAAATATTTAGTAGGTTTTATGTGAAACCTCTCCAACACTTAATGCCCAGGTGATCTGATTATCTATACAGAAGGTTCAGTGTTGAGAGGAAAGAGAAGTGCTTGGGGGTTCATAGTGAAAGCCAATGGAAAATCTTTAGTGCAAGACAGCCTTAGCAAACGACCCCACAACATCTAGCATTAGATTGGAGGTGGAGGCGGTAACTGCAGCTCTCCGGTGGCTAGAGAAAAAGATGCACACGCATGTCTACGATATTCTGAAAGCATGATGATGAAGGTGCAGAGTGGCAAGCTTCACTCGGAAGGTCACGGGTAGTAAGCATACTTTAAATCTTGTCTCCAAGCCATGCCGGCGTGGTGGGTAATGAACAGGCAGACAGATTAGCTGGATCTGCACCACTGGGTGGTGAATTGATACATGACAAGGCAGATGTGGTCAAGGCCCTTTGGAAACAAGCAACGGAATCAGTAGAGAAAGAAGATTATTATGACCTGTAGAGAATGAGGCACCTGGGTGTAATCAGAGGGTCTGGCCGTGTCACTACACTCAGAGTAAAGACAGGACGAACATATAAACAGATTTTGACCAGTGCCATCAGTATTGAAACTGCGCTGGCTGCTGAAGATGAGGACAGAGCACACATAGGAATGCCATGAGTGTTATGATGTCAATTCTTGACTCATCTCAACTCAACAACTCATTGAACACTTTTGTAGACATTTTGAGATTTTTCCCTTCATAGATTATGGCCCTTTATTGACCACAAGCAGTTGGAGTCTCTTCTACAGTAAATGGATAATGAATGAATGATTAATTCAGTTAGTCAGCAGTTGACTTCACTACACTCAAGACATTCCCATGCAAGTTTGCCCCTTTCTCAGTAGCCCAGGCTGATAGTGACAGCTGCAACCTGATTAAAATCTGTCTTTTCCCCTTTAGATTAACAATATGTCTGTTTTTTCCTATCTGCACTGAAAATCTGCCCATGTTTTGCCCTCAACATTAAAAATATATATATGTTATTTTCCTCTTTACATAAAAAATGTGTCTGTCATTTCCCCTCTACAATAAAAAACTGCCTGTCTTTTGCCCTCTACATTATAAATATGTCTGTCTATTCCCCTTTACAATGAGAAATGATCCAGTCACTATACTGACTCCCAGCTGCATCAGTCTCTCCTGATATGGATACTTTGTACTGTCCATATTTTTTAATATTTCACAAACAGGTTACTGTACTTTCTGTAATCATATTAAATATTAAAATGTTAACAAAATCATTAGTCTAAAGCGTTTATTTTGCATTTCAGTCTTTATTCACCTTATATGCTTAATGATAGTAGATTTTGTCATGAAGATAACCATTTGAATTAGACACTGATATAGCAGCTTGATAATCTAGACTTTGTGGATAACCTTGCTCTCATATCCCACACTGTAGATAAGATATAGATAGATTAAAGGCACTTGATTGGTCATATCAGCTAGGGCTAAAGATTTATTAGGGCAAGACAGAGATAATAGGAATAAATAAGGTAAATGGCAATCTAAACCCTTGGTAAATTACATGATATAGTTTTAAAAAGGGACCCTTTTCCACATCTTGAGGCATATAAGGTTAGACCTGTGTTTTATAGACCAGTCAGCATTTGGTGGGTGGTGAGGTCAGTATCATGGCCGCAGCCTTTACTTCCCTGGACTTTGTCTGGTATCTTTTTAAGGGTATCATGGTGGCAGCCTTTACTTCCCTGGACTTTGTCTGGTATCTTTTTAAGGCAGGGTTGACCTTGGGAGCCAAGGTCATTTTTGACACATGCAGGCTCTGCCAGGACCTGAACCCACGACTATCGGATCCCCAGGCAAGTGTCTAGCTGCTACACCATGGCGGCTCCCCAAAATTACATAATACACTTCAAAATTAGAATCATGAATCTCTGTGTGGGTTTTGGGTCTCCATTGTGAGGAAAGCAAGAACAGACCCACACTGCCTCCCTAGCGAGCATGTAATAAGAGTTGACTAATTAGTTGTTTTCTTTGAAGTAGAAGTGCATCAACCAGTGTGATAAGGAACCAACAGTCTGCATACAGATAAGCCTAATCTGTAAAATGGATGTACATGCAAAACTTAAGATCTAGGGCAAGACTCTAGGGGGTGATGGGGAAAATGCTAGTGCTTCAGTTGTACAGTGTTAGATGTGTCTGTTAGTATAGATTCTGTACTCGTACAGAGTTGTGATAATTTTTTTGGGTGTCACTCTGTAAGATTTTTCAAAGTCATACATCATCAAACTGTTCAGTAATATCTTCACCTGCACTTTCCAAAGAAAAATCCAGAAAATCTTCCATAGCACCAGAAAAATCCTCAAAAATATTGCCACAGCATTCTTTGCCGTGACAAAATATATGTCGAAGTGTTGTTGGCATGGGAGCTCACCATGAAGATTTGTGAAATAAATTTTTTACTGTAAGCACAACAGAGTTGTTTCCCTTAAAGAAACATAGGAAAATTAATGCACTTCAGCTACAGCTAATGCAAAAATCGTGATTTCAATATGGAGGGGAGCTTCAAAAGTTAGTCGCAGCAGGTGTACTCAAAGTGCTGTTATGGTAGTCAGTGGGTTAAAAAGGTTTCATTGTATGTCCTTTCATGTATTGAATTTGTTATTGCTGGTATTGAAAACATTTATTTATTTTTCTTTTTCAGCACCTTCATAGAGGGCCACCCTTTTGCTATACATGTTTTGGCATTTCTACCAGCTGTGCAGAAATTAGCTTCAGAAGAGCAGAAAGCAAAATGGCTTCCCTTGATAGAAAGGTTTCAGATGATTGGCACTTATGCCCAGACTGAACTAGGCCATGGTAAGTGAGCAGAGCATGTGGACAAGTTTGTGATTAGTTTGTGAGATGTTGACTGTGTATCTTAGAAAGGTAATGGTCAATTTAAAAAAAGTAAATTTCACCTTTAAACATTGGGCCGCTCGTGCTGATTTTGGAGCCATAAAACCACTGCTATTTAGTAAGGATATCATAAAAAGTGACTAATTAAAGATTTGCTGTAATTGAAGTGTTGGACCAAAAGTCGCAGATATTAGAGCTTAGCTGTATACAACAACACATTTTGCCAGCTGACCTTTCAAGGGGCACACACAAGAATACATATGATCATAGGGATGATAGCACAGTTTTAGAGGCATGCTAGCACAATGTCATAGCCATGCTGGCAGTTTCATAGCTATACTAGCAGTTTCATAGTTATGCTAGCTGTTTCATAGCTATGCTAGCTGTTTCATAGTTATGCTAGCAGTTTCATAGCTATGCTAGCAGTTTCATAGTTATGCTAGCAGTTTCTTAGCTATGCTAGCAGTTTCATAGCTATGCTAGCAGTTTCATAGCTATGCTAGCCCAATTTTTAGAGGCATGCTAGCACAATTTCATAGCTATGCTATCACAGTTTCATAGCTATGCTAGCACAGTTTCTGAGCCATGCTAGCAGTTTCATAGCAATTCTACAAAGTTTCATATGCATCCTAGCAGTTTCATAACTATGCTAGCCCAGTTTCTTAGCCATGCTAGCAGTTTAATAGCCATGTTGGTAGTTTCATGGCAGACTGGTGCAGTTTCTTAGCTATGCCTGCAACTGAAGAACAACCCAACGTACCAGTCTCTTATCAACAGAAGAAGAGAATAATCAAATCAGTCAGAAAGCCACCGAAACTGGCACAAGACGATTACCATATTATGGACAGACCAGAGCAAGTCATTATCCTTCGCCTCAGAACAGGGCACAATCGACTTCGCTGCCACATGTACAAAAGATTTAAGATTGGCGAATCAGCCAAGTGTACCTGTGGACTGGCACCTGAAACAACATATCACATCCTCCAAGACTGTCCCAGATTCAACGCTTCCAGGCAAAACCTCTGGCCAAAAGAGACACTTCTTGAAGTCAAACTTTACGGGCCGCTTAGTGAATTACAAAAGACCGTGAAGTTCTTACTAGAGACAGCATTGCAGATGTAAATAATTTATTTAAATCAAACGTAAGAAGAAGAAATTTTCTCTAAACAGTTCCACCACGTTGACCATAACGATTAGTTCATTAATGAAAAAAATAATGTGCGATCTTGGTAGTCAGTGGGTTAAGGGCAATTTTATAAACTCTGAATACCAGGTTCAATTCAGCTTCAAGCATTTTGGCATTGATTTGAATTATAGTAGTGTCAAGGCCACTGTCAACTGTTCAGAAAGCAGTGGCAAACTACTGAATGTAAGAAAGGAGAAGTAAGACGCCTCCTTTCCTCCGCTAGTCTACGGGACACCCTTGGGCAAGGTGGAGTACCCGTTTAGCCCCCCAATCAGGGTTACGTGAAGCCATGGAAGCAGGTGGTGGATGGAGTGTAAGAGCAGCCGACAGGTATTGTTGGTTATGGTCTGCACTCTGCGGCGATAGGCAGATGATCTCATCAGTAGAGACAATGGCTATGGCCACTGACTAGTATAGTCACTGCTCAGGAGGAAAGCAACGGCAAACTACCTTTTGCAAATTTTGCCAAGAATCCATAACAATCATGAAAGAAAACATAACACAGAAGAGATCTGGTGGCGAGACCCCCAGGCCAGGCAGATCAAATAACACTGGGGAAGAGTGTGATACAGGGGTCAGTACTAGTAATCGTGATGACGGAGTTAATCCTGACTGTGTTACCAAGGAAATCCACTGTGTCAGACTAAGAAACAGAATGCGAATAGGAACGTGGAATGTGAGAAGTCTGTATGAAGGAAAGCTTAAAGTAGTATGTGATGAGATTGAAAGATTAAATATTCAGATCTTAGGAATTTGTGAACATCGTTGGAGTGGCAAGGGACATTTTATCAATGAATATGGAAGCTTTTTCGTATATTCTGGTAGAGATGTAAGAGGCCAGAGCGGAGTGGCATTTTGTTTAGATAAAACAACAGCAAAAGCTATTATGGGATATAATCCAGCTAGTGATAGAATCCTAACTATCAGACTTAAAGGCCGTCCAAAAAACATAACTTTCATGCAGGTATATGCACCAACTTCAACAGCAGAGGAGGGCGAAATTGAAGATTTTTATGCCATACTGCAAGACACATTAAATAAAATTAATCAGAATGATATAATAATAATAATGGGAGATTTTAATGCTAAAGTAGGTACTGGCAGAGCTGAAAATGAGAGACACGTTTTAGGAAAATTTGGATTGGGTAATAGAAATGAAACAGGAGAAAAATTGATTGAATTTTGCATAGAAAATGAATTAACAATAGCTAACACACTTTATAAACACCACCCTAGAAGGCTTTTCACATGGACATCCCCTGACGGTGTTACCAAAAATCAGATAGATTACATTTTAATACAAAGAAGATGGAGATCGAGCATAACATCTGCAAAAACCCTGCGAAGTGCAGATTGCGATACAGATCATCAGTTACTAGAAGCAGATCTGAAATTAAAACTCAAAAAGCTTACCCGAGGACCAAGGCCATTTCGATTTGATCTCACAAAAATACCAGATGCATACAACGTAGAAGTGAAGAACCGTTTTGAGGTCTTGATGTCTGTACAAGAGGAAATGACACCTGATGAACTGGCGGTACAAGCTAGGGATATCTTGATAACAGCAGCTAAAGACTTAATACCTACCAGGACTAAGCAACATAAACCATGGATCACACCATACACGTTAGAACTAATAAAACAACGAAGGGAACTGAAAAAGAAAGGAGAAACCAATGACAGTAGGATAAAGTATATAAATTTTTACACGAGAAATAAGAAAGTACACAAGAAAGGATAAAAATCAGTATGTACAAGATTGCTGTATTAAAATAGAGCAGCATCATAAAAATGGAAGAGATTACGAAATGTTCAAGGAAATGAAGTTATTGACAAGAAATTTTCAACCTCAGTTAAATGTTATTTGTGACAGGTTGGGAAATACTTTAACAGAATCTAGACAAATTCTAGGAAGATGGCAGGAATACTGCAGCGGAATGTATGATATGAATGACAGTGAGGATATGAATGATATACATGAACCAGTAACAGTAGAGGCAGAACCTGAACCTTCATTAGATGAAATTTCATGGGCAATAAGGAGCCTGAAAAATGGTAAATCACCTGGATGTGATGAGATACCAGCTGAATTGATTAAAGCGGGAGGAGAAGAAAGCATAAAAATCTATCATGCATTATGTGAAAAGATATGGAAATATGGTATTTGGTCAAAAGACTGGAAGAGAACTATCTTCATTCCAATACCAAAAAAGGGTGACCTGAAATTATGTACAAACTATCGAACTATTGCCCTGATCAGTCATGCAAGTAAAATTCTACTAAAAATTATAATGAGAGGACTGCATAAGAAAATGGAAGAAGAGATTAATATAGCTCAGGCTGGATTTAGACAGGGAAGAGGAACAAGAGATCATATATTCAACATGCGTTTAATAATAGAGAAGTGTAGAGAATTTAATGTAAATCTGTTCTTATGTTTTGTGGATTATTCAAAAGCATTTGACTGTGTACAACATCAGAAGCTTTGGGAAATCATGAGGAATATGGGCTTTCCATCACATATAGTGCAGCTCATTAAAATGCTCTATCAAGACCAACAAGCAGCAGTCAGAATAGATGGAGAGACATCAGACTGGTTTGGCATCAAGCAAGGAGTCCGTCAGGGATGTGTGCTGTCACCGTATTTGTTCAACCTGTACGCCGAAAATATAATGAGAAATGTAAGAGATGATATAAACAAGGAACAATATGATGCCCTAAACATCGGTGGTCATGAAATACCAGAAATTCGTTATGCTGATGATACAGTATTATTATCAACATCACAAAATGGTTTAGAAAACTTATTAACCTCACTCCAAAGAAAAAGTGAAAATCATAACTTATTTCTTAACATAGCAAAAACAAAGATAATGCATACAAACAAAACTGCCATGGAGAAGGAAATATATGTTAATGAGGAAAGATTGGAAGTGGTGGAAAATTTCGAATATCTTGGGTCACTGGTTACCAACAATGGTGACACAATGAAAGAAATTAAACGGCGACTACCAATTGCTCTTCAAAGACTAAAACAACTGAATAAATTATGGAATTGTACAGATAGAATTACAAAGGTCAGATTTTTAAGAGCATGCATCTTTCCCATTGCAACATACGCCTGTGAGACCTGGACACTTACTAAACAAGCGGAACAGCGCATAAATGCATTTGAATGTAAATGTTACAGACAGGTTCTAAGAATATCTTGGGTAAAGAAAAGAACAAATGCATCCATACTTCAAGAGCTGAATATTGAAGAGGGTTGGCTAGTAAAGACAATAAAACAAAGAAAATTGAAATATTTTGGTCACTTGAAACGTCATGGAAGTCTAGAGAGAACAATAATGGAGGGGTATATGCCTGGGAAGAGAGGAAGAGGAAGGCCAAGGAGAAGATGGGTGCAGGATGTGGCAGATGATCTCCAGATGGGTGTATCAGACGCAGGACATCTTGCTCAGGATAGGAAGGTTTTCCGGAGGGTTGTTATGGCAGCGAGGTTCCGCGAGGGACATGCTACTGAATGAATGAATGAATATTATGAGACAAACATGCGTAAACTTAGCCATTAGTTAGATTTAGATACTGTGGGGAGGAAGCTGGCGACCCAATCTGTTAACACTATGAACTAGTATATGTGAGGGTGAAACACTTCACACCCTTACAGCCGTATCTGACATAGGATTACCTCAGGGACGTAATTAATTTAATAAAAGTAAAGTAAAGTAAAGGTCTCTTTTCCGTGCCTTTAGGTGTATATAGCATTTAGGGCTAGACCTTTATTTTTACAGACCAATCGGCACAAGATGGGTGATGTGGTCAGCGTCACGCCGTCCGCCTTTACTTTCTGGGACTGCACCCGTTACCCGCTCAAGGCAGTTAATTTAATATGCAGCTGCTAAAATTTTGCTAAGTGAAGGAATTGTTCTTGGAGTTTTTGATGTATACTCTTTGTGTTTTAAATTCAGGTACCTTTGTACGCGGTCTAGAAACAACAGCCACGTATGACCCCAAAACAAGAGAGTTTATCATCAACTCTCCCACTACTACATCAGCTAAATTCTGGCCTGGTGGATGTGAGTAGATTAATTATTGTTTGTTGTGTATATGCTTGCAACACTTTTAGAATGTTTGTATTTTGATTAGTTTTTAATGACAAAGAAGGTGTCTCATTGCACAAATATGAATCAGTTACTATTTTACGGTCATTGAAGAAGAAAATCATTGCTTTAGAACTGGGAACCTGCTATATGATGTGTGACAAAGACAGATTGTTGCTCATTTTCTCCGTCTGCTTTCACTCTAAAGGGATGGTTAGCTTGTTTAAGCTAGATCCTTTCTTTCAACCTCACATGTCTGATTTCAGTAAACCCATATTTAATCAACTTTTACGACACACTTGTTAAGGGGCAGTGGATTTATTTGTTTTCTCTCCAAAATGGGCCTGGAACCTGCACAGGGAGCTACCAAAGGTAGGTAGTTGTACCCCACCAGCACATCACACAAGTGATAAACACACAGTGACACAAAGTGCCACCGTGCGAATGATGATCACCCGTGGAGAGGTCCCAGAAACCTTTTTCAGCCGTTAGGCCATATTTATGCCCCGGCTATATTCAGGGCCCCCGGCAAATGCCAGGGTGGGGCTTGAACTAAAACACACAAAAATTGCATCCCAGATGAAGATGACTTCATTGGAGCTACCAACATAATAACTAGGCACAAATAGCATATGACAAGATTGGATGTAGAGAACATTGTGATAACCAGGTAGATAACCAGATGGATCATGATAACAGGTTGAGAAATGAGAAAGAAAGACTCGTAACTGGATGGGTTGGCACAGTGACAGAGTTGAGTTGAGTCAAGAATTGACATCACAGCACTTGGGGCATTCCCATGCATGTTCCGTCCTCATCTTCAGCAGCCATCGCAGAGTTCCAGTATTGATGGTACCGGTCATAATCTGGTTAAATGACTAAGGGTTTGCTGAAATTGGATGTGTGTGGACCAAAAGATCCAATGTTATCGCCTAGCTGTATACCGCAGCACAACGTACCAATCGCCTTCTGTAAGTAAATGCAGAAGAAGACTTACCACTAAATACAAAGAAAGAATTGAGTATTTCTGTGTGAATATTTGGGATGCAAGGGACATGACCTTGTGGAAAAAAAGGGGAAATGCTTATGACAGATTGGAGACTATTTTCAATTGCTAATTACTTGTTTAAGATAAATAGTCAACATCTCACAAACCTGACCACATGCTCTGCTCAATTGTCATGTCCTAGATCTGGCTAAGCATAAGTAAGTAGTAAAAAGTAAAGATCCCTTTCACGCCTTCAGGCGCATCTGGCATATGGGAAGAGCACCCATATTTTTACAGACCAATTGGCACTGAGTGGGTAATATGGTCAGCATTACGCCGGCGGTTTTTAACTTTTCCAGGACATCCATCCTGGTACCAATTTTAGGCTGGGTCGACCTGCGACGCCCCATACAACGATAAAAATCCATGCAGCCAGCAGTGGGTTTCAATTGCGGTACATTGAAATTACGAGTCAGACTCGCAACGCCTAAGCCACGAATGCCGCTGAGCATAAGTGCCTTCATCTTAAACCTTTTTATCAAAGGAAGCCATTTCCCTTTCTTATCTTCTAATTTAGTCCTGACAGCTTCTTAGTTGTTAAGCAAACAAAACTTCTTCTTCTTCATGTTTCCGGCGGAAAGTTGTGGGTGTTCGTCCACCTGCGGATCACAGTTTTGTTTCAGAACCTGAGTGCTGCCTGCACATCCATTTTATACATCTGGCGGCTTATTTGTGTGCAGACTCTTGGTTCCTTGCCTCTCAAGCATGTGTACTTCATCTTCATAGGATGCCTCCTGTTAGTCAACTCCTAGGACATGCTTGTAGGGAGGCAGTGGGTCTGTTCTTGTTTTCTCAACAATGAGGCCCTGGAACCTACATTGGAAAGTAAACACAACAGCTTTGGGCATTATAAATGGGTTTGTTTATTGTACTTGCAGTGGGGAAGACTGCCAACTTTGTTGTTTTGATGGCCAAGTTAATCACCAATGGTCGAGACTGTGGGCTACAATCATTTCTAGTACAGATACGAGATTTGGAAACACATCAACCTTTACCTGGTAGGTTATAATGGGCCTAAGTGCCCCAATTCTTAGTAAATAAAAGTAAAAATCCCTTTTCACGCCTTTTGGCGCATCGGGCATATGGGCAGAGCGTCCCATATTTTTACAGACCATCAGCACTCTGTGGGTAATGTGGTCAGCATTACGCCGGCTGTCTTTACTTTCCCAGGACAGCCCATCCTGGTACCCATTTTAGGCTGGGTCGACCTGCGACGTCCCATACCACGATAAAAATCCACGCAGCCTGCAGTGGGTTTCGATCGCGGTATGCTGGCTTACGAGTCGGACTCGCAACGCCTTAGCCACGGACGCCGCGCCCCAATTCTTAGCCTTACAAAAATAAGTTATTTGTTATGTTTGATGGTGTTCCATGGAAAATTATTGCCCTTAAAGTGCTTTTTTTATAAACAAGTCTGAACAGATGTATGCGCCTTGCGAAGGTTTCAACAGTGGTATCAAGAAAGCCGACCATCCAGAAAGCAATGGCAAACTACTGGACATAAATTTGCCTAGAAAAACCACACAACAGCCGGGGGCTTTTGGGGTTGGTTCTGCAACATCCTGTAAAGGATACGCAACTAACCTGAATGGATGTAAATCACGTGGGAACAAATCAGGACTATAGGCTGGATGTTGCACAATGTCCCATTTCTTCCAAGAAGGCCAGACAAAATATCCCTAGACTTTAAGGAATCTGGTATCAGCTCAACCCACTGTTTTGGAAAAACTAGAGGAGCTGTATAAAGCCATCAAGATTAAATGTCCTGGCATGTTCTGTCTCAGTGTGATTTTGCTGCATGATAAGGCTTGCCATTAAACCATGCAGTGGAGGAACAGTTACAAAGCTCCTGGTATGGGTTCTTGGGCCCCATTGTAGGAAAAACCAGAACAAACCCACGGCCTTCCTAAAAGTATATTGTAAGAGTTGACTAAAAGGAAGCTTTCTTTGAAGTCCGAGTACATATGTCTGAGAGGCAAGGAACCAGCAGTCTGCATACAGATGAGTCAGATCTGTAAAACAAATGTGCATGCAACATTCAAGTTCTGGAACAGGAATAGAGTCCAAAAGTGGACGAATAACCAGAACTTTCCACTGAAGTTTACAGCCGGTGAACACGAAGAAGAAAAAGAATTACAAAGCATGTGAGTCTGTGTAATACAACATATGAAATGTCTGTGATATCCAGCGGCAAACAACAGATGATGATAATGATGATTTTGAAACAGAACAGAGATTCAACACATTCCAGACATAAACTTTTTTTTGTGTGTGTCTTCAACATGACATCATATGCAATTGGCTGTTATTCATTTGTGTCAGTCACTGTCATGTATGATTGTTCTTATGTTTAGTTACAGTTTAGCATGATAATTTTTATAATTCAGAATGTATTTTATCACAAAGAGCTTTCGTAGCACTGTCTGTGGATATTTAAAAAATTAAACCTTATTCTATACTTAGAATTTTTTTTTCGTTCTTTCTCTCTACTCTTGGAATGCCTTGCAGTGTCAGGCAGGAAGAAATCTCTGGAAGGGGCCCTTCTGTTTGCATCGTATAAAGTGCTTTTCAGTATATCTTATATTTTTGCGGTCCATATTCTGCCTGGTCGACCTCTGGCTCTGTTACTTATAATTTTAAACTCTGCAGAGTCAGTACGGATCAGGAACACAGAGAATTGTTGAGACAGTTTCTTATAAACTAGATGTATTCATTAACTAGTGCCTGCAGTGTCTTAGAAAAAACAGAATGATATGACAGAACCAGAAATATGTAACTTAGGAAGGTATCACAGTACCTTCTCTGAAGTTTAGGTTACAGCCAGTTGTGCGCCAGTTTGGTACATAAAGATAGGAAGCTAGCATCAGGCCCGATTTATGATGTATGACGCTCCTGTGACTCAGTTAATTATTTTACGTCTCCTCTTTATACATTAGAAGCTGCCATGGTATAGCGGCTTAATGTTCACCTGCGGATCTGAAGGTTAGGGTCTCAAATCCTTTATGTTTTGTTGTAAGTGACCACGTCTGGCACTGGTAGGTAGCATAAGATGGGATTCAATATGCTTTTTATGAGATGTCTCTTTGTGCTGATGGGGATTGCCTAATGCTGTCCCAATACTTGGCCAGGTTTACTGCATCGAATGTCAATTTTTTCATCTAATTTACCATCTTTAGTGAATGTTGTTCCAAGATATTTAAACTCAAATGCCTGTTTAATATATGTATGCTCTAATGCTATGTTTAAATCCTGCTTCTTTCTTTCTTTTGATATTACTTCTGTCTTTTCTATGTTAATTCTTTTTTATTTATTTTATTTATTCATGGATGTGAGATGTTGTTGCAAATTCATGGCTGTATCTGCAGTCGAGACCTGGTTATCAGCAAAAAGTAATTCGTTGATGTTACTATTTTTTTCATTCTTGGGCCTGGCATGTTAAATCATGAGCAGGAGAAAACTAGAAAACATGTCACTGGGAAAAGCTGGACACAAGAGGCAGGGGTAGACAAAGCGAGAAGATGCAAAATAGTTTGACATCATGGTGTGGAATAATATCTGTCTCAGAAATGATTGAAAGTGCACGAGACGGAAGACTGTTAACATACATGGCTTCCAACGCTGCATGGTATGGACTATAAGAAGAAGAAACATTATAAACCAAACAGGGCTCAAGTGTGGAACAGGGTCCTTTACTGTATTTAAAGTAAACACAAGTAACTGAAGAGGTAATAATCCCAAACATTAAACACAAGTAACTGAAGAGGTAATCATCCCAAACATTAAACACAATTAACTGAAGAGGTAATCATCTCAAACATTAAACACAAGTAACTGAAGAGGTAATCATCCCAAACATTAAACACAAGTAACTGAAGAGGTAATCATCCCAAACATGAAACACAATCATATCTTCAGCTCTTTTCCACTTTTTTCTACCAGGAATAACTGTTGGAGATATTGGTCAGAAGTTTGGTTTTGGATTCATAGATAATGGATTTCTGATCCTGAAAGATGTCAGGATTCCAAGAGACAATATGTTGATGAGGTATGCCCAGGTGAGTTGGGAATGGAATATCCTTTAGAACTAGTAGCTGTGTACTTCTTCTTCTTCTTCTTCTTTTTCTTTTTCTTCTTCTTCTCCTACTTCTTCTTTTTCTTCTGTTCCTCTAGTTTCTAAGGTTAGAGTTTCATAGAATTATACAGATTTGTTTCACTTCAAACAAAATTGTGAAAAGAGTAATGTTGTTCAAAGATTGTTATGGAGTGAAAGGGGTTAACATCTCACAGTGTTGCAGCAAACTAAGCAACAGGACCTGACCTGGCTCGGCAGCCTCTACCATCTGTTAAACTTTAGGGCCTAACTGCACAAAACTGCTACTGATGATAACAAAAAGAATGAGTGAATTAGCTGAGAGGGGAGGGGAAAAAGAAGAGGGAGGGGGGGGGGGGTGAGGGAGTTGTGAAAAGGAGCGGCAGTTTTGATTTTTCAGTATAAGCAAATTAAGATACAAAAATGAGAATAAGGTTAAGCTTAAACAAACAATTGGCCAGGGCAAAAGGACAGCACAGGCCAAATTAGCTCATTTAACTGAAGAAGAGAAGTGGAGAATCGAAAGTAGAAGCGGAGAGTGAAAAATAGAAAGAAGTGAAAAATAGGAATGGAGAGTCGTGATGGTCGGTGTCCACTTCAGAAACAGAACAAAAACAAACAAATACAAAAAAAAAAGGAATTTACTCATCTTCTCATAGAATGTGTCCTAACCGTACATTTACTAAGTCAATTCCTGTTATATAAACTCTGATTTCTTTTAAAAATTATACACCTTTTTATATCTGTACATGTACAGCTGGTATCACATTAATGTTTATTCTGTGCTTGTAATTTAAGGTAAAGTAATTAAAGTAAAGGACCCTTTTCCACAACTTCATGCATATTAGGCATATAGGGCTAGACCTGTATTGTATAGACCAATCGGCACCTGGTGGAAGACATGGTCAGCATCACGTCGGCCACCTCTACTTCCCAGGACTGCACCTGGTACCCACTCAGGGCTGGGTCAACCTGAGAACCAAGGTCATCTTTGAAGAAAGTTCAGCTCCGTCAGGACCTGAAAACCACGACCCTCCGATCCGCAGGCAAGTGTCTAACCGCCACAACACTGCAACTGCCCATCATTTGAGCTAGGCTGTAATAACTGCACCTTTCTGGCCAATGCATCAAACTTTAGCACACCCATAATTAGTCACCTTTTAGGACATGCTTGTTAGGGAACAGTGTGTCTCTTCTCTCGCTCCTCCTTCCTCTGATTAAAATACATGCCTGGAACCCACATAGGAACAGTTCAGATCAGTTGAGTAACTCTCATCTGTCCTCTGTTAACAATTTGTTGACAGAATTGCTCCTCGGATGCTGTGGCCTAGTGTATGGACCTCAAACTTTATATTATAGAACCACCTTTATTATCCATGTCGACCCAGCCTTGGGTGGGTACCAGGTGCAGTCCTGGGAAGTAAAGGCGGCCGGGGTAATGCTGACCATGTCACCCACCAAGTGCTGATTAGTCTATGCAATATAAGTCGAGCCCTATATGCCTAATATGCCCAAAGGTGTGTAAAAGGGACTTTTACCTTTATTGTGACGTTTTCTTTACAGATATTAGTATCTTCTTCAACGTGTTCAACAGCTATAAACTGCGGCGGAAAGCTCTGGTTTCTCATCTGTTCTCTAGTTCCAAATTTGTTGAGGGGAAAAATGTATCAACCACATTTAACAAGCTACCCCCAGGTTGAAGCTATTGGTTATATTATGGTCTGTGTTTATTTGCACCATATTCATGGCTAACAAGTGCTCATCATCAAGTAACCCTGATAAAGGCTCTTGCTGTGTTGATACAATGACTAAAGCCGACTACTTTCCCGACCTGTGACCGAGTCGTCCATTGGCGGACCTATAAGCCACCCGGGTAGATGGTTGTTTATCCACTTCTGCACATTAGTCTTGTTCAAGACCTTGAAATCTGCTTGCACATCTGTTTTACAGACGTGTATATTTTTGTGTGCAGACTGTTGGTTCCTCACCTCTCAAGTAGATGCACTCCGACTTAGAACGAAACACCCCTAATGAGCCAGCTTTTATGACTTGCTTTTTAGAGGGCAGGGGGTCTATTCTTTTTTACCTCTACAGTTGGGCCCCAGAACTCACATTGGGACAGTTATTAGTATAAAACAGTGTTTCATAAAAATCCACTTTGGTAATATACAGAATACACTTATACCAAAATATCTAGATTCCAAGGTTAACTGATGAATCCTAGTTTGATCTCAGAGCTGTCAGTTTGTGAGGATGTCTCTATCACCATGTTTACTTTTTGAAGGTCCTGGAGGACGGCACATTTGTCTCCGCAAAGAATGATCGACTTCTATACGGTTCTATGACCCTTATACGATCTCATATGGCAAGTGCTTGTGGACGGGCACTCGCCATGGCTGCTACTATAGCAACAAGGTACAGTGCTGTACGCAGGCAGTCTGAGATTAATGCAGGGTAAGTTGTACAAAGATTACCTTTGGTTGTAAAATTATACAACACATACTTTATCCGATTTCTTTAATGGCATTTTCAAAGAATCACATTAAAAAATTGTGTATAGACCAGTCAGCATTTGATGGTTGATGTGGTCATCGCATTAGCCCTGTCTTACTGCTTGTTGGATCTGTTCATATCTGCCCATTCTATTTCCCAAATTAATAGCTGCCATTTGCTTTCAGTAAATATTTTTCATTATTCTGAGATCTTTCCCATCGTGGTTAATATCTGTCAACATTTTGACAAGTTCCCTATGTTTCACCTTATCAAATGCTTTTGTGTAATCTTAGTTAGTTAGCTGGGTTATCATCATTGCACTCCGGACATGTCCATAGGTGCTCAGATCCTCCCCTCAGTATCAACCCCAACGTTCCATTGCTAATAGTACCAGTTCTATTTTGGGCTAATAGTACCAGTTCTGTGTTGATTAACAAGTCGTCTGGTGTGCGTCTCGTTTTTTGCTATGCCGATCTTAATTCCCAAGTTTGCCATTCTGGCGAGTGATGTAGATTCACTGCCCCCAAAGTCCTCTATCCTTCCCATTTCTCTGAGGGCATTAATAATATCAGCATCATCCATAGGCTCACCGTCGGTAGTGATAGTGTATCCAGCCAACCTATCAGCTTTTTCATTTCCATCGACACCTGCGTATCCTGGAACAAAAATAAAGGTGACCACACTCACAGTAGACTTCTGTAATGATTCAAGCCATTGTCTTCGCACCGAACCTGCCTGAACCCTCCAGATCATACTCATTGAATCACTGAGTATACATATGCGGGTGTAGTTTTTTTTTTCGAGCCAGGCGAATGCTTGTCTCACTACCATCACCTCCATCGTCATGCTGCTGGTTGTCATGGAGAAGGCGGCGTTGGCTTCTTTGACTGTTCTGCCCGCTGAGCATGTAATCTGTGTAATCTGTAAAGCATAAATGAAAGTTCTTCTAGGTTTCAGTTGATTTCTTTATCAGTGTTTTCAGGATATATATTGCATTATTTGTTTCTTTTCCCTCCACAAAAACACACTGTTCTTGACAAATTTCCATTTTTTTTTTTTTTCTTGTTCTTCTCAACCAATTTTCATTTGCTGTGACACATTATGTCCCTATTTATCTTATCATTTTTTACTTTGTCATTTCTACCTTGTTTTCTTCTGTCCGTCAGTTGTAAAATTTCTTCATTAATCCAATTCTGTTTTTTTTTTTAATCTTATTTCTTGTATTACTTCTTTGCTTGTTTTATAGATAGATTCCTTTAGCATTTCTCATTGTTTGTCTATACTTTGAACCTTATCTATTGCATTGTACCGGTTTCTCACAATCATTCTGTATGCCTCCTGAATCTCTTTATCTGCTCTTAAAATATCTTTGTTTAGCTTAATATTTTTAGCCTCTCTCTTTCATCTCTTAAGTCTTATTTTTATTTGTCCTCACGTTGTCATGCTAGAACTATTTTTTTTTTTTGGGTCATGTACACAGTTCCTGTTTGGTTTCCAATTTTCATGCTTGAACTAGTGTGTTTTTGTGTGTGTATGTGTGTATGTATACAGTTCCTGTTTGATTTTCAATTTTTATGCTTGAACAATTTTTGTTTTCATGTATACAGTTCCTGTTTGGTTTCCAATTTTTATGCTTGAACTATTTTTTTTTTCATGTATACAGTTCCTGTTTGGTTTCTAAATTTCATGCTTGAACTAGTGTTTTTTCTTGCTTGTTTTTGGTTTCTAGGGCTGGAGAAGTGCAAGTGTTGGACTTCCAGACTCAGCAGTACCGACTGTTTACCCAGATAGCCTCAGCCTATGCCTTGCTTATGGCTGGAGAAGAATCTTCCGCCGTTTACAGAACAGTTTCTTCAGAAGTTGAGACAGGCAATTTACAGAATTTGCCCATTGTGAGTTTTCTGTTTTATTGTTCTCACTAGATTTTGGATAGGCAACATAGGTAATAATATGGGGAGGACGTGGATGGACCACAGGAGATGTCAACTTCTCTTTAGCTTCTTGGGACATACTAATTTTTTTTGGTAGTATTGTACTTTGCTTCTCTAAAACTCTTTCAGTTTAAAACAACACATGGTGTTTTATTGACTATTCTCCACATGTCTGTAACATCCCATTAGGTGGCTCCTTAATATTTAAGTTTTAATCAGTGTAAACTAAATAAATAGGAAACCTAAGAGGTATCTTTCAGTCATTTCTCACTCCTACAACACAGAAATGAGGGAAGGAGCCAACATCACAAAGATAGGCACAGGATGTAAGTGTCCCTGAATATGAAAGTACATGAGGTGGGAGAGCTGGAAAGAGACCGAGTTTTATTCAGGTAGACCATATTCAGAGCGACATTCTGCAAAGGACCTGCTACATGATGATGAAAATGTAGCAAGTAGTAAGAAAAGTGTGTGGCAATATTTAATTAAAACAGTAATGATTTTTGTACAAAATCTTATGGGTCCGAAAGATTCGAGGAGCACAACACCAAAGACAAGGATTTGTGTAGAGTAGGTCTATTCAACTGGCGGCCCGTTGGCCAAATCTGGCCTGTGGAAGCTAACAAATTACTCCCGGTTCATTGCCAGCACTATTGTATTCATGGTTTTTTTTTTGCTTGGGCTTCTGGGCACAACAGTAGACCATTAATTGGTCACCCATCATGCTTGTTAACTCTTTTACCCCAGAAACCAGTGGAGATGAAAAGGATCAGAGCTGGGAATTTGCTAAGTGAAAACCTTTGGGTGGAAAAAAGTGATAATTTTACACAGGTTATAAGCAAAATGTTCTGTAAAATTTGTATCCATATATCAGTAAACGTTGGCTGTGTGGCTAAGTCGATGAGAACGCTTCGTAATGCCGGAATGCTGAGTTCGATCCCAGCTGCGGGCCATGCGCCTTGCGTTGGTTTCAAGAAAGCCGACTGCCCAAAAAGCAATGACAAACTACTGGACGTTAATTTGCCAGGGGCTGTTGGGGTTGGTTCTGCAACGTCCTGTAAAGGATACGCAACTAACCTTATATCAGTAAACAGCAGCGTCTGCGACTTAGGCGACTCATAATACCAACATACCACAATCCAAACCCACTGCTGGCTGCGGTTTTTTTAAAATCATATGGGGCAAGGTCAACCTAGCCTAAAATGGGTACCAGGATGGCTTTCCTAGGGAAGTTAAGACGACCGGCATAATGCTGACCACGTTACCCACCTAGTGCCGATTGGTCTGCAAAATATGGGATGCTATTCCCATATGTCTAAGGCGTGAAAATGGATCTTTAAATATCAGTAAACAAAGAGTGGGGAATTTAATGAGAACATTCTCTTGGCCTAAGGAAACATTTATGTGGTGACTCCTGCTATGACCCATTCACTATGCATCCACTAAAGGTGAATTATGGTTCCATAATGAGTAAAAAGCCACTCTTTCTTGACCTGAAACATAAAACACAAATCTTTTATAAAGATGATTCGATGATGAACCATTCATTTCAGCTTCATGCTTTGTCAGCATCCCTGAAAGCCTTCAGTTCCTGGCAGATGATGTTTGGCATTGAGCAGTGCCGCTTGGCATGTGGTGGTCATGGCTATTCATCGGCCAGTGGTTTACCAAAACTCTATGCCAATGAGGTTTCTGCTTGTACCTATGAGGGTGAAAATACTGTGCTCTGCCTGCAAGCTGCACGGTAAGTTTTTAGTTTGGCTTCTTTCATGTTCCTGGGGTGGTTACATTTTTTTAGTAGCTTGATCTCCTGGGCGGCTAAAGAGCAAAAAAACAAAACAAAAAGCACTTGATTTATTGGGGACTGAAGGCATATATGGAAACAGTGGCTGCATCTGATACAGAATGCAGCATTTCTCAAAATCACCTTCATTTTTGTCCAAACTGCTCCCATGCCATACTCTAGATTTGGTTGCACGTATCCTGTGTATACTTGTCGTACCGTGTTGGCATCTGCACCCCAACTTGTTCCAGTAAGTTTTTTCATAAGTCTGACCCTCAGGGTAGCTTTCCTTTGGGTGTCTTCGATGTGGGGGCCCCAGTTTAGCCTTTTGTCGAAATTTACTCCCTAATATGTGGGGTTATCCTCTTTTGGAAGAATATTGTCTTCTAGGTGCAGAACAACTTGTTCTGGCTTTGTAGAAAGAGAGAAGAGAGCTGAGACAGTTTTGATCTAGTTTATTGTGACTCCACAAAAGTGTGTCCATTTCTTAACTATTTATAGCTTCCTGCATTCTTGTTTTAGTTGTTCCTATATGTTAATCTTGGGTCCATACGGACACGTTCACATGTGCTAGACTTATTTCTTCACTCAGTGAGATGTTGTCTTTAGAGGTCTAGGCTGCAGATTGTTTGTTACCTGTTTCAGATTTCTGATCAAGAGTTACAATGCAGCAGAGAAGGGAGAGCAACTGCCCAGTTTAGCCGGCTTCCTGCAAGCACCCAAGGGAGAGAAGAGCAGGTTGACAGAGAACCTGGAGTTGGACCAACTTATTGCTGCTTACGAACACAGAGCAGCCAGGTCAGTTGAGTTACAATATTGAAGCTGTTGCCTCATGTCTTGTGAAAATTTTTCTTCTGGTTTGCACTAAAAAGGGCGGTTAGCACATTGTGTTGTGGATTACAGCTAGGATGTGATCTCTGCACATTATGGCCCAACACATCTGATTGCAGCTAGGCCTTAATTAGTCACATTTTATGACATACGTGCAGTGGGTCTGTTCTGCTTTTCCCATAATTGGGGTCTCAGAACCCACATAGGAAGCTATTTTCCCCAAAATTCAGATATAGGAATTCACGCAGGAAGCGTTTTCCCCCTAAATTGGAGTCTCAGGTCCCAAACTGGAAGCTGTTTTCCCAAAATTGGGGACTCAGAACCCACACAGGAAGCTATTTTTTCCAGAACTTGGATCATGGAATCACCACAGAAAGCTGTTTTGCCCAACTCTGGGGTCTCATAACCCACATCGGAAGTCTTAAAGTGTCTTCAGTGAGTTAAATGTTTACAGTTATATTTATATCGCATCCGCTGATCCACTTTGGACAGCAGATTAACTGGTAACTGCAAGAACCTTCAAAGCTGAGTGAGCATGTAGTCCTGAATCTATACTTTTACAAGTCAGTCAGTGCTCTATGGATGATTTCTGCTTGTTTTATATCATTGAATTCCCCATGTGGGTTACAAGACCCCTTTATGTAAAGAAACAGAATAGATCCACTGTCTCACAACAAACATGTCGTAAAAGATTACTAATTAGAGGTGTTTCCTTCTGAGTAGTGCATTTGCTTGAGTGGCAGGGAACCAACAATTTGCATAGAAATAAGCCAGATCTGTAAAATGGATGCGCACACACAACTCGAGTTCTGGAACAAGACCAAAGCCCAGAAGTGGACAAACAACCAGGACTTTCTGTTCTGCTAGAGTTTACAGCCGGTAAACACTAATAAGAAGATATGGTTGAAGGTGCTTTTCTCCATTTCGATTTGTGTCTAATTAGTGGTTGTCTGAGTAAGTGTGTTACAGTCTTTCAGGCTGTAATCCCGCAGGGGGTATTTTATATTTTTTTTAGTGTAATTCAACATGTAGTCTATATTTTCATGTTTTATTAAAAGTCTTCTTTTTTTAAGATTCCAACCTGTTCTGGATTCCTTAGAGCTTTGTGGGGTTCTTTCCACCGTCCCATGTTAAACTGGCTATCAGATGATTACACTAATGTGCAATGGACTTTGGGCAAAACCCGAGCAAAGAATTGTTGAAAACAATGTACGATCATTGGTGGTAGTGCTAGCCTAAAGGTCGGGTTCAAATTCAGACTAGGCAGATTTATATAAAATGTTGAAGGTTTAAGGATCGACTTCATTGTGGCAGATTTTATTCTCCATGGCTTGGTCTCTCTCCACAGAATGGCTAGCTGTCTGCTAAGAGCATCACACAAAGCACAAACTCCTTAGCTCCTGTGATGATCCCAGTGATCTCCGTAAAAATTGCAGTCGTGAAACAAACCCCCGATCTTCACAGCGCGGAGTAAACGAATTTACCACTTTGTGAGGAGATCCATAGATTTATATCAAATGTCCTTGGTCCTCAGATCAATCCAGCCTTGAATGGGTCGCAAAAAATGGCCTGGGAAGTAAAGGTGACTGAGATAGTTTTGACCACATCACACACTGAGTGCTGACTGCTGTATAAACATGTGGGTCTAGCACCATATGTCTGAAGGGTCAGTGGCATGAAACAGGTCCTTGACCTTTACTTGGCTCGGTGTACGGTGAGTAAACTCTTCAGGAAACACAATCCCTACAGGTATTTAATACTACCAATGCTCAATGCTACAGGTATTTAAATAGCGTATTTTGATAGTCTTGAATGTTGAATTAAGAGTCAACATAACAGTACTTGGGACATTCCCATAAGTCGCAGAGTTTCAGTTCCAATGGCACTAGTAACAGTCTGATTGTATATCAGTTCTGTCCCGCCTTTCTGTTAAGTGGTGAGTGCCAGATCCGGGGTCACTCCTTGCAGAGTCATTCTCCTGAAGAGATCTGTTTTGCTTCTGCACAGTTCATTCACTTCTAAATAACCCTGACACCATCTAGCTTGTCGTGCATCAGTTCGCCACCAAGTGGTATAGAACCAGCCAGCCTATCTCTCTGTTTGTTTCCTAAAACACCGGCATGACCTGGAAAAAATATCCAAAGGATACTGACTACCTGAGACCTCTGAAAGCGATAATCATTAAAGAAGTTAATATTTGTTCCTGCATTTTAATATCTTTGTAAAATAACAAACTGTATCCTCCATACTGTAGACAAGTTCGGGAAGCAAACAGTCGATTTCTAAGCCATCTGAACAAGGGCGCAACTGCTACCGAGGCCTGGAATCAGTCTTCCCAGTCGTTGGTGGAAGCAGTTGTGGTGAGTGTTATTTCCTATTGTTTGAAGTGTTGTGCCTGCATTTGAACTTAGTTTCCTCAATCCCAACAGTTTGTGTGGATTACTTTAACTGACTAGGATGTGATGTTGGATCTTTAAAAACAAAAGTATATATTCCATTTCCTAGTTTAGTGAGCATGTAGTCCTGAATCTATACTTTTATAAACCAATCAATGCTCTGTTGATGATTGCTGCTGCTGCTGTTGCTGCTTCTTCTTCTTCTTCTTCTTTTTCTTCTTCTTCTTTCTCCTCTTCTTCTTCTTCTTCTTCTTCTTCTTCGTCTTTTTCCTCCTCCTTCTCCTCCTCCTCCTCTTCCTCTTCTTCTTCCTCTTCTTCTTCTTCTTCTTCTCCTGCTGCTCCTCCTCCTTTTTCTTCTTCTTCTGTTTTCACCCACAAAAGACATGTTGTTTTGTGGTTTACAACTAGGCTGCATTATCTGCACATATTTAACCCAACACGTTTAGTGTCAGCAAATAATCAATTAACTGTCCTTAATGACATTAATGACATGGCATTCCTCCTCCCTAACCCCCCCCCCCCCCCCCCCCCCCCCCCCCCCCCCCCCATTGGCATCCTCCTCCCCCCCTACCCCCCACCCCCCCCCCCCCCCCCCACCCCCCCCCCCCCCCCCCCCCTCCCCCTTTCTGCACACATTGGGAAAGTGGTTAATTGAGGTTAAATTCTCACTTCAGACATGTTTTGTTTTTGTTTTTTGTTAAGACTGGGTTGCTTTTCCAGACTGCATGAATCACCGTCATCATTATCATCAAAAAATGCTATATCCATGTGAAAGCTTGGCTTTAATGAGTTCTCCAGTGCTCTTCCCTGCATGATAACTTTTCATTCATACAAACTCTTATTGTCCACCCACATATAACGGTATAACGGTATCTTCCTCTTTCATACTTTCGCTCACATTATAAGTACCAAAGGATTCT
>CAJHNH020001383.1:0-22500 GCA_905116865.2 Candidula unifasciata | reverse complement strand
AGGCTACATGAGTGATCATCAGCTGGAGATGGTGGAGAACAAGCTGTACGAGTTGCTGGCAGCTCTGAGGCCAAACGCTGTCGCTTTGGTGGATGCCTTTGAGTTTCCTGATGGCGTTCTGGACAGTGCTCTAGGGCGCTATGATGGAAATGTGTATGAGGAACTAATGGAGTATGCAAAACGTTCCAAGCTGAATAAGACTGAGGTAGGAAAACAGATTATTTCTCTAGTTTAGGCAAGGTATTAGCATGGATTAGATCAGTTAAAAATTGGAAAATAAATCATATTGTATGATTGGAATATATATGATTTGATATAAATATAACACACACCAGAGTCAGTCAGCATCCTTTGTGCCATTAGATGATACGGCATATATTGTTTTTGTTTTTTAAAATTCCATGGCTATGATGGCGGGAAAGAGATTGAGTATACATTGAAGAGGACAGAGAACATCTAACAAGTCAAGTAATTCGTGGGGGGCCTTCCTTCAAAGGTGGAGTTTATCTGCCTCTAGGCAAGGAACCAAGAGTCTGCATACAAATAAGTTAGATCTTTAAAATGGATGTGCACACTACATTAATGTTATGGAACAAGACTAGAGTCCAAATGGGGACAAAACAGCCAGAACTTTCCGCTAGAGTTTACAGCCGATGATCGTGAAGAAGAAGAAGAAGAGGATATTCTGCTTTTCCAAGTCAAAGATTTATGTCTTAAAGTATCCTTGTGTCAGGAGAGGATGTTGTGTGTCTTCAGTTACTCTCCACTCATAGAGGCAAAAGACTTTGCATGTTCCAGTAGCCTTCAGTGGTTACAGAGCTTGTACGTCCTCATGGAACTTGTTCATTTTCTCATATTTCCACTGTTTGTGCTAGAGGACCTTGTACGTCCTCATGGAACTTGTTCATTTTCTCATATTTCCACTGTTTGTGCTAGAGGACCTTGTACGTCCTCATGGAACTTGTTCATTTTCTCATATTTCTACTGTTTGTGCTAGAGGACCTTGTACGTCCTCATGGAACTTGTTCATTTTCTCATATTTCTACTGTTTGTGCTAGAGGACCTTGTACGTCCTCATGGAACTTGTTCATTTTCTCATATTTCCACTGTTTGTGCTAGAGGACCTTGTACGTCCTCTTGGAACTTGTTCATTTTCTCATATTTCTACTGTTTGTGCTAGAGGACCTTGTACGTCCTCATGGAACTTATTCATTTTCTCATATTTCTACTATTTGTGCTAGAGGACCTTGTACGTCCTCATGGAACTTGTACATTTTCTCATATTTCTACTCTTTGTGCTAGAGGACCTTGTACGTCCTCATGGAACTTGTACATTTTCTCATATTTCCACTGTTTGTGCTAGAGGACCTTGTACGTCCTCATGGAACTTGTACATTTTCTCATATTTCCACTGTTTGTGCTAGAGGACCTTGTACGTCCTCTTGGAACTTGTTCATTTTCTCATATTTCTACTGTTTGTGCTAGAGGACCTTGTACGTCCTCATGGAACTTGTTCATTTTCTCATATTTCCACTGTTTGTGCTAGAGGACCTTGTACGTCCTCATGGAACTTGTTCATTTTCTCATATTTCTACTGTTTGTGCTAGAGGACCTTGTACATCCTCATGGAACTTGTACATTTTCTCATATTTCTACTGTTTGTGCTAGAGGACCTTGTACGTCCTCATGGAACTTGTACATTTTCTCATATTTCCACTGTTTGTGCTAGAGGACCTTGTACGTCCTCATGGAACTTGTACATTTTCTCATATTTCCACTGTTTGTGCTAGAGGACCTTGTACGTCCTCATGGAACTTGTACATTTTCTCATATTTCCACTGTTTGTGCTAGAGGACCTTGTACGTCCTCATGGAACTTGTACATTTTCTCATATTTCCACTGTTTGTGCTAGAGGACCTTGTACGTCCTCATGGAACTTGTACATTTTCTCATATTTCCACTGTTTGTGCTAGAGGACCTTGTACGTCCTCATGGAACTTGTACATTTTCTCATATTTCCACTGTTTGTGCTAGAGGACCTTCTACGTCCTCATGGAACTTGTACGTTTTCTCCTATTTCCACTGTTTGTGCTAGAGGACCTTGCATGTTCTCATATCTCCATCTTAAAAAGGTAGAGAAGTCATTTGTTCTTCTTTTTTTGCGCTCATGGGCTGTAACTCTAGCAGAAAGTTCTGGTTGTTTGTCTGCCTCTGGACTGTGGTCTTGTTCTAGAATCTGACTGTTAAATGCACATCCATTTTACCTATCTGACTTTATTTGTATGCAGATTGTCCCCTTGTACGTCCTCATGGAACTTGTACATTTTCTCATATTTCCACTGTTTGTGCTAGAGGACCTTGTACGTCCTCATGGAACTTGTACATTTTCTCATATTTCCACTGTTTGTGCTAGAGGACCTTCTACGTCCTCATGGAACTTGTACGTTTTCTCCTATTTCCACTGTTTGTGCTAGAGGACCTTGCATGTTCTCATATCTCCATCTTAAAAAGGTAGAGAAGTCATTTGTTCTTCTTTTTTTTGCGCTCATGGGCTGTAACTCTAGCAGAAAGTTCTGGTTGTTTGTCTGCCTCTGGACTGTGGTCTTGTTCTAGAATCTGACTGTTAAATGCACATCCATTTTACCTATCTGACTTTATTTGTATGCAGATTGTTGGTTCCTTACCTCTCAGGCAGATGCAGTGTGACTTTGAAGGAAGTCCTCAATTAGTCGACTCTTACGGCATGCTTGTAGAAGAGGCAATGCGTCTGTTCTTGTTTTCCCCACAAGGCAGCCCTAGAACCCACATGGGGAGGGGGGGGGGGGGTCATTTGTTGTTAGCCGAGGTTCCACCTTCATGACAGACAGATCACCCCATAGTTATTCCATTCCTATGTTAGTGAAAATCTCACAAAATCCAAAAACACACAGGAATAGAGCAATAATTCACTACTCTCTTGATAAAGATGTTGGTTGAAACATTCTGTTGCATTTATGCATGACTTTTTTCTATTCCCTCTATTGAACTTTCTTTCCTTTAATATTGTGTTTATCACTTTACCATGTCAGAAGACAATCAGTATTCTTAGGGTAGGCTATCGGATTTTAAAACTGAAGTATGACGGGACAGCAAAAGCTGGAGGGGAAGATATGTGGAGGAGAGGGGGGAGACCACAAGGGAGTATGTTGGAAAAGATGGCATTTTACAAACCTTCACATTTATTGGGTATATATGGCTAGATCTGTATTTTATAAACCAAGTAGCACTTGGTGGGTGATGTGGTTACTATCACGTCGGCCACCTTTACTTCCCAGGACTTTTGCCTGGTACACACTCAAGATTGGGTCGACCTTGGAGCCAAGTCAATTTTTAAAAAGCCTGACTCTGTCAGGACCTGAACCTGTGATCTTCCTGTCCCCAGCCTAGTGTCTAGCCACTACACCACGGCAGCTGCCAGGATGGTATTATGACATGGGACAACATCTGTATCAGAAATGTTTGGCAGGGCGTGAGACAGGAGGTTGCAGATAGGTGTTATTACCATTGCCATATAGCATGATATATCTTAGAATAGTTTCCAGAAACGCAAGAAGTGATACAATTAAAAATGAATAAAAATACCAAGAATACTAGGAATACTTTTGCTTCTTCTTCTTCTTTGCTTTCACCAGCTGTAAACTGGCAGACAGTTTAGGTTGTTCATCCACTTCTGGACTTAAGTCTTGTTACAGAACCTGAGTCTTGCACACACATCCATTTTACAGATCTGGATAATTTGTATGCAGACTGTTAGTTCCTCACGTTCTGGGGCAGATGCACTCTGTCTGTGAAGGAAACATTCCTGATTAGCCGACTTTTGGACATGCTTGCTGTTTTTTTTAAATGGGGAGAAGACTGGGACAGGTCATAATGTTCATTAAATAGTGATAGATGAGATGGTTTGGCCATCTAACAATGCCCTAGTACAGCCAGCCACAAATATAAGGAACACAGAGCAAGGGGAAGACCATGCCAAATGTGGAACGAAGGCATCAAGAACAGCCTTAAAGAAATGATCAACTTAAATCAAACATTATAAACACTGAATATCATGAAATCTACCCCCCAACACTTTGATGAGGTTACAGGAGAATGAGAGAAACAAGAAAATGAAGAAACATCATGGTCTTTAATATGATGTCTTTACTCTGTTGTGATAAAGAATGTTATTTTCTCAAGCCTTCACCTTACAGTAGCAGAAGAGCTGTTATGTCCCCATATCTCCACTCTGCTGCAGTCTTCTTCTTTACGCCTCTTTTACCGCTTCGGTTGTCGAGGGAGATATAAAAGGTCCTGCTTCGTACTTTTCTGGCTGCTTCAACCAAAGACACATTGGGTACTGTGGAGTTTCTCTAATGTTATCCTTCCATCTTGTACTTAGTCTTCCTCTTGCTCTACATCCCTCTATTCCTTTTGTATATGCCTTGAATGGTATAGTATCAGAAGGCATTCTCTCCAGGTGGGCAAACCATTTGATTTTGCTGGATTTCTATGTAATTCAGAATTGGTTCTGTGCCGACCTTATCTTGTATGACCTCATTCCTGATTTGATCTCTTCAGGTCCCTCCTACAGTCTTTCTCAGACACCTCATTTCCATGGTTACTAATTTTCTGTTTTGTTTTGTTTTGAGTGACGTCTGGCACTGGTGGCACAGGGTGGGAATGAATATGCTTTGTATGAGATGTCTCTTTGTGCTGATTGAGATTGCCTTAAGCTTTAAGAGGGGGCTAGATGTCTCAGTACTTCTCCAGCCTTACTGCATCGAATGTCAATTTCTTTTTCTGCTGCGGTACTTCCAAGTATGTAAACCAACGATAAAGAACATTTAAACATAAAATCATTTATACTTTTCTTTAGGTACATCCTGGTTTCTTCAAGTACCAGAAGCCCTTTGTTGACTCCCTCAAGTCTCAAGCAGTAGCTCAGTCTCGCCTGTGAACAGATTTGATGACCAATGTAACAGCAGTGTACTGTATTTTCTGTGTACAAGATGACTTGTATTTTGTTTGCCCCCAAAATTAAGGAATAAATATTTGGAACACATTCCATGTATAAGAGGGCCCTCAAATTAAACAGAAAACATTTGAGGAAACATATTGTCTTATACACGGAAAAATACCTGTCAAATCTGTAAGTTTTGTAAATTTTCTTGTTCACTGT
Organism: Candidula unifasciata; assembly: GCA_905116865.2. Classification (NCBI taxonomy): domain Eukaryota; kingdom Metazoa; phylum Mollusca; class Gastropoda; order Stylommatophora; family Geomitridae; genus Candidula; species Candidula unifasciata. The sequence continues at coordinate 17,300 of CAJHNH020001383.1, read as the reverse complement.
ACAAATATTGGAGCACATTTATGATTCGTTTTTTTTTTTTTTTTTTAAATTAGAAATGTAGTTTTATGGAAGAATTCTGAAAATTCCCCCAGAAAGTAAAACAAAAATGCGTGCATGTTTTAGAAGAAGCCTATAAATATTTTGTTAGTTTGTTTAAATAGGGGTTACAAACTTGGTTTGTAATTTTGAAATACCCACTTAGATCCAGATGCAGTCGATGAGGCAGCAGACCACTTTTTGCATTGATTTTGAGAATGGTATAAAGAGTCGACCTTCAGAAAGCAGTGGCAAACTACTGAACATAAGATTGCCTTGTAAAACCACTAACAGCAAACAGATGCAGTGGCTGCACAACTAAGAAAATTTAGTCAACCTATCACAAACATCAGAAAATTTGTGGTTATTTATTTTCTTTTTTCTTTTGAGAACCAGGTAGAGATTTGGGGAGCATGCTGCATTACCAGTTCAAATAAATGAAGCAAATTAATAAATCATTTATGACTGAAATAAAAAATTAACCACTCTCACAACGATGGCAAAATATGCCAGGCAATGAATTATGCAATCTGTTGTTTGTATCTTCTTTGTTAATATTGACACGGGGGAAACATTGCTTTAATTCAGGGCTGGGAAGCCTCTTTTGGTTTGTGAGAAAAATTTAGAATACTGATCTGGTCGTGGGCCATATTTAAAAAAAAAAAAACTTTCCAAACATAACAGATTTTCTCGTAACACAAAATTTTGACACTGTCTTCTAATGTCTGAGTTTGTCTTCAGAACATGTATCTCTAGCAGGATCAGATATTTGGAGATATCAATTTCTGAATTTCACTGTTTAGACTTTTTTCAGGGGTCAGTAAAAATCATTTGGCCAGCCAGTTGTGCTCACCTCTGCTTTAATCTTTTGTGTTATTGCACATTAGTGTGTTAGAAGTTGCAATATTTTAGCAAGCTTAATCACCTGCATCAGTCAGCAATGCACTTGATAATGATGGTTTTGAAAAAAAAAACTGTTTTGTTCTTAATCATGTGTGTGTGTGTATATATATCTATATATATATATATTAGCCACCGTGGGTATTTTGTCTGTGAAAAGGGAACATTCATTCTCTTATACAACAATGTATTGCATTGCACACAAACCCTCATGTTATACAGATTTTTAAAGTTAGGTTTCAGAGGGTTTACTTATTGCACTAGGTTTTTTCCTATATTTCTGAGTCTTTAGCCACCTGCTGAGAGTATTGCACAATTAACAAACTCTGTAGGTGCAGGAATGATCCCCAAAAGATCTTTGTCAAAACCACTTGTAAACTGAATGATGCGTCCATGAATCAAACCCACCCTTCAGAGCATAAGGTAGATGACTGGACTGCTTTGTGATGGAGACCCTCCAGTAGATTTATAAAAGTTCAGAAGATTTCCTCATATTTCAGTCTATAGAACTGGTTTCCTAAATTTTTTAAGCATAAAATTGGGGTGTTTAAAATATGTATTTTCTGCGTAAAAAGGAGCATTTTATACATTGAGTGTGAAACAAATATGATACTTTATCTAAAGGTACACTAGTAGAAATTCTGATGCTGTTTTTAAACAGTATCTGTGATATTCTATGCTGAAATTGTAATAGCTGCTTGGTACTGAATGACAGTTGGCAGTAGTCTCCAACCATTTCTGTCCTTTATGATGGACTTTGGCTTCTTATAGTCAATATCCTAATGTTATTGTCTACACACAAACTTGTCCCTTGAGCACATCCATAAACTTCTTCTTATTGTGGATTCACAGCTGTAAACTCCAAAGTTCTGGTTATTCATCCAGATCTGGACTTTGGTCTTGTTAAAGGACTTTAGTGTTGCATATCACTTTCATAGATCTGGCTTATTTATGTGCAGACTGTTAGCTCGGCCCCTCTCAGGCAGACACAGTGACTTTTTAAGAAGTGTTGATTATATTTATGTTGGCCAGGCTCCCTGTAGGGGACCTGTTTCTAGGATGACCACAGAGAGTTGTAGCTATGTCTTGACCAATTTAAGCCCTTGTACATTACCACAGGTAGTGGGATAAAGGACAGAGGTGTAGCTACGTCTTGACCAGTTTAAGCCCTTGTACATTATCACAGGTAATGAGATAAAGGACAGGGAGGTGTAGCTACGTCTTGACCAGTTTAAGCCCTTGTACATTACCACAGGTAATGAGATAAAGGACAGGGAGGTGTAACTACGTCTTGACCAATTTATGCCCTTGTAGATTACCACAGGTAATGAGATAAAGGACAGGGAGGTGTAACTACGTCTTGACCAATTTATGCCCTTGTACATTAGCACAGGTAATGAGATAAAGGACAGAGGTGTAGCTATGTCTTGTCCAGTTTAAGCCCTTGTACATTACCACAGGTAATGAGATAAAGGACAGAGGTGTAGCTATGTCTTGTCCAGTTTAAGCCCTTGTACATTACCACAGGTAATGAGATAAAGGACAGGGAGGTGTAACTACATCTTGACCAGTTTAAGCTCTTGTACATTACCACAGGTAATGAGATAAAGGACAGAGAGGTGTAACTACATCTTGACCAGTTTAAGCCCTTGTACATTACCACAGGTAATGAGATAAAGGACAGAGAGGTGTAACTACATCTTGACCAGTTCAAGTCCTTGTACATTACCACAGGTAATGAGATAAAGGACAGAGAGGTGTAACTACATCTTGACCAGTTCAAGTCCTTGTACATTACCACAGGTAATGAGATAAAGGAAAAAGGTTAGTTGTTTGTGGATAATTTTTTTTTTTTTTTGGGTGGGGGGACTCTAATGTCAGAGTTTGTCTTCAGAATGGATTTCTCTAGCAGAATCAAATATTTAGAGATATCAGTTTCTGAATTTCACTGTTTAGACTTTTTCACTGGTGAATAAAAATTATTTTTTAACTTCCTTATAACCAGACCCAAGCAGTCGTTACTTTAATTTCCTAGTGTTTTTACAAATTTGTTTATTGTCATCTCTTGCCATGTTTATTGATGTAACCAGATTTCAGACACTCAGATTTTAGTTAGATTGTTTATGGTTGACTGAAAATCCTCTGGAAAAAACGGAGGGTTGATGATCAGGTTGTCTTCAGTTCAGAAAAATGGGAGTATCTGTTTAAGTCAAGCAGGTGAAGGGACTTGTTTCCAACAACAGGGCTTGTGTTGCAGAGTTCTTTTACCTCTCACCAAGCTTAGAAACCAGCAGACTACTCGATGGGAAATCAGCTTTGCATCAGTGGTGAGGAGTGGTGGCTCAGCATGTCTGCAGCACATGTTCAGTATTCTGGGGCTGCCGGTCTACTTGTGTAAAGGTTCAAGTCCTCTACATTGAATTTCCTGTATATATGGTTTCTGAGTGTCTTGTGTCAAATGTGCATTCTAAATACAAGGGTCACTTAGACACCTACATGTCTCCCTTCCAGCAAAACAGTAAATGATTAGTTGCATCTTCATCCCTACTTTACGCTGTCAGTTCCAGACATGGACAATGAACGGGGCACTCGAACAGAAAATAACTTATCTGTGAAATGCACTGTCTTCATACGGTCGCTACCGGGAAGGCTAACCCAGTCAACAAATGCCCGCAGAAGTCGGATGTGTTGGTGCAAATATCGCAGCCATGCTGTAAACGGACACAACGCAATTACATCTTCGGATGAACGCAGAAGAAGAAGATAAGGTCACTAACACCACAAGAAGGGACAGGATTACAAATACCAGCTTTAGAGAGAAAGTTGGAATAATACTGTGTCTGAATTATATTGACAGACAAGAATAAAATGGTTCAGCCATCTAGTAAGTATGCAGCCAGACCAAACTGCATATGAGACTTTTTTTTTTTTTCAACAGCAGAATATCTGGGAAGAAGGTAAGGGGAAGACCAAGAAAGAGATGAATAAATGGTTTAGCTAAAACCTGCAACAACAAAAAAGGTGAATAAATCCATTGACCAAACCACCCGAGAAGCAAAACATCTACAGAAAACCAGGACACTGGGCTTTAACCTGGTAGCGAGATGACAAAAGAAAAAGAAGAATACAAGGCTCTGTGAGTCATTTGAGGAGAATGATGGAGCTCTGGGATTTTTTTGGATGGGAAGTAGAATATTGGCCAGACTGGAACGTTTGCCAGACTGGGGATTCAATCACTGAATATAATCACCACAAAGAACTACTCCAAGAACTTGACCATTGCAATCCCGGGAGTATTTTCCAGACAGGAGATTCAATCACTCGACAGAATCACCGCAAAGAACTACTCCAAGAACTTGACCATTGCAATCCCAGGAGTATTTGCCAGATGGGAGATTCAGTCACTCGACAAATCACCACAAAGAACTACCCCAAGAACTTGACCATTGCAATCCCGGGAGTATTTGCCAGATGGGAGATTTAATCACTGGACAGAACCACCACAAAGAACTACCCAAAGAACTTGACCAGTGCAATCCCGGGAGTATTTGCCAGATGGGAGATTCAATCACTGGACAGAAACACCACAAAGAACTACCCCAAGAACTTGACCATTGCAATTTCTGTAACGCTAGCCAGACTGGGGACATCTCTTCTTCTTCATTGATTTCACAGGCTGTGAACTCTACCAAAAATTACTGTTTGTTTATCCACTTTTGGCCTGGTTCCAGGATTTGGATGTTACGTGCACATCTCACTAATCTGTGTGCATACTTTTGGTTCTTAGCCTGTCAGGCAGATGCACTCGACTTTGAATGATATGTTGATCCTGTCTATGATGACCAGGCTTCCTATTAGGAATCTGTTTCTAGGATGTTCTGTGCATTTGTGAAAACATGACATGAGGTGTGTGTCTCTTTATCTGTCCTCTCTTTCTGCTTGTCCAACATGGGAGACCCTACCAGTAGCTAAACTGATGTCAGCCTAGCTCTTATGGTCACGGGAAGTTAAACACAATAACCACTCTAGGTGGAGATACGTCAGTGGGATATTAGTCCTTGTCATAAAATTGTTAGTGTTTTTTATTTAATTATTATTATTATTGCTTGTTGATAATCAGAAACTGTTTTATTTATATGTATATGTCCGGACGTTTTTTTTATATAATATACACATTTGACAGTCATCAAATAAAATCTATGGTATTTTTTCATCTATTTGCTCTTATTCATTGATTTTAGTGTAGTTTTTATGGTTTGAAATGAGAAGTTGTTTGCTTGCTTGTTGTACCCCACCAGGACATCACACAAGCGATAAACACCCAGTGACACAAAGTGCCATCATGTGGATGAGGATCACCCATGGAGTCCCAGAAACTCTAAGCCAGTATGGCCATATATTTGAGGGCCCCGGCAAAAGCCAGTTTGGGGCTTCAAATAACGAAAAATTGCGTCCCACATAAGGACGACTTTATATGAATAGAGAAAAGTTGTTTGTTTTGTATGTAGGAAAATACTACGACAGTTTATATACTTTTTGTGTGTGGGTGTGTTAAATATATGTGTTGGTAATTATGTGGGTAATGCCCCATATTTTTTTGGTCTCAATGAATAATGAAGATAGAAGCAAAATATTGTGCATGCTTCAAATTTGGCGGTCACCTCGAGTGCTGGAGGTCACGGATTCAGGTCCTGGTAAAGGCTGGGTTTTTTTTTTTTTTCACTTGGACGTCTAGTGATTTCCCCTGGTCTCTGGGCAGCAAGATCAGACGCCCGTGTGTTTTGTTTTGATAGAAAAAATCTCTTGGCAGTTGGAAATCAAAAAGAGTAGCCTAACGATGCTGCATGGGCAAAATATGAAGTTTAGAATCTACCGAAAGTATTTCAAGATTCTTGCTGGTGCTGCGGATTTTGTGCACTGCGCCGAGATTCTTCTGACTCAAGCTTGAGTTAAAAGTACAACCATGCTTCATATTTAAAACAAAAGTATTTTTGTAGGAATTGGCAACTCATTCTGACCAAAAGCTAAAACCAAAAAATTCTAAAACAGAGGTCAAGGACAACGTGCATTACAAAGAGCAAATAGTCCAATTTCTGATTGATGAAAGAAAGACATTGTGGTGAACATTCATAAACATTTGTTTGCTGCATATGGAAGTTGTGCACTCAATAGGAGCACCACTGGTCACTGGGTTCAGCGAGTTAAAGCTTCAGATAGTGCAAAGACTGACCTGATGATGCTTTTCACATGAATAGAACAGACTTGATACTGGCAAGGCATACATGCCCATTCGGTATTAGCTTTAGGTCATGGACGTGGGCAAAAGTGTAAAGAAATTTATGATTTGTAAAGAATGTAATGAATTATATTGTTGGTCAGTTATTTTGTACTTATATTTTAAGAAAAACATATAGGTCATTAGTTTCTAAATACTTGCTAGAACTGCTTGCCTCCCAGACTGACAGCCTGAAGATCTTGAGTTTGGATCCATCCTAAGGCAGATTTTTTTTTTTATGTTTTTTTTTTTTCAATATAGTTAGCCAAGGGCTGCCAGGTGGATCCAGCCTTAAACTGGTACCAGAAAATATGGGAAGTAAAATCGTCTTTCGTGATGTTGACCATTCCTGCCATCAGGTGGTGAATAGTAGAACAAAAATTGTGAATCTATCACCATATACATGGTACGTCATTGGCATGAAAAGGGTCTTTCTCTGTTTTTATTTTACCTTACTTGTATACAAGTATGTTTTCTATGAAACTGTTGAACGTTACAGTGATTTAGATTTACTAATTAAAGAATCGACATCATAGAAAACTGGACATGCCCCTAGGTGCTCAATCTCCAGCAGCAGATGTCTTTGGGTGTAGAGGCTAACTGTTCCTATAGTTCAATGATTATAAACTCCTCGTTCTCTTCCTCTAAAATGTTTCTCCTTGCCTGATTCACAGCTTATTTCCTGTTCACACATTCTCACACATCTAACTTCAACTAACCTCATGTTTTTCATTTATTAATGGTCTTCAGAATGTCTCCTTTATCCAGTATATGCCTTCCTCTAGCTATTGCTTTTGTGGCCAGAAATGGTTTAGAAATAACAGTAATGAAAAGCAAGGTTTTTGACAAAACAGAGGCAGATCAAAACTAATGTGGACAAAGGACATCAAAAACACCATGTGATGAGGTTGTGAAAATAGTAACAGTCTGCAAAGAACCTGCTACGTGATGATTGTATATGTATATTTATGATTTTATTTATAAGTATATATTTGTGAAGAAGTAACGCTATAAATTCAATAATTTTAACCTGTATATGAAAGATTAAATGTTACTAATATGTCAATCACTGGGAAAAAAAGGCGGCCACATCACTCACCAAACCAAGTACCGATTCTTCTTTTTCCCTTTTCACGCCTTTCGGCGCATCGGGCATATGGGCAGGGCGTCCCATATTTTTACAGACCATCAGCACTCCGTGGGTAATGTGGTCAGCATTACAAGAACCGATTAGTCTATACAAATATAGGTCTAGCCATATACGGGTGAAGGCATGAAAAAGGGACCTTTACTTTTTTTATTATATATATTATAATTATATATAATTATTATATTATATTATCAGTCAATACACAGACTACCCATAGCCCACTCCCTGTTGATTAACGAATCTCCTAGCACCCTTGGTGTGTTGTTCCTTCTTTACTGCAGATTTTTTTCTGGCCAAATTCCTGCATTTGTGATTCATTCAGTTGAAAAACTGTATCATCGTTTTAACAGACTTCACTGTTTTTCTTCTCGGTCCAACCTTGTTAGGCTTTTGTTATGCTGTGTTGTTGATTACAGCTAGGTTATTAATCTGTGCTTTTAATTTCATCTAACCCTTAATACACCCAAGATAAAATAAGACAATTTTGAGAACAAATGTTTTAGAAGAATACCGAATCTTCACTGGACATATTTCAAGTCCAGTACGTGAATAAGACAAGAGACCAAGCAAGATAGGGTGTCCAGTTTTATAAGAAGGCACCGCTGGAACTATGTTGGCCATACACTCTAAATGGATAAGACAAGTCTCCCCCATCAAGCCCTCGTATGGACACTGGATGGATAAGACAAGTCTCCCCCATCAAGCCCTTGTATGGACACTGAATGGATAAGACAAGTCTCCCCCATCAAGCCCTCGTATGGACACTGGATGGATAAGACAAGTCTCCCCCATCAAGCCCTTGTATGGACATTGGATGGGTAAGACAAGTCTCCCCCATCAAGCCCTTGTATGGACACTGGATGGATAAGACAAGTCTCCCCCATCAAGCCCTTGTATGGACACTGAATGGATAAGACAAGTCTCCCCCATCAAGCCCTCGTATGGACACTGGATGGATAAGACAAGTCTCCCCCATCAAGCCCTCGTATGGACACTGAATGGGGAAGACAAGTCTCCCCCATCAAGCCCTTGTATGGACACTGGATGGATAAGACAAGTCTCCCCCATCAAGCCCTTGTATGGACACTGAATGGATAAGACAAGTCTCCCCCATCAAGCCCTTGTATGGACACTGAATGGATAAGACAAGTCTCCCCCATCAAGCCCTCGTATGGACACTCGATCGGTAAGACAAGTCTCCCCCATCAAGCCCTCGTATGGACACTGAATGGGAGGAAAAAACTGAGGAAGACTAAGAGGGACCCTGCCTAGAACCATCATCAGGGAAGGCTCAACCATGGGCCAAATAAACATAAAAAACCTAAAACAGATGGCAAAGAACCGCCAGACATAGAGGACTATGACCTCCTCCCATTGCGCTGCCCTAGACTCAAGAGGAAAGACTAACTTAAAAGTAGCCTTGTATGACACAGAAAGTAGGTATGTATGCCACGTCCCTAAAATGGGACCTTGGAACCCACATAGGGAGCTGACCCTACCGAGGACATACAATATGTCAGCTTGATACACTGGCTGGCCCTCTGATATAGCCTATTTGCTCTTTCATTGCCCATGACACCTGTATTTTCTTGGTATGAGAAAAACTGACTTTTGAAACTATAGACTTCACGTATAGGTTCCAGGGTCCTATATGGAGGGAGAGGAGGGGGTTACCCAATGTACCCCCAGCTAGTATGTTGTCTTCTTCTTCTTCACTTCCTCCTTTACCGCTGTGGGTGTCGAGGGAGATATAAGGTTCTGTCTCTAGCTCTTCTGGCCGCCTCGACTATAGGCACATCGTGCTGTTGTAGAGTTTCTCTGATGTTATCCCTCCATCTTGTTCTTGGTCTACCTCGTGCTCTACGTCCTTCTTCTCTTTCCATGTATGCTTTGTATGGTATGGTGTCACAAGTATGTTGTAAACTTCGAATACTTAGAGATGTTTTCTTTGAAGCCAGAGTGCATCTGCCTCAGAGGTGAGGAACCAACAGTCTGCTTACAAATTCAGATCTGTAAACGGGATATGCCTGCAAAACTCAAGTTCTGGAACAAGACTAATGTCAGAAGTGGATGAACCCCCCGTGTGGTTTCCGGGGCCCCATTGTGGGGAAAACAAGAATAGACCCACTGCCTCCCCAAAAGCATGTCGTAAGAGTCGACTAATTGGGGAGCTTCCTTTGAAGTCGGAGTGCATCTGCCGGAGAGGCAAGGAACCAACAGTCTGTATTCAAGAGAATGAGATCTGTAAAACTGATGCACACGCAATACTCAGGTTCTGGAGCAGGACTGCAGTTCAGTAATGGACGAGCAACCAGAACATTCCACCAGAGTGCACAGCTGGTGAACGCGAAGAAGAAGAGGAAGAAGAAGTGGATGAACAACTCTTCACCAAAGTTTACAGCCAGTGAATGCAAAGAATAAGTAGAGAATTGTAGACCTATAAAAGCAATGCATTCCAAAGCCTGCTTCAACCTTTCCTCGATTTGTATTTGTTATTTTATGAGTTAGGAATGTAAGTAAAGTAAAAGACCCTTTCCACGCCTTTAGTCGTATGGGGCATATAGGGCTAGACCTATATATTATTATAGACCAATCGGCACAAGATAGGTGATGTGGTCGGCATTACACCGGCCGCCTTTACTTCCGGAACTGCACCCGTACCCACTCAACACTGGGTCGACCTTAGAGCCAAGGTCATTTTTGAAAAATGTCCGGCTCTGCCAGGGAGCAAACCCACGACTTTCCGTCCGGGCGAGCGTCTAGCCACTCCGCCACGGCGACTTCCTATTTAAGAATGTACAAAAGTTTAAGTATTATTTTTTTTTTTTTTTTTTTTACAAAACAAAACAAAACAACAACTGTTGGGTTCAACAAAAGACTCGTAGACTAATCCACGTCCAGCTTCTTGAAAGTTCCAACCAATGAATCTGTGGCTACACTGCCAAAGACGTCAGACTCTGTCTCATTGGTCGACCCAACTGTCATGTCCACGAAGCCATATTTAGAATCTTCTTCGAACTGCTTGTCACACTGGAGAATGATATCACTCCATGTCTGGGGAACAAATAAATATATACATATTTCAAGACATTAATTCTTGTACTTCAGGTAATTACCTTTACGTCCTTTTTAGGAGGAAATTTTTTTTTTTTTTTTTTTTTTTTGAAGCTCCACCTTGGCTTTTGACGGGAGCCATAAATATGGCTAATTGTCTGAACGCGGTTTCTGGGACCTCTCCACGGTGATCCTCATCCTCATGGTGGCACTTTGTGTCATAGGGTGTTTATCGCTTGTGTGATGTCCTGGTGAGGTAGAAAGTCAGTCAGTCATTCTGTAATTCAGGTGAGTTAATATGTGAGGGAAAGACTGGTGTCGGACGTAAAGACAACCTCATAACAATATTTTTTACACCTTAACCCACCTGGACAAATGATGAGGAAAATATAAAAACTCATGGGAAAGTGAGCTAGAGGGTAAGGTGAAAAAATAGGAGGGTACAGAATGAGCTGCAAGCGATAGCAAAGGATATGACGACATGGCTGAGGGCCTATGCTGCATTGTGGGATTCAAAGCAGAAGAAAATGAAGGCATTTTCTCATTTTTCTGTTCCCTTCTCCCGTAAAAGTAAAAAAAAAAAAAAGTAAATGACCCTTTTCCACGCCTTTAGGCATATAGGGCTAGACCTATATTTTTTATAGACCAATCGGCACAAGATGGGTGATGTGCTCAGCATCACGCCTGCCGCCTTTACTTCCCGGGACTGCACCCGGTACCCACTCAAGGCTGGGTCGACCTAGAAGCCAAGGTCATTTTTGAAAATTGTCCGGCTCCGCCAGGGAGGGAAGCCACGACCTTCCGATCCGCGGCAAGCATCTAGCCGCTTGGCCACGGAGACTCCCTCTCTTCTCCCGTCTTCTTCTAATATTACTTTATAGTTAGTCCGAGGGACGTAATTAGCATTGTGCCTGTTTACAGTATGGCTTGCGATATTTGCGCATTTCGGCTGACACATCCGACTTCATAGGGCAATCGTTCCCCGTGTTAGCTTTTCCGGTCGGTTTCGTAGGAAATGACGTAGCCAAAAGCAGAGGTTTGGAGTCTTTACAGCGGTGGGGTTTGACACATCAGCTTCATATTTGTTTCGGGCACACAGGTGTGCAAGGGAATGAACAAGCTGATCGGTACGCAGGTAAAGCTGCTGTGGAGGGCAGGCGAGCAATGGACCATGCTGATATTATGAATGCTCTACGAGAATTAAGACGTTTGCGATAACAAAGTGATGATTGTGAATCTGCAACCATGACCAGACTGCAAGAACAACGTGGTGAGAGGGGTGTGACCAGACAAAAGTGCTATGAAGGAAGCCAAAGAAGAATACGAAATCGGCACAGGCTTGGTGTCGTGAGCCACTAGACCCCATGGATTTACTAAGGAGGGGATCCGAGCACTTGTGGACTAAATGGTTCGATGTGCAATCTGTCGACTGGCTAACTTACTGACTGAGGTAGCCTATTTCGGGGCGGGGTGCTACATAACCATTAAAAAAGCGAATGGTATTAAATACGAGCAGGAAAACAGCGGTAAATGTAGGCAAGAAATATAGTAGTTTTTTTTTTTTTTTGACAAAACATTGCATCTAGTAGATGATCTACTTACGGTGGCTGTCACGTCTGGTGCGTTACCTCCGTATGCCTTTGGCAGGAGGTCGGGGTCTATGTGTTCATGCAAGCCACAATATTTTTCCCCATGGAAAAAGATCTGTTAAAAAAATCAAACGATTTTCTATGTGAATGCTGCGTATAAAGTAGTTCATAGAAAATACAATACAGACTGTGACTAGGAAGCCGAACGTTAGATGAAAAAGACGCGCACAAATACAAGCGAATATTTCAACCAAGTCGATATACTGGCCAAACATTCAGTTATATCTGTGCGTCTTTTCGTCCCCTCAGTTGAGCTTTCTATATCATTTTTGTTTTTAAACTTAGTATTTCTTGTTTTACATAAAACTGCTTTGAATACCATGGACTAAGAAGAAGAAGGAACTGACATCCTACATCGAGGAACTTCAAGGATAATTGCCTCATAAACAGCATCCTGTCCTAAAAGTATTTGGCCATTTTAAGCGTATTCCTGGATGGAGGATGTAGTTTCTGGAAAACGAGGAAGAGACCGACCACCGCGAAGGTGGTTACAAGACAGTGAAGATGCACTGGCAGTACAAGCACACATGGCTACAAAATTGGCTAGAGAAAGAGAGACTTTCCGGCGTGCCGTGAAGGGAGAGACGTTCCGTGAAGAACCTGCTAATTGATGTGGATTTCTAGTTTAAAGAAAATATGTCAAAGTCACAGAAAACTTCAGTAGTATACGTATTCTAATGTTCTCATCTAAAATGGGGATGAGAATATGGGATGTGGATACACACTGGATATTTACCAGCTTTCTAAAACTAATATGAATGTATGTACATAACACATTTAAAATTTAAGTAATTTTTCTGCTGTTTAAACTAAGACCCTTGTCGAGAATTTTTGTTACAAAAAATCGACAATTTCTATTTAGCATAATATAATGTGTAATTTAAGAGTTAACGCGGTGCCTTTTGATGGCATTAACACTACAGGAGTCCTGTTGATGGCATTAACACTACAGGAGTCCTGTTGATGGCATTAACACTACAGGAGTCCTTTTCAGAGTTCTTGGTGGCGTGCATTGCTAAGCTATTTTATATGGCGCACATAATTTAGTCACAATTATAACCTAAAGCTTCCTCTTCGGGGATGCTGGTTAAGCGTGACGATTTTTTTCTTCAAGCCAAGCATCGGATCCCGGATTGCAGCGCGGTGCCTCATTTCGTGACAACATAAACATTTCCGAGACACGTGAGGAGTACGCCGGTGCTCGCACAGACCTTCACACGGGGCGCTGACACAAAGCAAACATTGAGCAGTGGATTTAGCCAGGGCTTTCTTCAGTTACTCAGCTGGAGAAAGCCTGGACTCAGCCCCTTATAAATCTTTGGGATGGTTGTAGGGGGCTGCGTGGTCTTGAGGCATGGTGTCCGCCTCGAGTGCTAGAGGTGCCGAGCTCAATCCCTGGTAAGGACTGGGATTTTTTTCACGTTGACTTAGACTTCTAGTAATTCCCCCTGGTCTCTGGGTAGTGACATCGGATGACCGTGTGTATTGTTGCCTACTTGAAAAAATATATTGGCAGTTTAAAATCAAAAAGAGTAGCCTAACGGCACTGCCCATGCAAAATTTGCAGTTAAAAATCTACTCACATTTTTTCACGATCCTCGCCGGTGCTACAGAGACTGTGCACTGTGCTTAGGCCTCAGACTTTAGTTAGAAGAAGAACTGAGCATTTATGGGTTACTACCCGTGTGCCATGATGTTAATCCGTTATTCAAAACCTCAAAACCTTAGGGGGACTTAAGTCTTGTTTGTGTGTAATAATGTATTAGATTAAAAAAGGCTGTATTTGAAATAAAATTAAATATACAAACAAATACTTACAATAATAACTTCTGAATATGAATACCACTTTGTTCCTTTTAAAATCTGATAGTAGGAGGAGCCTCAGCCACTCGGCCCGAAATTGTTCTCAAGGTGCGCGAGCTTCCAAGTTCCAGCGCCACAAACACACACACACACACGCGCGCGCACACACACACACACACACACGTGCGTGCGTGCGTGCGTCCGTCCGTCCGTCCCTCCCTCCCTCCCTCCCTCCCTCCCTCCCTACCTACCTACCTACCTACCTACCTACCTACCTACCTACCTACCTACCTACCTACCTACCTACATACATACATACATTCATTCATTCATTCATTCATTCATTCATTCATTCATTCATTCATTCATACATACATACATACATACATACATACATACATACATACATACATACATACATGCATGCATGCATGCATGCATGCATGCATGCATGCATCCATCCATCCATCCATCCATCCATCCATCCATCCATCCATACATCCATACATCCATCCATCCATACATACATACATACATACATACATACATACATACATACATACATACATACATACATACATACATACATACATACATACATACATACATACATACATACATACATACATACATACATACATACATACATACATACATACATACATACATACATACATACATACATACATACATACATACATACATACATACATACATACATACATACATACATACATACATACATACATACATACATACATACATACATACATACATACATACATACATACATACATACATACATACATACATACATACATACATACATACATACATACATACATACATATAAGATTCATGTCAAACATGGAAAGAGCTTGTTCAAGGCTGCAGATGCAGGAATCACGAGCTTTGAACACTTGAAGTGCTGTAATAGAGACATGAGCTTTGCAAACTTGGGGTGCTATATAACAGAGACATAGGTTGTGAAAACTTGAAGTGCTATAATAGAGACATGGGCTTTGCAAACTTGGAGTGCTGTAATAGAGATACGGGTTTTAACAACTTGGAGTGCTATAATAGATACACAGGCTTTGACAAATTGGAGTGCTATAATAGAGAAACGGGCTTTGACAACTTGAAGTGCTATACACAGGCTTTGAAAACTTTGAGTGCTATAATAGGGACACCGGCTTTGAAAACTTTGAGTGCTCTTATAAAGCGATGGGCTGTAAAAACGAGGCGTGCTATAATCGAGCTTTGATTACTTGAGGTGCTATAAAAGAGACACAGGCTTTGACAACTTGGAAGTACTATAATTACGATGTAATCTATAACTCACCCTGTCTAGAAGCTTCTGTTTGAGGAACGGTTTGAACAATGCAAAGATGTTGCTGAAACTTGCAGGCTCGTTGACGATGTGCACAGCCTTCAGTCGTGCAGGGAACACGTCCTGGTTGGGTGATAATACTTGATTATAACTAATTGCCCCTTTCAAAATGTAAACACCCAGGAATATTCTTCTGTATGAATCAACACATCTGAGATTTTCATCGTGATAAAAATGTTAAGTATGTGGTAGTGCAATCTCTACCTAATGTATGTGGTAGTGCAATCTCTGCCTAATGTATGTGGTAGTACAATCTCTGCCTAATGTATGTGGTAGTGCACTCTCTACCTAATGTATGTGGTAGTGCAATCTCTGCCTAATGTATGTGGTAGTGCAATCTCTGCCTAATGTATGTGGTAGTGCAATCTCTGCCTAATGTATGTAGTAGTGCAATCTCTGCCTAATGTATGTGGTAGTGCAATCTCTGCCTAATGTATGTGGTAGTGCAATCTCTGTGAATGTGAATCCGTGAATGGGACAGAAGAGCGGAATCAGATGCAAGATAAATTAAATATACTTGATGCGAGATCACAGCAGCTTGGTCTGAAAATCCATTAATCTCAATCTCTACCTTATGTACGTAGCAGTACAATCTCTACCTAATGTATGTGGCAGTGTAATCTCTACCTAATGTATGTGGCAGTACAATCTCTACCTAATGTATCCAGCAGTACAATCTCTACCTAATGTACGTAGCAGAACAATCTCTACCTAATGTATGTAGCATTACAATCTCTACCTAATGTACGTAGCAGTACAATCTCTACCTTATGTACGTAGCAGTACAATCTCTACCTAATGTATGTGGCAGTGTAATCTCTACCTAATGTATCCAGCAGTACAATCTCTACCTAATGTACGTAGCATTACAATCTCTACCTAATGTACGTAGCAGTACAATCTCTACCTAATGTACGTAGCATAACAATCTCTACCTAATGTATCCAGCAGTACAATCTCTACCTAATGTACGTAGCAGTACAATCTCTACCTAATGTACGTAGCAGAACAATCTCTACCTAATGTATGTGGCAGTGTAATCTCTACCTAATGTATCCAGCAGTACAATCTCTACCTAATGTACGTAGCAGAACAATCTCTACCTAATGTATCCAGCAGTACAATCTCTCCCTAATGTACGTAGCAGAACAATCTCTACCTAATGTATCCAGCAGTACAATCTCTCCCTAATGTACGTAGCAGAACAATCTCTACCTAATGTATCCAGCAGTACAATCTCTCCCTAATGTACGTAGCAGAACAATCTCTACCTAATGTATCCAGCAGTACAATCTCTCCCTAATGTACGTAGCAGAACAATCTCTACCTAATGTATCCAGCAGTACAATCTCTACCTAATGTACGTAGCAGAACAATCTCTACCTAATGTATCCAGCAGTACAATCTCTACCTAATGTACGTAGCAGTACAATCTCTACCTAATGTACGTAGAGTACAATCTCTACCTAATGTATGTGGCAGTGTAATCTCTACCTAATGTATCCAGCAGTACAATCTCTACCTAATGTACGTAGCAGTACAATCTCTACCTAATGTACGTAGCAGAACAATCTCTACCTAGTGTATCCAGCAGTACAATCTCTACCTAATGTACGTAGCAGTACAATCTCTACCTAATGTACGTAGCAGAACAATCTCTACCTAATGTATCCAGCAGTACAATCTCTACCTAATGTACGTAGCAGTACAATCTCTACCTAATGTACGTAGAGTATAATCTCTACCTAATGTATGTGGCAGTGCAATCTCTGAATCTCACTATAAGAAAAATAAGTGTCATGGTGGTCACACCTGCAGGTTATTTGCCCGGGAACACATACACAGTTATGAATGTCTAGCTTAACTATTTGCCCGGGAACACATACACAGGTATGAATGTCTAGCTTAACTATTTGCCCGGGAACACATACACAGGTATGAATGTCTAGCTTAACTATTTATTTATTTTTGTCAAAGCATTTCTTGGGTGATAGAAGATTGTTGCTAGAAGAATAGGCAGGCGTTGACCAGCACGGTGGTGGA
>CAJHNH020001382.1:170000-174159 GCA_905116865.2 Candidula unifasciata | reverse complement strand
CACCCCCGTCTCGTCCCTCCCCACCCTCATTGTTGTAGAACAGTTTTCGAACGAATTCAAAGAACCCAACAACCAGGAACAAACGATTTTGCGGTTTTGAGAATTCGATGTATTAAATTTGATATTTTTCAAATATTAGTAGTTTTTTTGTTTTTTTTTTGTGCAACGGAGCACAGTAATTAATCATATTATGCCCTTAAACAAGGCTTATGAACCCTTAAGACGCCCCTTCAAAATTATTCAGATGGGATTGTGGCTACTGCTGCTACTGCTCCAAACATGCCCATCTCCTGCTCCCCCCACCCACCAAACCAGCATTTTTCTTAGTGTCGGCACCTTACACCTATGGAAGAAATACAAATATGTTGTTGTTGTAAAGAATAAAACTACTGTACGTAAATTTTGCCTAGTAAAACTACACACCAGCACCGTCCTTTAAAGGATAGAAACCGAAATTTTAAAATCAGCTGTAAATATTCAGAGTTGGGTGCCTTTGGCTTGGGGTCTTTGCGAACGGATCTTTCGTAATGCGCTAGGATGCCTGGTTCGATCCCATCTGCCGGACTATTTGTTTTCTGCGTTGGTTTCGAACAGTGAGTACCGGTGAGCTGACCGTTCCAGAAGCAAGGGCAAACTGCTGAACGTAACAATTTGCCTTTAAAAAAAAAAAAAACGCAACAGCCAAAAAAAAAAAATGCTTAGGACTGGTTTTGGTAAAAACAAAGAAGGCACAAACTTTTAGAAAGTCGGAGACACTATACATCATATAGTCCTTGACCCTCGATAGTAAAGAAAATCAGAGAAAAGAACGACAGTGGACAACAAACTCTTCGTCTTCGGTCTTGTTCTTGTTTCTTCTTGTTCTTCTCTTGTTCTTTTCTTGTTCTTGTTTCTTCTTCTTGTTCTTCCTTCTTCTTCTTCTTCTTCTTGCTTTCTTCTTTTTCTTCTTCTTCTTAGTCTTCTTCTTCTTTTCTTCTTCTTCTTCTTCTTCTTCTCTCTTCTTCTTCTTCTTCTTCCTTCTTCTTCTTCTTCTTCTTCTTCTAATCCTTCTTTCTTCTTCTTCTTCTCTTTCTTCGTCTTCTTCTTTCTTTCTTCCTTCTCTCTTCTTCTTCTTCTTCTTCTTCTTTCTTCTTGTCTTTCTTCTCCTTCGCTTCCTTCATCTCCTCCTCCTCCTCCTCCTCCTACTCCTTCCTCTCTCCTCATCTCATCCTCCTCCGCCTCCTCCTCCTCTTCTCCTCCTCCTCCTCCTCCTCCTCTCCTCCTTCCTCCTCTTCTCCTCCTCCTCCTCCTCCTCTTCTCCTCCTCCTCCTCATCCTCTCTTCTTCCCCTCCTCACTCCTATCTTCCTCCTCCTCCTCATCCTCTCCTTCTCCTCTGCCTCTTTCTCCTCCTCTTCTTCCTTCTTCCTCTTCTTCTCCTCCACTCCTCCTCCTCCTCTGTTCCTCATTCTCCTCCTCCTCCTCCTCCTCCTTCTTCTCCTCCTCCTCCTCCTCTCTCCTTCTCCTTCTTCCTCTTCCTCTCCTTCTCCTCCTCCTTCTTCCTCCTCCTCTTCCTCCTCATCCTCTTCTCCTTATCTTCTTCTTCCTCCTCCACTCCTCCTTCCTCTTCTTCTTTCTTCTCCTCCTCTTCATTTTCCTCCTCCTCCTCTTTCTCCTCTCCTCCTCCTCTCCTCTTCCTCCTCTTCTCCTCCTCCTTCCTCCTCCTCCTCCTCTCCTCCTCCTTCTCCTCTCCTCCTCTCTTCATTCTCCTCCTCCTCTTCCTCCTCCTCCTTCATCGCTTCTTCTTCCTTCTTTCTTCTTCTTCTCTTCTCTTCTTCTTCTTCTTCTTCTTCTTCTTCTTCGCTTCTCCTCAAAAAAGCTTCAGTCCTTCTTCTTTCTTTTTTCTTCTTCTTCTTTTTCTTTTCTTGCTTCTTCTTCTTTTCTTCTTCTTCCTTTTTCTTCCTTCTTCTTCTTCTTCTGCTTCTTACTTCTTTCTTCTTCTATCTTTCTTCTTCTCTCTTTTCTTGTTCTTCTTCTCTTCTTCTCTTCTTTCCTTCTTCTTCTTTCTTCCTTCTTCTTCTTTCTTCTTCTTTTCTGCTTGTCTTTTATTATTAATCTGGTTCTGCTTTTGTGAACAGTACAGAAGGTTGTGGAGAAAAATGGACGACCAGCACACGGACTATCAGCAGTCTTCGGCTTTTGAGCCCGGGACTAATTCAACTTTGAGTTGGGGACCTATATTTAGCATGTGTGGACCTGGGACTTATTATTCAGCATGTGTGCCTGGGACTTATTATTCAGCATTGGCCTGGGACTTTTTTATTCAGCATTTGTGCCTGGGGACTTATTATTCAGCATTTGTGCCTGGAACTTATTATTTCAGCATTTGTGCCTGGGACTTATTATTCAGCATTTCTGCCTGGGACTTATTATTCACCATTTGAGCCCATGACTAATTCAACATTTGAGCCACGGGACTTATTATTCAGCATTTGGTGCCTGGGACTTATTATTCAACATTTTGTGCCTGGACTTATTATTCAACATTTAAGCCGGGGACGTATTATTTCAACATTTTAGCCCGAGATTTATTATTCAGCATTTGAGCCCTGGGACCTATTATTTAGCATTTGAGCCCGGGACCTATTATTTAGCATTTGGGGAGCCCGGTCGGGACCTATTATTTAGCATTTGTGCCTGGGACTTATTATTTAGCATTTGAGCCCGGGACCTATTATTTAGCATTTGTGCCTAGGGACTTATTATTTAGCATTTGAGCCCGGACTTGTTATTTCAGCATTTGAGCCCGGGACCTATTATTTAGCATTTGAGCCCGGACCTATTATTTAGCATTTGAGCCCGGGACTTATTATTTAGCATTTGAGCCCGGGACTTATTTATTTAGCATTTGAGCCCGGGACCTATTATTTAGCATTTGTGCCTGGGCCCTATTATTTAGCATTTTGAGCCCGGGACTTATTATTCAGCATTTGAGCCCAGTACCTATTATTAGCATTTGTGCCTGGGACCTATTATTTAGCATTTGAGCCCGGGCCCTATTATTTAAGCATTTGAGCCGCGGGACCTATTATTTAGCATTTGAGCCCGGGACCTATTATTTAGCATTTGAGCCCGGGACCTATTATTTAGCATTTGGGCCCCGGGACCTATTATTTAGCATTTGACCCCGGAACTTATTATTTTGCATTTGAGCCCGGGACCTATTATTTAGAGCATTTGAGCCCGGACCTATATTTAGCATGTGAGCCCGGGACCTATTATTTAGCAATTGAGCCCGGGACCTATTATTTAGCATTTGAGCCCGGAACTTATTTTTTAGCATTTGAGCCCGGAACTTATTATTTAGCATTTGAGCCCGGGACCTATTATTTAGCATTTGAGCCCGGGACCTATTATTTAGCATTTGAGCCCGGGACCTATTATTTAGCATTTGAGCCCGGGACCTGTTATTTAGCATTTTGAGCCCGGAACTTATTATTTAGCATTTTAGCCCGGAAACTTATTATTTTGCATTTGAGCCCGGGACCTATTATTCAGCATTTGTGCCTGGGACCTATTATTTAGCATTTGAGCCCGGGACCCATTATCAGCATTTGAGCCCGGGACCTATTATTCAGCATTTGGAAGCCCGGTACCTATTATTTAGCATTTGAGCAGCCGGGACCTATTTATTCAGCATTTGAGCCCGGGACCTATTATTCAGCATTTGAGCCCGGGACCTATTATTCAGCATTTGAGCCCGGGACCTATTATTCAGCATTTGAGCCCGGGACATTATTAAAAAATGTAGATATCACCCGCCAATATTCATTTCTCTCTATTTGCTTCCTTTCACGGTTGGTGACAAGTGTTTGCAGGTCTGTCGGGATATTATCTCTCATCGTCTGCTAACTGTGGATCAATAATAATAAAATAATACTAATAATAATAATAACAACAACATCCCTGCTTCGACCATAATTGCGCTCGTGTTAGCTGAGTGTTTCCTTTGAAGCAAACTTTTGTCGAAGAGGTTTTTGTTTACAAATCAGTCATTTCAGCAGCAAAATCATCAAAACAAAGAAGTTAATTGCGTGTCCATTACATGAATTTGCAGAACCAACTTCAGTACTTCTTCTACTGTTGTGGTTTTTCTAGTCAAATTTACGTTCAGTAAGCTGG
>CAJHNH020001382.1:162500-165000 GCA_905116865.2 Candidula unifasciata | reverse complement strand
GCCCGTCCCCCACGACGTTCCGTTGTGTCCATAGCCAGCTCGAGGCCCTCTCTGCAGCCTCGCAAAGTTGTTTCAGTGCTCGTTTGTCCTATTTTCCTCGCAAGCCCAGCTGCTTTATCACATTGTACATTGCAGAGGAAACGAGACCTCTTGCCTATCTCGACGGCGAAAATTCTTACTGTGTATGTTTCGTCTCTCCTCGGACCAGCCGCGAGGTCACTGTATTTCTATAATTCTAGCCTCAAATGCTTCATCCTAAAGGCGTGGAAAAGGGTGGTTTACCTTTTGACAGTTATAGGAGATGTGTAAAGAAATATATGAAAAGAGAACGAATATATAGTTTGGGTAGGGTGGGGAGGACTTATTCAGTGTGCATATTTTCTAGAGGAGACATATTTTTTCTTATAATTATATATATATATTTTTTTTGAGTGGGTCAGAAACCGGGTGGATGGGGGGAGGAGGGGGGGCTGCAATCACCATAAAAAAAGTACTTGAGGGCTTAGGCAATAACTCCTCTTGTGTGGGAGGCGGGATTTGGGTTGAGGTGAAAAATTGGGTCCTGCTAATTATTATTTTTTTAGGAAGGGAGCTCACCGTACTAGAGACTCCAACTTCCAGCGCCTTCGGAAGCGTAGAGACTGGCCGTCTATACACTACTTGTGTGGTATTGTGAAGGGAGACAATTTACACTTATTAATATACGCTCTGGGTGTTTTATAAGGGGCAGAGAAGTGTTGTTGATACATTCGTTAGTGGAGGTGATTTGTCAGGGAGAAATATCTTCTTAAGGTTTTCTTGGATTTGTTTTCTAGGATTATAAAAAAGGATGGGGGTGGGGTTAGGGGGTAGTTTTGTTTCTGAGTATTTTTCTAGGGAAAAGCTTTGGGGTTTATTTATACTGTGATACCTCAGAAATGGAACATTATCCATTCTGAGACAGCGATGGAATTCCATATCGTCCGAGTTGCAAGTCAATTTTACCCATTGAAAATATTTCAAACTATATTAATCTGTTTCAAGGCCACCAACCCCCCCCCCTCCCCCCCCCCCCCCCCCCCCCCGTGGCGAAATCTTATCTCTGTGAGGAAATTGTCTCTGTGATGAAATGATCTATATGATACAAAAATCTCTTGGACAAAATGATCTCTGTGACAAAATTATCTCTGTGGCGAAATGATCTCTGTGGCGAAATGATCTCTGTGGCGAAATGATATCAATGGTGAAATGATCTCTGTGACGAAATGGTCTTTGTGGCAAAATGATCTCTTTGGCGAATTGATCTCTATGGCGAAATGATCTCTTTGGCGAAATGATCACTATCGCGAAATGATATCCGTGGCGAAATCATCTGTATGGCGAAATGAGTTTTCTGGCGAAATGATCTCTATGGCGAAATGATCCCTGTGGCGAAATCATCTGTATGGCGAAATGAGTTTTCTGGCGAAATGATTTGTGTGACCAAATGATATCTTTAACGAAATGATCTCTGTCGCGAAATGGTCTTTGTGGCGAAATGATCTCTATGGCGAAATGATGTCTGTGACGAAATGATTTCTGCGACAAAAACAAAAGCCGTTTGATTAGTGCTCTGAAGGTCGTGGGGTTGTTTCATGGAGGAGTCACTCTCTGTGGCGAAATAATCTCTGTTGCGAAATGATCTCTGTGGCGAAATGATTTCTATGGTTAAAGATTTTTGGGACGAAAAAGCCGCTTGCAACGTGGTATGAAGGTCATGTTTTTTGTTTTACGAACTAGTCACTCCGTTGACTGGCGCTGTTTTCTATGAAGCTACGGAGTTCCTGTTTTAGGTGCGACGCTCTAGTCATTTGGCTAGCGGTTCTGCGGAGAGAGACCAAGCTATGTAGGATACACCCAGTAAAATAATATCAACCCCTCGACTTTACTTTCAGAAGCAAGTGTTGTATTGCAAAAAAGATCTGCACTCATCAAATTCTAAACATCCTCCAAAAAACTGCATACTCGAAATGATCACATGACTTGAAGATATTGAGATCCATTAGCTACAAAATCTTATCCCTGGGATCATAGACATAAAACCATTGTCACATCACGACAAGCGTTAGAAGATATATAGAGATCCGTGCAGCACAGGAAGTCTGGAGGTGAAGCTAATGCAATGCACAAACACACTCTCCATAGAAGAATACCTCCAGACCCTCATGCGTTTTATATGGGCATGGGTGTCTAACAATCAAGTTTCAACTGCATATAGCATGCAACAGTTGATTTCAAACTTGATATACATTGGCAGTGTGTGTAAGAAGTACCTTGTGTGTGATGGTATTTTCAGTTCAACAAAAATGTATGTGCAAAACAAAACGAGGAAACAGTATTTATAACATTGGTTTATATTTGTCCGTCTAACTTTGATAAATGCACTGTACAGCAACCAGAAAGGTCTAAGCTTTAAAAGTAAGCAGAAATGGCTAAATTTAGAGTTCGTTATGTTTGCGTATGTTGTCGTGTCTTTCGATAG
>CAJHNH020001382.1:157500-160000 GCA_905116865.2 Candidula unifasciata | reverse complement strand
ACAATGATAAATAAAAGATGGGCCAACTAGTACTCTTGCCCAAAGATGTCACAGAGGCTAACGACGGGAACGATGATCGCGCTACCTGATTATTCAACGACCCAGTATTTATGAATTAACACAACTTTACGCCGCTACGACAAAACCTGCTAGACGATTATCTTATCCATTTTGCCTTCCGGGAACTCTTGAGTCATCAGTTTCGATCGTTATTCCTCCAAGTGTGTGTATGCCACGTCTAACCACGGTTTCCCGTTTTCCATTTTCCCTTCACATTTCCCAAACAACAGTCTGTTGATAGTTCACACAGCTCTACCAATCAGTCGAAAATCAATTTCGGACATACAACCGCTGCGGCTGTCCGGAAGTGCATAATTGCTGTGCAGAACAGCCGCCGTATCTATGGAAACCTGATGCTTTTGAACAGTTGTGTTCGGGACGTGATAATTATCCTGAGTATCATCGACATTCGATGAAAATGATAGGTCATAACTAGAACGTCGATATCTGTTTTGTTGAGAGGTTGCCAGATAGGGAACGGAGGTAGTGTTGTGGCTTGAGGCTCCCCTGCCGGCCTAAAGGTCTTTGGGTTCGAATTCATGAATATATTTTCAAAATTGGACTTGGTTTCCAGGCTGACCCAACCTCAAATAGGTACTAGGTGATCTCATGGGAAGTAAAAGCGGGTGGCGTTATATTGACCATGTCCACAAACACATACAAAAGTCGATAACATTCAAGCTGCTGCTGGCGGCAAAAAACTTTGGTTATAATTACGGTCTAGTTGAAAAGAAAGTCTAATCCCTTCAAAAGCCAACGTGTACGAAATGTCTGCCAGTGTCCCTCTGCTACAAAATGTCTGCCAGTGTCCCTCTGCTACAAAATGTCTGCCAGTGTCCCTCTGCTACAAAATGTCTGCCAGTGTCCCTCTGCTACAAAATGTCTGCCAGTGTCCCTCTGCTACAAAATGTCTGCCAGTGTCCCTCTGCTACAAAATGTCTGCCAGTGTCCCTCTGCTACAAAATGTCTGCCAGTGTCCCTCTGCTACAAAATGTCTGCCAGTGTCCCTCTGCTACAAAATGTCTGCCAGTGTCCCTCTGCCAGTTGCAAAAGTCTTACGTGTGTCCGATGAACAAAGCGTAATCTTGTCATTTTGTCGTTAAGGTAGCCATTGATCTATTGTGCTACCCCCGCGACAATACATATATTTAACTTCGAATCTCACAAATGCCAACAATACATAACCTCTTATTCTGTCCCTTTTCTACAAAAGATACACAAAAACTGTCTAAATTATTCTTCCTCGCACAAAAACATTCCAAATCAATCAACCTCACACATAAACTCTAAATTGTTCTACTTCACACAAAAACTCACCAAATTAATTTATCTCACACAACAACTCTCCAAATTAATCTACCTCAGGAAAAACTCTCCAAATCAATCTACCTCACTCAGAACCTCTCTAAATTAATCTACCTAACACATAAACTCTCCAAATTAGTCTATATTTCGCAAAAATTCTCCATTTGAATCTACCTTACACAAAAACTCACCAAATTAGTATGCCTTACACAAAACTCTCCAAATTAATCTACCTTACACAAAAACTCACCAAATTAGTATGCCTTACACAAAACTCTCCAAATTAATCTACCTTACACAAAAACTCACCAAATTAGTATGCCTTACACAAAACTCTCCAAATTAATCTACCTTACACAAAAACTCACCAAATTAGTATGCCTTACACAAAACTCTCCAAATTAATCTACCTTACACAAAAACTCACCAAATTAGTATGCCTTACACAAAACTCTCCAAATTAATCTACCTTACACAAAAACTCTCATACAAAAACTCTCCACATTAGTATGCCTTACACAAATACTCTCTAAATTAATCTACCTTACACAAATACTCTCTAAATTAATCTACCTTACACAAATACTCTCTAAATTAATCTACCTTACACAAATACTCTCTAAATTAATCAACAAAAATACTCCTTTTTCTTCCCACTCATTTCGTCCCTTATCTCGCAAAAGCTCCCTCCTTCCACCATAATTCCCCCCCCCCCCCCCCATTCCTTTCCTCTCTAACCTTATCAACTCAACCAACCATCAAAACAAACAACGACACTTCGGAAAACTTCCGCTCGGTTGTTTTTTGTTTCTTTTCAAACCCATATTAAGTGTGATATATTTATGACCACAGCCATCCCATAAACAGCTTACTAAGTTGATAACAAGCAATTCCAGACCATACAGGCAATTTTGCTCTTTTACGGTCAATTGACTTTACATTCACGGCTGTGTGGAAAGTCACTCCTGCAAGCTTTGGCCGCCGTTCAATATTCCCATTAACAGGAGAAATCATTCATCAAAAGTGATCTATGAAATGTAATCAAAGCCCAGTTTCCCCCCCCCCCCTTTC
Source organism: Candidula unifasciata (assembly GCA_905116865.2). Classification (NCBI taxonomy): domain Eukaryota; kingdom Metazoa; phylum Mollusca; class Gastropoda; order Stylommatophora; family Geomitridae; genus Candidula; species Candidula unifasciata. The sequence goes on along the minus strand of CAJHNH020001382.1, from coordinate 157,564 downwards.
CTTTAAGGTAATTGTTATGGTTATATGAAACTGGTGGATAAATCTAATTTCAGTTGCCGCTTTT
>CAJHNH020001382.1:140000-150000 GCA_905116865.2 Candidula unifasciata | reverse complement strand
AATCTCTAGTTTCGTTCCGGTCTGACAATGCTCCGTGTCGCCATAATTTAATCATGGTAGCAATCTTGACAGATAGAAGGATTTTGATGAAGTGTGTTTCTGTGTTTCTTCGGAGATTACTAAATTTGATGTTATCGGAGCTACAGATATTGAGTTCTCGCTGTTATTGTCGGAATAGTGGTTACTATCTTATTAGTAGCACTGAAGGCTCATAAAGGTGCTTATATTGTATATTCTTCAGTGTGGTGTAGAATAGGGTGTTTAACTGTGAAGAAGAAGTACATAAGACAAAATACATGCTACTGAATGTTCGTAAGTATCAAGAAAATAATAAACTGCACTGGCGACTCTTCAAAATGAGGATGGTCATAGTAATGCAAAGATTAAACAGCGTTAAAAGACAATGGTTGCGCACCAGCAAGGAAATCAAAGTCGGAAATTTTGAGAGCATGCAGCTTCTCTGTAACAGCATATAGATTGTGAGTCGTAGACTATCTCACAGTCCTTGAAGAGGAAATTAAAGTTTTTCTGATGAAATGATATAAACTTATTAGTATACATGCCCGGCTCTCTAGCGTAGGTGGCTAAACCGGATTGCGCGGTGACCGGGTGACGAACCCCTTGTGGTCCGGGTTCACTCCCGGGGGTAGGCAGAAAAGCCAAATTTCTCCTAGATTTACGGTATTTACAAGGGAATCAAGACCGAAATGTTGCGCTAACCATAATACCGAGCCTAAGGGTTAACAACTCATGGCTTCTGGGTTCTAAAACAAACAAACATTAGTATACCATAGAAAACTAACCCAAAATTATGTGACATTCTAAAAGATCTGAACATCAAGGAAGATTGGCTAATAAACAGCATCTTGTATCGAAAGCTAAAATGTTTGGGTCACAACAAGCGACACATCAGATTGGGAAAAAAAACAAAACAGTAGATCCATCCATCCATTTATGACAAGCAAAACAATAAAAATCAACGACGCTCAACATACTGCGAGCAGTATCGGTAATAATTGTGGTCTGGTTTTTTTTTTGGTGCCATTTATATTGGCTAAGAAATATTACTTGCACCAATTACCATCATGTAGCAGGTCCTTTGCAAAACGTGGCAGTCATCATGGCCTGTCTTAAAGAAAAACCGTGTCTCTCACCAGCTCTCTTGGCTCATGCACTCTTTACCCAAAGTCTGCTGGATCCGCTATCACTACCGACGGTCAGCCTATGGATCATGCTGATATTATCAATGCCCTCAGAGAAATGGGAAGAATAGAGGACTTTGGTGGCAGTGAATCCACATCACTCGCCAGAATGGCAGACTTGGGAATTAAGATCGGTACAGCAAAAAACGAGACGCACACCAGCTACGCCAGAAGACTTGTTAATCAACATAGAACTGGTACTATTAGCCATCGGACGTTGGGGTTCATACTGAGGGGAGGATCTGAGCACCTATGGACATGTCCGGAGTGCAATGAGGATAACCCAACTAACTAACTAACTAACTAACTAACTAACTAACTAACTGACTAACTAACCTAAAGTCTCACTGTTATCCTGCGCCCTTCTTCGCTCTGTTCGGTTTTTGTCCCTCACTCCTGATATCATGTGCTTGCTGTTATTTTTTTCCAATCCGGCGCGTCGCTTTTTTTATGACCAAAATATTTTTACTGCCGAAATAAGATGCGTATTCTTTTTTCTCCCCAAAATAGGACCCTGAAACCTAATCGGAAACTATTGTATTTCCACTAAGCAAAATACACAAGCTACATCTTTGGGGTTTCTCAACTTTCCCTTCGATCAATCCCCAAACTATGTTGACAATTATTCTACCATTACCAAAACATGTCTTCCTTTCTCCAATACTGTCTTCGTTTCTGCTTTAGTTAAACATGAAACGCCAAACAAATTCGAAGAACATTACTCCAACGGAGCACCATACATTCTTAAACCTGAAAAAGGGAAGAAAAATTCGCAGGCAATATCTAAGTGGTCCGTTCTCTTGCCAAAGAAAATTGATTCCTTTAAGACCCCGGTCCATAACATAGTTTGATTAAACTAAAATAAAAGGGAGCCGACTTGAGACGATTGCTTTCGACCCAAGTCGCATTCTCCATATTGGCTTTCTGGTTTCTTGCGAGAAGGAGACGGTATAACGTTCAACGTTTCAGAATCGGACAGCTTATGGAGAGCTCTTCTGGCCATGGAATGTCGAAAATCGACATCCACTTCTTCAAAACCGTACCCCTACTTATCTCCGCTCCCATCTTTCTTGGCGTGTTAGCAATTTTGCTGACCTTTTCTTTCAGTTTATATGTATTTTGGATGTAGTTAGTATTTACAATATACGTAGATTTTTACATCGCTTGTGTAATACAACGATTTGTGATGGTGAAACCCACCCTGTCCTCCCCCTGCAAGTTATAAACTGTGCCTTGTTATTTCATTGCGTTGCTGTAAAAAAAAACATTTTACCAATGAAAAATTGACATTAACAAAGTTTACTTTAGTTAATGAAAAGCTAGGGGTCTTTTTCAATAAGTTTGCGAGAAAAGTCAAAACCGTGCCACAACTGTGAAGATACTAGCATTTGTAACCGTTTGGTGGTAGATAACTCTAACACACACACACACACACACGCGCGCACGCGCACACATATATATACACACCCACACACGTCTTGTCAGCTCTTTTGTTTAGTCTCTTGATAGGCTTTGGTGCTATAAATAAATATTACTTTTGTAATTTCACTTGTTTAATGTATGTGTGTGTGCGCGCGCGTGTGTGTGTTTGTGTGTTTCAGTAAAACAGATCAATTTACTTTTTTAAGTAGTAATTTTGATAGAAAAGCAATACAAATAAATAAATTATGATACGCACTGGCAAGAAATAAGCAGCTTTTAAAAGATTTAACAAAATATGGAACTGTAAACTGTATAGCTTTAAAACTAAGTTACGTATTTTCAATTCTAATGCTATTTGTTTCAACATGCAAGTGAAAGTCGGAGAAGCACGATAGACATGGAAAAAAGGTAAAGTTTATACGTAAACAAATGCTCGAGAAAATTATAACAATAAAATGTGATGAATTCACAAGGAGTGAAGAGAAATGTCTAGGCAACCAATAGTATCAACAGGTATAAGACATAAAAGATGGCGCTACATTGAACACATCCTGAGAAAAGAAAAACAGCAGAGAATCATCAAACAGGCATAAAAATGGGAAATAAAGGTATTCATGAGGTGAGGACGTCAAAAAGAAACCCTAAGACGAACGTTGATGAGGCCAAAGCTGCTGGACTGTATCCGATTCATGATCTTGAACTGATCGTACAGGACAGAACAAAGTGGGAGAATAGACTACATGCTGTATTTTAAATATCATGGTACAACAGATTAATGAATGAATGAATTTATGTATATATATATATATATATATATATATATATATATATATATATATATATATATATATATATATATATATATATATATATGGAATGCTAGAACTCTCTATGATATAGGGAGAAAAATGGAAGTAGCAAGGGAAACGAAACATAATAACTAGAATATCTCTGCATTGGAATCCACAGGGGCATAGGAATAAAGAAAGGCCAACAAACACATGGAGAATAGAGCTGGAGAATGAAGTTACAAAGATGGGGAGGACATGGGAAGAGCTCTATTTAATAGCGAAGGATAGAATGGCTTTGCGTGAGATTGTTGAGGGCCTATGCTCCATTGGGGGATTGAAAGGCAAAAACAAATATAAATATAAATATACAGTAGAACCTCGCTTAACGAGCACCTCTTATAACGAGTAATTAGCATTACGAGCAAAACAAATTGTAAAAGAATGACTCGCTTAACGAGCGACGTTTCGCACAACGAGTGGCGAGAAAAGGGTAAGTCCCGAATTGTGAGCATGTTACATCAGTCTGTGTTTAGCACTCATTCCTGTAGCATCGTAGTGTCACTTGTGATCGCACATTTTCTGAAATTTGGGTTATATTGTGATATATGTACATGAATCCTCCAGGCCTACAAGATGACCTCTCTGAAGAATTTAAGTTCATCAAGATCCAGTTTCTGCCTCCCAACACCACTCCATTACTCCAGCCCATGGACCAGCAAGTTATATCTAACTAGAAGCTCTACACTAAAGCACTCTTCGAGCATTGTCTTCAGGTGACTGAATGAACCAACCTCACTGTCAAAGAGTTTTTGGGGAAAAAAAATCACTTCCACATCGTTGCCTGCCTCAAGATGATCGACAAGGCGGGGAAAGGGGTTCCCAAGAGAACCCTAACTTCTGCTTGGAAGAAGATTTGGCCGGAGAGCGTTGTTGATTTGTGACTTTGAGGGGTTCGAGACAGTACCTGTGGAACCTGTAGTCAACAAGATTGTGTCTTTGGTCACTATCATGGGATTGTAGGTGGATAACGGTGATATCGAAGAGCTTGTGGAAGAGCACAGCCAAGAGCTGACCACCCAAGAACTTATGAAGTTGAATTGTGTTTCACAGTAAGAAGTTTTGGATGAAAGTTTGTCAGAGGAGGAGGAGGTAACAGAAAAGCAACAATCTTCTGGCGAAACAGGAGAAATGCTGAAAGCATGACAAACTGTTGCATCTTACACTGAGAAGCATCACCCTAATAAAGAAGTGGCTATGCGCGTTGCAAATTTATTTAATGATAATGCTGTTTCGCATTTTCGCCAAAAATTTGAAGCGTTGGCAAAAACAAATGTCTCTGGACATCTATCTAGTTTTAAAAAAAATGTTAGCGATGTATCATAATTATTTCGACTTTTTTTTTTTTTGCAAATCGAATTCGCATTCCAGGTGGGTTCGTTCTGCAGTGAAAGCAAAGATGAAGATGATTCAGTCTCCTTGACAATATGTATATAATTTTCTTTGAATAAACGTTATACATAGCATTTTGTGAGTATTTTTTTTTTCGACATGGAACGCATTATCGTATTTCACAATAATTTATATGAGAAAAATTGTTTCGCATAACGAGTGTTTCGCTTAACGAGTATGATTCTGGAACGAATTATGCTCGTTAAGCGAGGTTCCACTGTATATACATTGTAACCTTACAGCTTTCATTAGGAGGGCGTGGCTGTGTATGAGCTCCCATTGTCCACGAGCCTTGGAATCTGGTGTCTTTATGGTATTATCATCATTATGTTCTGTGTCGGTAAGCGAAGGCTTTCATGTTTTGCCTCGCTAGGATTACGGATCAGTTCAATGCTATACTTCTCATGAAATGTTTCTTGGCAGACAAAGGTATCTTTATGTGTGTCAGAAGAGGGGAGCTAACTGCACCAGTGGCTGGCTCTCTGCACATGTGTCTGCTGGAGGTGTTGAATATCCATGATATCACAATATGAAGACATGAACTTCAAATTACTTTTACCATAGCAGGAAAACATATCAAACCAAGCGAGACGTAGAGCAACACTAACTCGGTGCTTTTTTAATTTCCTACCCCAAACAGGGAAAATCCACAGGTGACGGGGCAGACTAATATTTCAGGGGGTGGTAGATATGCTGCATGTTGTCGTGGGACCTAGTCTGCATGCAGTCGTGGGACATAGGCTGCACTCTCTCGTGGGACGTGGGTGGGTTGGGGTTAAGGGGACATAGGCTGCACTCTCTCGTGGGACGTAGGTGGGTTGGGGTTAAAGCCACTTCTAGATGTGTTGGAGTGGTTAAAAGAATCAGAAAGCCGGAAAACCGTGTCTTAACACCCTCTAAAATGGTGTACTGTCCTGTGACGTCATCTGGGGGTAATACCCTAAATAAAGAACCTCTAACTCTACATTGAATGCAACTTTCCCTTATCACAATCATGAACGACAAGTGAACGTTACGGCTCTAACGTTTCCATTAGCATACAGTGCAAACAAGAATGTACAAAAAAGTCAGAAAAACCTCTCGACAGTAGAAATTCCGCGTCCTGTGTGATGCAGGACGTTTGAATTTAACAAGAGGTGGGAAGGCAGATATGGCAAAAGGATGAAGCTCGAACATTCTATATAGAGCTGTGTTGGACGCTAAGGTACTTATTAGAAAAATACAGCGATTCTTAAGAGACTTGCGCACTGTTCCATTATAGTGGCAGCACTTCTAGGCCGTAACCTTGGCAGCCATGAAAATTTAAATGCATAGGCGTTGGTTTTAGAGTATCATATTATTATCATTCATGCTATCATGAGTCGGCTTCTGTGGCTTAGGCGTTCTGAACGCGCTTAGAAATGCCGGGGTGTCCGGTTCGATTCTAGCAGCGGACCTTGTGCCTTGCGTATTTGTGTGTGTGTGTGTGTGTGTGTGTGCTGCCGACAGTGGTATTGAGAAGAAGCATCTAGAAAGCAATGGCAAACTACTGGACGTAATTTGCCTAGAAAAACCACAAATGCCAAACAAATGCTGCGGTTGGTTCTGCAACGTCTTGTGAAGGATACGCAACTAACATAATTTGTTATCATGACCTTGACAACGTATCCGAGTGACGTCCAGTCTCACCAAGACCGCACAATGAGCGATAAATACCCATTGACATAAAGTGACACCATTCAGATGAGAATCATCCGGGGACAAGTCCAAACAACCCCGTCCAAACCATAGGTTGTAATAGGGGCCCTGACCGAAGCAGATACCCCGGAGTACTAAAGTAAAACTTATCAGAACTGTGTTATTTGCCAACAATATGCTATCATTGCCAAACGTGGACACTTACCTCCTCCAATGAACGTAAAATTGTGGCAACAGAGATACAATTGCTTTATCTATCTATCTATCTATCTATCTATCTATCTATCTATCTATCTATCTATCTATCTAATCTATCTATCTATCCTATCTATCCTATCTATCTATCTATCTATCTATCTATCTATCTATCTATCTATCTATCTATCTATCTATCTATCTATCTATCTATCTATCTATCTATCTATCTATCTATCTATCTATCTATCTATCTATCTATCTATCTATCTATCTATCTATCTATCTATCTATCTATCTATCTATCTATCTATCTATCTATCTATCTATCTATCTATCTATCTATCTATCTATCTATCTATCTATCTATCTATCTATCTATCTATCTATCTATCTATCTATCTATCTATCTATCTATCTATCTATCTATCTATCTATCTATCTATCTATCTATCTATCTATCTATCTATCTATCTATCTATCTATCTATCTATCTATCTATCTATCTATCTATCTATCTATCTATCTATCTATCTATCTATCTATCTATCTATCTATCTATCTATCTATCTATCTATCTATCTATCTATCTATCTATCTATCTATCTATCTATCTATCTATCTATCTATCTATCTATCTATCTATCTATCTATCTATCTATCTATCTATCTATCTATCTATCTATCTATCTATCTATCTATCTATCTATCTATCTATCTATCTATCTATCTATCTATCTATCTATCTATCTATCTATCTATCTATCTATCTATCTATCTATCTATCTATCTATCTATCTATCTATCTATCTATCTATCTATCTATCTATCTATCTATCTATCTATGTGTGTGTTTCTCTCTGTCTCTCTCGTTCCCTTTCTCTTTCTCTGTTTCCTGTCTCGCTCTTTGTCTTTCTCCCCCTCTGTGTATGTGTGAATGTGTGCGTTTCTGTCTCTCTACTTCCCCCTCTCTTTCTCTGTTTCTTGACTCGCTATTTGTCTCTCTCCTCCCCACCCCCCCCCCCCTCTGTGAAGCTTAAATGTGGTTCGAATTCTTCTTATCGGTTTAGAGTCGGATAATCTATTTAGAAAAATAATGAACACATGTCATTTCTGGACTCGTAATTCAAAATACTAAAAATAAAAGTTCACAAACAGATGGCTATTGACTGGGGAAAAAAAAAATAGAAATGAAGAAGTTAATTCTTTTGAAAACAGAATTCTGCCAAATCTGTATTTGATCAGATAGAAACAAAATAGGACAGGATATCTATCTGTAAAACAAAATAAACAGGAGAATAAATTAAAGAGAAAAGAGACATGTAAGGCTATAAAAGTTTTTTTTTTAATAGCATTTACCGTGCTTTACAACCAAAGACATATTAGAAAGATGGAAAGAATACTGTAGAGAAATGTATGAGGATGTGACAAGTAGTTCAAAAACAACTTGTGAAAGTTATGAAAAAGAAACATAGCCTTTACTGGATACACAGCCTGAAAAAAGGAAAGTCCCCAGGTTGCGACGAAATACCAGCAGAATTAATTCAAGCAGGAGGAGAGGCCAGCGTCCGAAATCTACCATGCACTGCGATCGAAGATCTGAAACAGTGGCATTTGGCCTAAAGCGTGGAAAAGAACAGTCTATATCCCTCTCCCAAAGAAAGGAAATCCAAAACTATGCTCCAACTACCGTACCATCGCATTAATAAGTCATGCTAGCAAAATCCTCTTACGAATTATCATAAAAAGGATTGAAAGGAAATTACAAATGAGCTAGATGAAGCACAAGCCGGTTTCAGACAGGGTAGAGGAACTAGGGATCACATCTTTAATATGAGAATAATTTTTGAAAAATGCAGATAATACAATGTAGATCTTCATGCTTGTTTTATTGATTTTAGCAACTCATTTGATTGTGTCCAGCACCACAAACTGTCGACTATTATGAAAAGTATGGGGTTTCCAGCGCATTTAGTGCATTTAATTGAAAATCTTTATCATGAACAACAAGCAGCCATCAGGGCAGCTGGTGAAACATCTGATTGGTCCGAGGTGCAAAAGGGGGTGAGGCAGGGGTGCATTTTCTCACCATACCTATTCAATATATACGCAGGAAATATAATGAGAAATATCAAAAATGACCAGACTTGTGACAGTTATGATCCTCTCAAAATTGGTGGCAACCCTATTCCGGAACTCCGCTACTCAGATGACACAGTCCTCCTTTCGAACAGTTTAAAGGGAATAGCAAATTTAATATTGTCTGTCCAAAAGCACAGTGAAGATCAAAATCTGTTCTTGAATTTAAAGAAAACGAAAATAATGTCCACAGATTAAACTGGCTGTCATCCAAAAATAACAATAAATGATGAAGAAATTGAAAATGTCACAAACTTTGAATATCTAGACTCTATAATAAACAAAAATGGAGACTGTTCGACAGAAATTAAAAGGAGGATGGCTAAAGCAATGCAAAGATTGAACGGCCTTAAAAGTCTATGGTTAAGCACCAGCAAAGGAGATCAAAATTAGAATTTTGAGAGCATGCATCTTCCCTGTGGCTACATACGGATGTGAGTCTTGGACTATCTCTCAGTCCTTAAGAAAGAGAATAGGGGCTTTTGAGCTGAAATGCTATAGAAAGATTCTCAGAATATCTTGGACAAAGAAGATAAAAAATATTGACATCTCAAAAGATCTGAACATCAAGGAAGATTGGCTAATAAACAGCATCCTTTCTCGAAAGCTGAAATATTTTGGTCATATCAAGCGCCACGATGGATTGGAAAAAAATTATAGCAGAAGGCATGGTTCCAGGAAGGAGGGGCAGGGGCCGACCGACACGAAGACGGGCCCAGGATATAAGTGAATCCTTGAGTGTGAAAGTTCATGAGGCGGGAGACCGAGTTTCTTTCAGGCAGACTGTGATGAAAGCGACATTCTGCAAAGGACCTGCTACATGATGATGACCTTGCTTGACAATAGCAAATAGCGCGTTTAAAGAACAGACTTTTTTTTTAAATTTCTTCTACATGTTCTTCATCGTCATCTTTTTCTTCTTTACGCAGTTTATAGGAGGCTCGCTTTCAAATCCAGCTACGACTCGCTGCAGCCACGGTCGATGTTCGAAACAGGGCTTTTCCCGGGGTTCACCCAGCTTCTAGGAAATGGGTACCAGAGTTAACACTCTTGTGTGAATGGAGGTACGTAGCTGTAGCTACAGAGTTACGTGCGGACGGCGACACAGGCGGACAGTTTTTTATC
>CAJHNH020001382.1:120000-132500 GCA_905116865.2 Candidula unifasciata | reverse complement strand
TTGGGAAGTAAAGGCGGTTGATATGATGTTTACCACACATCGGCAATCGATTGCCTTTAGACATGAGCCTGTTGTAAACGACGACTAGTTAGGAATTTGCAAAGACTAAATGTGTTAGACGTTCGACGCCAAGCCAGATGTCATTTAGGTCGAGAGGCGAGCCTCTAGCTCGGTGTTTCCCCATAGGCCCAGCGCCCCCTTTCATTTATAAATTAGCTCAGCCCCCCCCCCCCGCCCCCATAAGACAAAAAAAACCACCACATCGTAATTATCATCATCTTGTGCCGTGCCGATGAGGACAGGCGTTAATGTTTAGTCATCGTGTACGATCAGCAGTGTCGCGGATCAGGTCAGAGCTCTGTAGGCAAGCCAGGTATTATCTCTTTGCCTTTCTTTGACACCCGAAGCGGTAAAAGAAAGAGTGAAGAAGAAGATATTAAAACAGGCGCGAACAGTTTATCAAAATGTTCCTTTCCTTTCTTCTTCTGCTAAGAAGGGCCGAATGTCAGACGGGCCTGCGTGCCCAATTTTTTACCCTTTGAAAATAAAGTTTGTTCGTTCGTTCGTTCGTTCTTTTTTCCCTAATTTCACGGCACTATCTGCACCCGGGGTTCCTACCGCCCCCTGTGGGCTGTCACCACGAATTTCACTTAGGCTTTATTATCCCCGTTCCTACCACTCCCTCCCCCCCCCCCCCTCTTTTTCAGAAAAACTCTGGTCTGGCTACTAGGCATCCACAGCTCCTGATTTGCTGCTAAACTGGTATTCTCAAATCGCAAGCAGGTGAAAGGATAAGTTCCAGAACACTAACATACAAAACAGTGTTTCTTCTTCATCTTCTGCTTCTTTTGGCCTACTAAGGAGTTCGAGGGATGGTGTCCGCCTCAAGTGCTAGAGGTCCCAGGTTAAACCCTCAAAGGCTGGATTTTTTTCAAGTTGAATTGTAGTAATTTTCCCTCGTCTCTGGGTAGTAAGATCTGACGCCCGTGTGTATTGTTGAGCACGTAAAAAATCCTTTGACAGTTGGAAATCGAAAAAGAATAGCCTAACGGCGCTGCCGAGGCAACAATCTGGAGTTTAAAATCAACCCAAAGAATTTAAGGATCTTCGCTGGTGCTACAGAGCTTGTGCACTGTGCCGAGCATCTTCGGACTCAAACTTGAGTTAGAAGAAAAACGGAGCACTTATGAGTTGCTACCCGTGTGCCATGATGTTGATCGGTTGTTCCAACTTTAAATTCCATTTGAGGCTGAGCCAGCAAGGAATTTTTTGGAAAAAATTAGGCTCCGTCAGGACCTAAACCCACGACCTTTTGATCCATAAGAGAGCTTCTAGTAACTGGACCAAAGCGGATCACCGCTCCCTATTGTACAGTCAGTGCAAATCCATCGATTATCTTGAGCCAGCAAACTGAAGGCCCCCCTAATCGCAATGCCATATTTATGGCGTCCAAATCTGCTCCAATCCAACTTATTTCCGACCTGCCCGTTAAACACGCTCCCAGGGCAGTGCTGGATTTAATTATTTCCCAATAGTACAACAATCGCCCTTATCTATACAGCGCTAACAATAAAGACCGTGTTGTGTAATTTATCTCCTAGCTGGTTTATTACTGCCTCATTACTTGGTGACAACACTTTATTGGTACATTCACGTGATAAAGTGATCGGACTCCCTCAGGACCTCATGATAGACAAATACAGCACAAACGCGGCTCCTAAGGTAGCTTCAGACAGCGATTTATAAGTTTCTAAAGCCTAATCAATAGGATTCCATCTTGAACCGTCGGATTTATTGGAAAACAGTTTCTTTAATGACTTGATGGTGATTATTCACATCTGAAAATCCTAACGGTTTAGCTCATTCAGTTGTTAATTAACGTGTACCAGGTGGCTGAGGGTAGGGTAGGGCTTGAGTTTGGCTGCCTCATCCTTAAAAAAAAAAACCAACTAACCATGGATAAGTTAAAAACAGAAGCTAGTAAAACCCAGCCAGCCAAGATGAGGGGAGACTCTTCAAGTAGAAGAAGCATGACACTGTGGGGAAAGCCAAAAGGAGTCCGGGTCATCGTCGTACCTCCTCTCACCTAGGAGAAACCTCCAGAATTGGCACTTGGAATGTTAGAACTCGATACGATATAACTAGAATGTCTTTGCACTGGAACCCACAGGGGCATGGGAGTAAAGGAATGCCAAAACAGCACATGGAGAAGAGAGCTGGAGAAGGAAGTTAGAAAGATGGGGAGGAGCCGCATGTGATAGCAGAAGATAGAACGACATGACGTGAATTGATTGGAGCCCTATGCTCCATTGGGAGCTAGAAAGGCAGAAGAGGATGAATATGTTTGTTTATCTTGGACAATTAATAAACAAATTCTTGCCGCATAGGAAATATGGTTTTTACAGAAGAATCCTTAAAGGTTATTCTTCTTATTCTTCTTCCTCTTCTCCTTCTTCTTCTTCGCCTTCTCTTTTCTCGCTTCGGATATCGATATGATTATAGATATATCGTGCTGTGTTAGCACATTTAGATGTTATCATTCCATCTTGTTTTTGGTCTACATCGTGATCTTTGTCCCTCTCCTCTTTTGATGGATTCCTTGTGTGGTATGGCCTCACGTGACATTCTCTGTAAGTGGGAAAACCATTTGATTTGATGTCTTTGTGTGTAATTTAGAATTGAAAATGTACTGACCTCATTCCTGATTTCGTCTCTTATGGTTACTTTTGCAACCGTTCGCATAAATCTAAGAATGCGTTAGAAATTTTTAGACTGCTTAAAATAGCAACCCAGCTGTTTCGTAGGAGGCGAGGGCTCGAAGACAACTAATCAGTTTCAGGTTTCAGTTTTCTTTTTAACCTCATGACACACGGGTAGTAACTAATAAGTGCTTCGTTCTTTTAACTCAAGTCTGAGTCCGAAGAAGCTCAGCACGGTGCACATGCTCTGTAGCACCGACGAGGATCCTGAAATACTTTGGGTAGATTTGTAACTCAAAATTTTTTCCTGGCAGAACCCTCAAGCTTCTCTTTTCATTTTTTGTTCGAACTGTCAACATTGCACATAGACGTCTGATCTCACTAGCCAGAGATCAGGGGCAATTACTAGAAGTTCAAGTTCACGTGAAAAAATCCTTATCTTACAGGGGATCGAACCCGAAACCTCTAGCACTTGAGACGGACTTGTTCTTGTTATCAGAAGAAGGAAACTGGAAAATCTTGGGATCACTAGCTAAAGAAACAAAGAAAGACACGGTGAGAAGATTTCTGACATCGTTTTGTCATGGAGGAATGTCAACACCAGAACTTATACACTCAGTTGCGGATCACACAGTATGGAGAGGTATCTACCTACATATCTATCTATCCATCTATCTCTATATCCATTTATCTTTCCAAATCATTAAAACGTGCTTCCAGTCTGTTCAATTGCCTGTCATTTTCCATCCTTTCCCCAGCCATCTCTCCCTTCACCGATTCAGAATCAACCCAAGCACATAATGTCTAAGACTCAGTCAGTCGGAAAGATCGAGACCTTGTATTGAATCCAATACTCAAAGTACACAGAACATAATCTGCTTTAGTGGTTCACTATTTTCTATGTTTTCCCTAACTTTGAAACCACCATTACTATACCGGCTTTATTAACGCCGTTTCTATTTTTGAAGTCACTGGCAATACGTTTGATCAGTTTTTCTACTTTAATCTTTTTCTCATTTCACCAGTCAAATATCTTCTCCTTTCACATAGCTTGGACATTTGTACACTCAGATCTCAATGGTAATTCCATTTTTCCGGTGCCTTCATCTTCCATTTCCTGAATATATGCCTTTATCTTACTACTCTTCTTGACACTAGACGCCGCCATCGTTAACAATCTTTCACTAGTCAGGAACGGTCACTTACAGCTTAAATCTAATCTAGTTTCTAGAATTGCGTCCCCTACCAGTCACGCTCGCCATTTTGTCCCCTTGTTTGGGTCGTTCTACAGAAGACTTGCCGAGGTTCAAAGTAAGAAACGGTGTACCCTGATAATGCTTTTACTCGAACCACGATACAAAGCTAAATTTCATTTGCAAGACTAACTGTGGTACTATAATCGAGTTTCAAGTGACAGGGGGCGGCAAGCTAAGGAATGCGGCCCATACATTAAAGTGTTTTGAAGTTTAGTGAAACTTTTCATTGGGACCTCTTACTTGCGCGGCAGGATCTCAATAATTCTAGCGCTTCTTTCAAACGAGATTACCAGATTTGCATGTGACCGATGCAAAAACTCACCAGCCGCTTGACTGGGATTTTCAGGATTGTTTCTATAGTACTTCGAGTGACGGGCTAAAAGCAGTACAGATTTGTTGCTTCCATTTCGGTTAAGGAAACAGTTTTCTTCTTGATAATGTTACGTGGAACGTCATATCATCATCATGTGCCCTGTCGATAAGAGTAGGCGGTCAGATCTTGTTAGCTCACGCGATCACTACAATCATAGATCTGTGTTCCTAATTTCCCCCCCCCCTTCCCTCCAAAACCTACCCCCATACATATGGCCAAACGAAGGCCGTCTACCGTAAGCCGGGTAAACACACACGTAAAAATCACAGTTCCACTATTCAATTCATTCCGAATACCCACACATCTTTTGTTGGCCCACGTTTCACAGCTGACCGGAATAGACTGACTGACTGACTTTCTACCCCACAAGGACATCACGCAAGCGATAAACACCCGATGACACAATGTGCCACCATGTGAGTGAGGATCGCCGTGGAGAGGTCCCAGAAACTGCGTTCTGCCTTTAGGCCAGATTTATGGCCAGGCTATATTGCGGCCCCTGGCAAGAGCCAGGGTGGGGCTTCAAATAACGAAAAATTCCATCCTTAAAAGGACGAGAAGTATTATAATGTACTTTGTCTTGAAAGGTAACAAATATCTGACCGAAACAAGGTACTTTGTCTTGAAAGGTAACAAATATCTGACCGAAACAAGGCCCTTAATGGAGACAGTCTTGGCCAAACCATCCAGATGTTTGTCGCTGTGCCTTCGCATTGTTCGTTTTCCATCTTTTTTTGCCAGTTGTCACCAAGCTCTCGAGTCGATTCCTTCTCCTAACAAAAACTGTCTACATCTTGTTTCTCTTCTTTAGGTTCTGTTTCGTATGCTCAGATCACACAATCAGGTGGGTTGGGTTGCCTCTATGAACTCGCATGTCAGCAGCAGGTATTTCATTGTTCCCCATAGCTTGCTCTGCACACTTTGCTCTTGAGGCCAGGTGTCTTTTCGAAGTTGTATGTAGAGTGGGCAGGTCTGTAGAATTTGCTCAGGTGTTTGTGGTCCTGTTTGACAGGCACACTGTGGGAACTGTATAATCTTTATTTTATGCATGTGGCAGTTGAGCCGGCAGTGTCATGTTCGTAGATAGAAAGTTGTTGTCTGTTGCTCTCTGTTGAGTCTGCTGAAGGGATTTTGTGGATGTTTACTGTTAGTTTGTTCTCTCCACGATTCCTAATTGCGGAGGACACGAGTGAGGAGTATTGTCTGGATTTTTTTTCACCGGGTTACGCCGGTGTGTTGGGAAATGAACAGACGGACAGACTGGCTGGCTCTGCGAAACTTGGTGGAATACGGATGCATGATAGGGCAGACGTGGTTAGTGCCTTGTGGGAGAGCGTGTACAATTCGGAAGAGCAGATGGATCACCATAGTCTGGTGAGATTGATGCAGTTGGGGGTGACAAGAGGTTCTGGCAGATGCTCGAGGCTCAGAGGAAAGGCAAGACGGAGTTTAATCAGAATGCTACTGGCACCATTAGTATCGGAACTCTTCGCTGGCTGCTGAAGATGGGGACGGAGCGCTTATGGGAATACCCCGAGTGCTGTGATGTCGGTTCTTGAATCAAATCAAATCAAATCAAATCAATCTCCACGATTCCTTGTATTTTTCCCTGGTAAGTGTTCTGTTTCTGGTAATGACAAAGGATGGGTGCGTTGTTTCTCCGTTGTTCCATTTTTTGCATGTCTGTCTGCTAACTCATATCCTTGTATGCCGCAGTGAGCCGGGATCCACTACAAATCAATTTGATTATTTTTGTGTCTGTTTAGCTGGCGGGTCAGTTCTCTCTCCATGTTGTCTCGTGGATCCCTCTGAGTCGCTTGGAGGACTGACATGCAGTCACAGATGAAAACAATTCTGCTGTTTTTATTTGTTTTTTGTTTTGTCAAGCACCTTTGCTGAATCAATAATTGCTTGCTGCTCTGCTTTGAAGTTTGTCGAGAGTCTTCCAAAGGCGCATGACGTTTATACTGAGGTCCCATCTTGCAGCATGATGACCGATCCAGCTCCTCCGTTTTTATCTGCTCCCTCCGATGATCCATCGTGTCTGCGTCAAATTGTTCTTATCATGTTACGATTCTCATCTGACTTGCGGAAAGCTGGCCCATTCGGTTTTCTTTCATCCTGTGATATCTTTTTGCATTTTTCTCAAAACCACATCTTCGATGCCAGGTGTTTTTCATCTTGTATGCTTAATATTATTTTCTAAAGACGCCAAATAATACGTGTATGGTTTAAGTGCAGCTAAACTACGATAACACGACTTACAGGGGAATAAAAGATAAAAAGTAAATGTTTTAACAAACCCATGTTAATTGGAGACTGATGAATTTATTATAAATATTATTTCTTTGTTGCTACCATAACGGATCCGTCGTTCGACGCGTACAAAGTTCAGGGGATTTCACGGTTTTGGTTCAAAGGAAAACTACAAGAAGAAAGCGGGGCTTTCGCTTTGACTAGAAATAGTCTTCCAATGGAAGTGATAGTGGTAACAAATGTAATGATGTGTCTAAAGACACAAGATTTTTCCTATTTGTGTTTTCTAAGTGATTCAATAAACATGCTTAAAAATATAGAGACTTGATGGATTCGAAGAAAACGGCTGGAGTCGTTAATGAAATCTCGTCTGAAAGGAATTAGTTTTATTTTTGTGTCCGCATACTCTGGTGTAAGAGGGAACAAGCGGATTGGCTTGCTGGCAGGGCCATGGTAGGTACCGGAAAAGCAAGAAAAGCAATGAACCAGCCGACATTCTCAATGCTCTCAGGGAGGCATGACGAAAAGGTGATTCAGGAGGCGAAATTGAATCGGCAACAAAGAAAAGACTACAAGAATTTCAGATCACAGAAAGTGTCGCCAAACATGAACAATATAGAGGTAGTCAGAGAAGAATAGTAAACCAACACAGAACTATCAGTCGCCACACGCTGAGGGAAATACTTGAGACGGGATCCGAGCGTGTTTGGACTTGTCCGATGTGCAGTACCATAATCTTTCAAATAACTAGCAAACTAAATGTGGCGTCCGTGGCTAAGGCGTTGCGAGTCCGACTCGTAATCCGACGTACCGCGATCGAAACTCACTGCAGGCTGCGTGGATTTTTATCGTGGTATGGGACGTCGCAGGTCAACTTAGCCTCAAATGGGTACCAGGATGGCTGTCCTGGGGAAGCAAAGACGGCCGGCGTAATGCTGACCACGTTACCCACCGAGTGCCGATTGGTCTGTAAAAATGTGGGTGCTCTTCCCATATGCCCCATACGCCTAAAGGCGTGAAAAGTGATCTTTACTTCACTAACTATAACTGTGTTCATGTTTACCGAGTGTTCGTCTGCAAAGAAATTAGTTGCGTGTCATTTTCAGGACTTTGCAGAACCTGCCCCAGAATTTTTTGTGGGGGGGGGGGGGGGGGGGGGGGGGTTCTAGGCAAATCTTACGTTCCGTAGTTTGCTATTGCTCCTAAACGGTCAACTCTCTCAGTACCGCTGTCAAAACCAACGCAAAACGGTCTGCTATCTAATCGCCTGCAGCTGCGATCAAACCCGGTACCCCAGCATTACGAAGCGCGTTCGCGAACTCCTAAGCCACAGACGCCGACGTTCGTCTTAAGCGAATTTAGTTCAACGAGGTCTAACTGAATAAATGTTTTGTCCTGTTTTTTTAGCTTCATACAACGATACTGATTTGACGTTAGATATTAGAGATAATTATTCTGAAAGTGAATAATCTTTCTTTTCGTGCAAGTCGGACATATGATACTACGCTCATAATCTCATAGACCGGTTGTCCCTCAAGTGGTGATATGGTCAATATCACATCGGTCACCTTTACTTCCCAGAAATTTCACTGATACTTATTTATGTTAAGTTGACCGAGGAGCCAAGGTCATATTGCTAAAAAAAAAAAAAAGATTATAATTTAACATAACCACAAAAACCTGTAAGTTGTGTTAACCGTACAGCAATAACTCCTGCATCCATATGTAAAATCCCCCCCCCCCTTTTTTTTCCCCCACAAAAATGGGCTTGATTGCTTGCGCAAGCTCATTGTGACAAGTAGTACGAATCACAGAGAGATAGGGCAAGGCAAATGAAGACGTCATTCCTGTATCATGTCATGGTAGAAGACAGTCTTTGATGACGTGGGTGTACAGAAACATTTGTCTTATAATAGGCAAGGAAACACAGTCAAATATGGAGATTGAAATTTAAAAAAAAAAATATTTACTCTCTCTCTCTCTCACACACACACACACGCGCGCGCGCGCAAACACACGCGCATGCACACACACACACACACGCACACACACAGGCACATACACACACAGTCACACACACACTCATACACACACTCACATATACACACACTCACACACATACACACACACTCACACTCACATATACACACACTTACACACACTCACATACACACACACTCACACATACATACTCACACACACTCACATACACACACACACACACTCACACACACACATACAAACACACACTTACACTCACACACACACTCTAACACACACATACATACGCACACACACACACACACACACACACACAAATGTGAATCAAAAGGGTTTTACAAACTGCCATTCCTGCTTGTATTCATCACTTTCATGGTGTTGTTGGCAGTGTAGAGCTGGGGGATTTAGTACTGCATGGCCAGTGCTGTCGCCCCCTAGCACACACAAAACATCCTTATCTTTCTCGATTATTTGAACCTGTGTCTCATTCTTCAGTGCCTATCTTTCTAACCGTTCTGCCAGCCACGCATCGAAAAGAGATTTGCTGAAATCAATTTTTAAAAATTGAACTATTTCGGCCACGTGAAATAAGATACGTACGATTCCTATAGAAAAACTATACTGCACGAGAAGGTTGAAGACAAGAAACCGAAAAGTACAGAACGAACCAAATGTGAGGATATCAGCAAGAGATAGACTTACAATAGTTTTATAACGTGTATAAATAGAGCGAAGGACAGAGAATGTTGGAGATCCATAACAGCCAACTTTCATCGTGAAGACGACACCTGAATGACCGATTACTCCTTAAGACATCTGCTCCACAACTGCATAAGCCTAAAAGCAGGGCTCATATCTTTTTTTCATCATCATGTAGCAGGTACATTACAGAACGTCGCGCTCACGTTTCATGCAGAATCCTGCCCATTATGTCTGTTATGCCCGGGTCCTCATCTGTGTGCTGGTCTATTCCTGTTCCTGTTCCGAGGCACCATGCCCTCAGCCGCTGTTCTCTCCTTAATCCACCAAGGCGTTTGATAATGCCAAGACGTTGTTTACGAGCCAGTTTTGCCTTAATGTTCAGATCTTTAAGGATGTCAGAAATTTTTTACCTCTGTACCCTTTGGATTGTATCTCTCGTTTCTTTATGCAAAGGATTGTATTGCAAATTTCCAAGTAATTAGCAGCCAGAGAAGCTACTCTAACCCCACTACTTGTCCAGCTCCTAATAATGCGCAAGTCTGATTTTTGTAAGATTTCATGCGAATGCTAGAACATCCCTGCACTATATTCTCTCGAGTTACAAGTGGAGATTATTACGCAGACCAGTATCCGGTTAACGACCATCAGGAGGGAAAAAAAAAGAAAAAGAATCCTCCTTGAAAAGCAGGGCCATCAATTTTCTAGGCTGGATCCCACTCGGTTTTGAGAAAGCCTCGATGGGTCCTCGAATATAACAGTTTCTGACGAGTTGATTACTGCCAGGTTGGTTTTAAATAGACGGCTTTGTTTGAGCGTGTTTAGTGTTCTTTACATCATCTCGGGTCTTTGGGCTGACGTGTTAATTAAAGCTGGCAGCAGAAAGTGGCTGGTGTGCTTGTATTGTAAAAGGCAAGTGATACCTCGGGAGTGGATATGCAGGCCTATCAGTAGGCCAGCGTTTCTCAAACTTCTTTAGCCGCGACACCCTTGTCGGCCACAATGTGTAACCCAGCACACCTATACTTTAAGCGTCTGAGTACTTAGGAAAAGAAGACACCCCCCCCCCCCCACACACACACACACACCCCCTCACCCCCCCCCCCCCAAGTTCAAGTTTAATGTTCAGTTGTCTTTATTGCGATGAATGAAACTGGATGAATTTTTCATTTCCTTTATGTTTAGGAGAAGTTTTGTTTATTAACTGTACCCTCAGATCATTTGAATGTTTCTCATGTATTCGTTTATTAATGTAAGTGTACGTTAAGAATGCACTGCAGCCTTCCCAATAGCATTGTTTTCTGAACACACCTTCATTCAAACTCTTGATAGCTTCGTTGAGGTTTTTTGTTTTTTTTAAACTGCTGTCTTCGCTGATCTCAAGCAGTTTTTTTTTTATCCTTGATTATTGCCGCGGCACCCCTGGAATATGCTCACGGCACCCCTGGAATATGCTCACGGGACCCCTGGAATATGCTCACGGCACCCCTGGAATATGCTCATGGCACCCCTAGGTGCCGCAGCACCCAGTCTGAGAACCGCTGCAATTGGTAATAGTGGCTGGAGATGGATGACGTCATTGTGCGCAAAAGTGGAGTTGTTTGCTTACCGGCTATTTACCCTAGCAAAGATTACCTTTTAAAGAGGCCATGTTTTAGAGATATACTGTTTGGAGTAGTTTTCGTGAAAGTGCTTTATGAAATGAGTAGTTGTTTCTATAATTCGCAAGTAAATTATTTTTATCCCCTCCCCTACACCTACCCCCTAACCGCCCCGTCCCTCCCCTCTTTGGGAAGCAACGAAGGCTTGACATTCCCCGTGAGTCAATAAACTCTACTATTAGGGAGAATTCTTGCTTGCTACATACATCCAGTTTTAACATATGACTGTGAATCCTGGACAATCGGTAGGCAGGCCAAGCAATTTCTTGAAGCCTCAGAGATGTGGTTTTACAGAAGAATGCTTAGAATACATTGGACAGCCAAAAAGAGCAACCAAGAGGTTTTGAAAGAGGCGGGAGCCCGAAGACAACTTATCACAGACATCAGAAGGAGACAGTCATCATTTTTCGGCCATGTTATGAGAAGAGGGAAAAAAGAACTTGTTGTGACCACTGGAAAGATCTGTGGAAGGAGGGATAGAGGAAGACATCGAAAGAAGATTTTTGACAGTCTTGTTGCATGGCATGGAGGTGTGACGGCACACGAACTGATACATGCTGCAGGAGATCGTGGATTATGGAGAGGCATGATCACCCACGCCAGTCGGCAAGGCACCTGATGATGATGATGATGATGATGATGATGATGATGATTAGGCAGTGAAAAGAACCTGAGTCGCACAATTTGGACTCTAGTTGTATGTAAGCCGCGTAATTAACTACTGACGACTCGATTTGCGATTCGCGCCTCGACTTGCAGCTTGTAGCTTCGACAGTTTGGTTCGACTCATTCTCTCACTTTCGAAATAATAGATTAACATAATGTGACAATGTTTCACTTTTCTGCAAACGTACTAAAATAATAATACCTGCAATATGCAACTGGTTGCATTCGGTTCGGCTATTTACATACAAAATCAACATCTGGTGCGAGTAGTAGAACAAACTAACTAGTTTTGTCCCTTGCAGGACTTGCAAATGACTTGCTACATGAAGTGATTTGACTCGGGATTTGACTTGGGAGCATTATAGGTGACTTTACACTTGTGGCA
Organism: Candidula unifasciata; assembly: GCA_905116865.2. Lineage (NCBI taxonomy): Eukaryota > Metazoa > Mollusca > Gastropoda > Stylommatophora > Geomitridae > Candidula > Candidula unifasciata. The sequence continues at coordinate 120,504 of CAJHNH020001382.1, read as the reverse complement.
GTGATTTGGGACTTGGTGGCAATAACTTGGTGGCAATGACTTGGGACTTGGTGGCAATGTTTTGAGACTTGGTGGCAATGACTTGGGACTTGGTGGCAGTGACTTTGGTGCTTTATTAATATCCTACCCCAGATGAAGTCACAGGACAGTCCAACATTTTAGTGGGTGGTAAGACTGGGTTTTCCGGCTTTCTGCTGCCTTTAACGACCCCAAAACATCTTGAACTGGCCCCAACCCCAACCCACCTACGTCCCACGAGAGATTGCAACCTAGGTACCAAGTCTGCATGCAGCCTATCTACCACCCCATGAAATATTAGACTGTCCCGTTACCTGTGGACTTCCCCTGTTTGGGGTAAGATATTAATAAAGCACCGTGATTTGGGACTTAGTGTCAGTGACACACACACACACACACACACACCTTAGGTTTAAACGGGGCTTTATTAATCAATATGGATGTGCGGAATGACGAACAACAAAAAAATATTGAACTAATGTGAAC
>CAJHNH020001382.1:105000-112500 GCA_905116865.2 Candidula unifasciata | reverse complement strand
CAATGGTGGCATTAATCTCTTCTTATCTCCCCTCATTCCTAATCGGCCAATCTGGGCAAACGAGAACCGCGCCAAATTAAAGAGATACAGCGCGAGCGGTGCTCCAGGGTTTCAAGCAGGAAAATACTTCCTGGGCATTCTCAGGAATATCTTGGGACGTTTTCGATTGTCCATGATCATGCCTGCCCAATATATCACTCCGACCAGGAACAGAGTGGCCACATAACGCGGACGCTGTAGCCATTATGAGGTGGATTTATTTTCCCAGATTTTTTTTTTGGCACTTCTTTTCGCTGTGCCAAAAAAAATTATTGGCAAGGAAGCGAAATTCACAATAAACATCGATGTTCATTAATGTTCTAGTTTCGTCCTTGTCACGTTGCTGAGAAAACTTACTGGAAAGACACACACAAAAATATATAAATTGATAGCCCTATTTTTACTGAAGATATTAAAAGGTCCTCGGTAAACTTTGCATAGGCATATTTGAAAATGAGAATAGCTATTTCACACGAGATAGAACCTGCAGAGCATTTTTCAAATGATTTAATTGTGTGATCATTCGGATGGGCGTATAAACTAATACTCGTCCTGTTTTAGCTTGCTGTGGCTGGGCTAAAGTAAGAACGCCGGCTCTTATTCGGGAGTCTCAGGTTTGAATCCTGAATAAAGTGGCAAGGGCTTAGAAATATTTGTTCAACCCCTAACCTGCAGTTGGTGATGACAAGAGCATTAGGTGTACGGCTCCAAATCAAAGTGAATGTACTAAAGATAGGCTTATAGACTGTTCCAGTGTGACTACAAGCTAGATTCTGTAGCATGGGTGACTACAAGCTAGATTCTGCAGCATGAGTGACTACAAGCTAAATTCTGTAGCAAGTGTGACTACAAGCTTGATTCTATAGCATGTGTGACTACAGGCTAGATTCTGTAGCAAGCGTTACTACAAGCTAGATTCTGTAGCATGGTGACTAGGTAGATTCTGTAGCAAATGTGACTACAAGCTTGATTCTGTAGCATGTGTCACTACAAGCTAGATTCTGTAGCATGTATGACTACAAGCTAGATTCTGTAGCAAGCGTTGCTACAAGCTAGATTCTGTAGCATGGTGACTAGGTAGATTATGTAGCAAATGTGACGACAAGCTTGATTCTGTAGCATGTGTCACTACAAGGTAGATTCTGTAGCATGTGTGACTACAAGCTAGATTCTGTAGCAAGCGTTACTACAAGCTAGATTCTGTAGCATGGTGACTAGGTAGATTATGTAGCAAATGTGACGACAAGCTAGATTCTGTAGCATAAGTGACTATAAGCTAGATTCTGTACCATGTGTGACTATAAGCTTGATTCTATAGCATGAGTGACTACATGCTTGATTCTGTAGCAAGTGTGACTACAAGCTTGATTCTGTAGCATGTGTGACTACTGGCTAGATTCTGTAGCATGTGTGACTATAAGCTTAATTCTGTAGCAAGTGTGACTACAAGCTAGATTCTGAAGCAAGTGTGACTACAAGCTTGATTCTGTAGCAAGTGTGACTACAAGCTTGATTCTGTAGCATGAGTGACTAAAAGCTAGATTCTGTAGCAAGTGTGACTACAAACTTGATTCTGTAGCAAGTGTGACTACAAGCTAGATTCTGAAGCATGTGTGACTACAAGCTTGATTCTGTAGCAAATATGACTGCAAGCTAGATGCTGTAACAAATGTGACTGTAAGCTAGATTCTGTAGCAAATGTGACTGCAAGCTAGATTCTGTAGCAAGTGTGACTATAGGCTAGATTCTGTAGCATGTGTGACTACAAGCTATATTATGTAGCATGTGTGACTACAAGCTAATTCTGTAGCATGAGTGACTACAAGCTAGATTCTGTAGCGTGAGTGACTACAAGCTAGATTCTGTAGCATGTGTGACTACAAGCGTGAATATGAAGATACTGTAGCAAATGTGACTATAGGCTAGATTCTGTAGTATGGTGACTAGGTATATACTGTAGCAAATGTGACTATAAGCTAGATTCTGTAGTATGGTGACTAGGTAGGTTCTGTAGCATGGGTTACTACAAGCTAGATTCTGTAGCATGTGTTACAACAAGCTTGATTCTGTAGCAAGTGTGACTATAAGCTTGATTCTATAGCATGTGTGACTACAAGCTAGATTCTGTAGCATGTGTGACTACAGGCTTCATTCTATAGCATTAGTGACTACAAGCTTGATTCTGTAGCATGTGTGACTACAAGCTAAATTCTATCGCAAGTGTGACTACAAGCTAGATTATGTAGCTTGAGTGACTACAAGCTAGATTATGTAGCATGTGTGACTACAAGCTAGATTCTGTTGCATGGGTGACTACAAGTTAGATTCTGTAACATGAGAGACTACAAGCTAGATTCTGTAGCAAGCGATACTACAAGCTAGTTTCTGTAGCATGGTGACTAGGTAGATTATGTAGCAAATGTGACGACAAGCTTGATTATGTAGCATGTTGTCACTACAAGCTAGATTCTGTAGCATAAGTGACTATAAGCTATATTCTGTACCATGTGTGACTGCAAGCAAGATTCTGTACCATGTGTGACTATAAGCTAGATTCTGTAGCATATGTGACTACAAGCTTGATTCTCTAGCATGTGTGACTACAAGCCTGAATATGTAGATACTGTAGCAAATGTGACTATAGACTAGATTCTGTAGCATGGTGACTAGGTATGTACTGTAGCAAATGTGACTATAAGATAGATTCTATAGTATGGTGACTAGGTAGATTCTGTAGCATGAGTTACATCAAGCTTGATTCTGTAGCATAAGTGACTACAAGCTAGATTCTGTAGCATGTATGACTACAAGCTAGATTCTGTAGCATGTATGACTACAAGCTAGATTCTGTAGCAGAAGTGACTACAATCTAGATTCTGTAGCATGTATGACTACAAGCTTGATTCTGTAGCATGTATGACTACATGCTTGATTTTGTAGCATGGGGACTATGTAAATAGCAAAGGTGACTATACGCTAGATTCTGTAGCATGGTGACTATGTAGATTCTGTAGCAAATTTGACTACAAGCTAGACTCTGTAGCGTAGTGATTATGCAGATGATGTAGCAAAAGTGACTTCAAGCTAAATTCTATATCATATGTGACTATAAGCTGGATTCTTTTGCTTTGTGACTAAGTAGATTCTGTAGCAAATGTGACCACAAACTAGATTCTGTTGCATTGTTACTAGGTAGATCCTGTAGCATGGTGACTTTGTAGATTCTGTAGCAAGTGTGACTACAATCTCGATTCTTTAGCATGATGACTTTGTAGATTCTTTAGCAAATGTGACTATAAGCTAGATTTTTTTAGCAAATATGACTATAAGCTAGATTATGTAGCATGTCGACTATGTAGATTCTGTTGCAAATGTGACTATCAGCTAGAATATGTTGCATGGTGACTAGGTAGATTATGTAGCCAATGTTACAACAAGCTAGATTCTATAGCATGGCTGATTAGGTAGATTCTGTAGCAAGTGTGATTACAAGCATAGTTCTATAGCATGGGTGAATAAGTAGATTATGTAGTAAGTATGACTACAAGCTAGATTATGTAGCTCATGTGACTAAATGCTTGATTATGTAGCATGTGTGACTACAAGCTAGATTCAGTAGCAAGTGTGTCAACTATCTTGATTTTGTAGCAAGTGTGACTAGCTATATTGTGTATCATGTGTGACTAGCTATATTCAGTATCATGTGTGACTAGCTATATTCTGTAGCATGTGTGACTAGCTATATTCTGTAACATGTGTGACTTGCTATATTCTGTATAATGTGTAACTAGCTATATTCAGTATCATGTGTGACTAGCTATATTCTGTAGCATGTGTGACTAGCTATATTCTGTAACATGTGTGACTTGCTATATTCTGTATAAAGTGTGACTAGCTATATTCTGTAGCATGTGTGACTAGCTATATTCTGTAGCATGTGTGACTAGCTATATTCTGTAGCATGTGTGACTAGCTATATTCTGTAGCATATGTGACTAGCTATATTCTGTAGCATGTGTGACTAGCTATATTCTGTAGCATGTGTGACTAGCTATATTCTGTAGCATGTGTGACTAGCTATATTCTGTAGCATGTGTGACTAGCTATATTCTGTATCAAGTGTGACTAGCTATATTCTGTAGCATGTGTGACTAGCTATATTCTGTAGCATGTGTGACTAGCTATATTCTGTGGCATGTGTGACTAGCTATAATCTGTAGCATGTGTGACTAGCTATATTCTGTAGCATGTGTGACTAGCGATATTCTGTAGCAAGTGTGACTAGCTATATTCTGTAGCATGTGTAACCAGCTATATTCTGTAGCATGTGTGACTAGCTATACTCTGTAGCATGTGTGACTAGCTATATTCTGTATCAAGTGTGACTAGCTATATTCTGTAGCATGTGTGACTAGCTATATTCTGTAGCAAGTGTGACTAGCTATATTCTGTAGCATGTGTGACTAGCTAGATCTTGTAGCAAGTGTGACTACTAGCTGGATTCTGTAGCAAGTGTGACTACTAGCTGGATTCTGTAGCATGTGTGACTAGCTAGATCTTGTAGCAGGTGTGACTACTAGCTGGATTCTATAACATGTGTGACTAGCTCGATCTTGTAGCAGGTGTGACTGGCTAGATCTTGTAGCATGTATGACTAGCTAGATCTTGTAGAGAGTGTGACTACTAGCTGGATTCTGTAGCATGTGTGACTAGCTAGATCTTGTAGCAGGTGTGACTACTAGCTGGATTCTATAACATGTGTGACTGGCTAGATCTTGTAGCAGGTGTGACTAGCTCGATCTTGTAGCAGGTGTGACTGGCTAGATCTTGTAGCAAGTGTGACTAGCTAGATCTTGTAGCATGTGGGACTAGCTAGATCTTGTAGCAGGTGTGACTAGCTAGATCTTGTAGCAGGTGTGACTACTAGCTGGATTATTTAGCAAGTGTGACTAGCTAGATATTGTAGAAAGTGTGACTAGCTAGATCTTGTAGCAAGTGTGACTAGCTAGATCTTGTAGCAAGTGTAACTACTAGCTGGATTCTGTAGCAAGTGTGACTACTAGCTGGATTCTGTAGCATGTGTGACTAGCTAGATCTTGTAGCAAGTGTGACTACTAGCTGGATTCTGTAGCATGTGTGACTAGCTAGATCTTGTAGCAAGTGTGACTAGCTAGATCTTGTAGCAAGTGTGACTACTAGCTGGATTCTGTAACAAGTGTGACTAGCTAGATCTTGTAGCAAGTGTGACTAGCTAGATCATGTAGCAAGTGTGACTAGCTAGATCATGTAGCAAGTCTGACTACTAGCTGGATTCTGTAGCATGTATGACTAGTTAGATCTTGTAGAAGGTGTGAATACTAGCTAGATTCCTCTCCCCACCCCCCCCACCCCTCCCGTTCCCTCCACCCTATTCTAATGATATAGCAAATTATTGCTTTGCGAAAACCAAATACCATTGCCTTCAGAGACACCTTATAATGTATTAAAAATAAAGGTGCCGATATTCAGCACAAAGTGTCTTTTACAACAACAAAATATGCCTGTACATGGTACCATCTGGGGGGAAAAACACCTATATGTGTGTGTGTGTATATATATATATATATATATATATATATATATATATATATATATATATATATATATATATATATATATATATATATATATATATATCAGCGTGTGTGTGATATGATCAACAAAATACAGATTTTTTCGACCGGTATCACCAATTTCCTTCTATATCGCTAAAAGAAATTTGTACTAAAGTCAGAAAAATGACAAACATCTTCAGGGAGTCTGGGGGTGGTAGGAGGTGGGCATTGATGAACAGAACATTTGGTCTTCAAACGACTCTCTCAGAAGCAGTCTGATCGAAACCTAGAGTTCTCGTTTATATCCATTGTGTCTGCAGCATGACCACCCCGCTCAGACAGACATTCTGGAAGCTATATTTCAAAACCTAATGTCTGTGTATTTGTGTTGTTTTGTAGCTTATTTTCACATTGTCGGTCTCCAGGGAGTCTTTTCTTCAACAGGGTATTGATATCTGAGTTTCATTTCTTTCCATAAGATTCTTTTTTAAACTTACTATAATTGTGTTGTGGTTTTGTTTCTTCTGTTCATCTATCTATCTATCTATCTATCTATCTATCTATCTATCTATCTATCTATCTATCTATCTATCTATCTATCTATCTATCTATCTATCTATCTATCTATCTATCTATCTATCTATCTATCTATCTATCTATCTTTCTATCTATCTATCTATCTATCTATCTATCTATCTATCTATCTATCTATCTATCTATCTATCTATCTATCTATCTATCTATCTATCTATCTATCTATCTATCTATCTATCTATCTATCTATCTATCTATCTATCTATCTATCTATCTATCTATCTATCTATCTATCTATCTATCTATCTATCTATCTATCTATCTATCTATCTATCTATCTATCTATCTATCTATCTATCTATCTATCTATCTATCTATCTATCTATCTATCTATCTATCTATCTATCTATCTATCTATCTATCTATCTATCTATCTATCTATCTATCTATCTATCTATCTATCTATCTATCTATCTATCTATCTATCTATCTATCTATCTATCTATCTATCTATCTATCTATCTATCTATCTATCTATCTATCTATCTATCTATCTATCTATCTATCTATCTATCTATCTATCTATCTATCTATCTATCTATCTATCTATCTATCTATCTATCTATCTATCTATCTATCTATCTATCTATCTATCTATCTATCTATCTATCTATCTATCTATCTATCTGTCTATCTGTCTGTCCGTCCGTCCGTCCGTCCGACCGTCCGTCCGTCCGTCCGTCCGTCCGTCCGTCCGTCCGTCCGTCTGTCTGTCTGTCTGTCTATCTATCTATCTATCTATCTATCTATCTATCTATCTATCTATCTATCTATCTATCTATCTATCTATCTATCTATCTATCTATCTATCTATCTATCTATCTATCTATCTATCTATCTATCTATCTATCTATCTATCTATCTATCTATCTATCTATCTATCTATCTATCTATCTATCTATCTATCTATCTATCTATCTATCTATCTATCTATCTATCTATCTATCTATCTATCTATCTATCTGTCTGTCTGTCTGTCTGTCTGTCGGTCGGTCGGTCGGTCGGTCGGTCGGTCGGTCGGTCGGTCTGTCTGTCTGTCTGTCTGTCTGTCTGTCTGTCTGTCTGTCTGTCTGTCTGTCTGTCTGTCTGTCTGTCTGTCTGTCTGTCTGTCTGTCTGTCTGTCTGTCTATCTATCTATCTATCGATGTATCTGTCTGTCTGTCTATCTTCTGTCATCTATCTATTTGTGTATATATGTATATATAGTAACCAAGCAGTATCTACATAATATATACAAATCGTGTAGTAATCATATTGTAACCATGTTGCAACC